>JAWLRI010000970.1:465702-504405 GCA_034781795.1 Crypturellus tataupa
CTGTAATATATCCTTATTTAAACTATGCAGTCCTTAATTTCTGACACAAGTATGAATGGTTCTTTTTATTGTATGCCTTGAAGCCTGGAGGGCTGATAGTCCTTTTATTATGCTAGCTAAACTGTACAGGTCATCAGTGACGAGGTGGCCAGCACTTATATAGCAATTCCACAACATTAAGCTCAGCCTGGTTGCTGGAGGTACCAGTCACGCCCCCAACATAAGCCTCGTGACAGCCAGCTCTGCCATTCAGTTACATTTTATACATAAAAACCTTTCTGCAGGAACATTAAGGAGGAAGCTGTTAAGTTTTCCTCAAATGCACCGCCCAAACGCACCGCTGCAGCTGCCACCCCAGCAGCAAGCTCAGGGTGCCGCTGTGAGGGGCTGTGCGAGCACGAGCACCACAGGGCAGTGTCAGGTAGGTCAAACAGGGGGCCCTGGAGCCCTCCCGCTCGCTGCCCCTCTCCCCGGCTGCATAAGCTGATTTGCAGGGGCTGGCAGGAACATGAACGTATTAGGTCACAAAGGACCAAGTTTGTTGTTGTTGTTGCTGCTCTCCTTTCAAGCTGCCTTAATTAGGTCTCCAAGATTTCAAATTAAAACGAAAAAGAAAAAAAAAAAAAAGCATGGTGCTGTAGAAGATTATCAATATTAACGAATAAGCCACATTGCAAGCTTTTAAAAATATTCTGTTTGAGGCTAAATCAGCATATCTAAAAGTGACCTATTTGAAATAAGTATGTCACCAACAAGTTTGATATCTAGGTCACCATTTGTGCAACAATTCCAGTCAGTCCTGGAAAGGACTGTTCACCTCAAGGCACATACAGAAACAAAAGAAAACCAAACCAAAAACCTACTCACTATCCCCCTCTAACAAATCCATTAGGACAGTGCTTGACAGCTGTCTTGTCCAAGATATATTTGACTCTTAGAATGAATCAGATTATACAAGAGATCTGCACTTTTAATTAAATTGAGCCCAAGCCTTTGCAAACATGAATTAAAATCTTTTCCCTAGAATACTTTTATTTATCGTAAAGATAATGCACTGGGATTCATCTTATTCTGGAACACTACTAAAAAAGTTGTCATTGCCAATATTTAGCGGGGAGAAAGAGTGCAGAGCCAGCATGCTTTGAAAAGTTTCCTTTCAGGATTAAGTTTGCTATCAAAAGCTAAAATAACATCATCTTCTAGTTCTTTTGGGGTACACACAAGAAAGACACAACAAATTTTTCAGTTGAAAACTGAAGTGAGAAATTTTCACAAAGTATTTTACTGGTGCCCTCCTCCTGTCCTAAAATTTACATTAAAATTTGCATTATACCTGTAAATAGCAGAAACCTGTTTTCAGTAGCCTATGCCAAGAGCACCAAGAACTGCAGAAACAAATGATCACTGACCATGATCAAGTCAGCATGGATGTTAGTTTCAAAACAAATGCTATTACATAACTCAGTTTAGGAAAAAAAATAGATCTTATTCATAATAATTCAGAAAGCTGTAGATATTATAAAACTTACCATCATTACATAAGTAAATCAACCAATCTTTAAGGAACATATGACCAAGCCCTTAACAAACAACTAGAAGTTCAAAGTTGGAGAGCCAAAATGTTTTCCGTCTCCATGTGAGGAAGAACTTCTTTCCTGTAAGGGTGACAGAGCCCTGGCACAAGCTGCCCAGGGAGGCTGTAGTCTCCTTCTCTGGATGCCACCCTGTGCCACGTGCTCTGGGTGTCCCTGCTGGAGCAGGGGGTTTGGACCAGATAATCCCTAGTGATCCCATCCTAAATTTGCTATCAAGCCTACAAAGCTTCATACAGTATTTTCTTGGCTAAGAATATTTCGACTGCTTGGAAGTGTAGTAGCCTCCAAGTAGGCAAAACCCAAGGCAAGCTATTTCACAAGTAGTGTGATTTCCTTTCTGCACAAGAGCTCCATCTGAACTACTGAGCTGCTACTGAAACCTCCTATCCTTTGCTCATACAGGTTCGTCATGAGCAATCCCGCTTACATGTAAGCACTCGGACAAGGAGAGCATCCACTGGAAGAAACTGGAGTTACTGCAGCATTAGTAGTTTCTCTGCTTCTAGTCTCTAAAACCAGTGTTACTGTATAGTACTTCCCACACAACTGCTTTGCATACAATCATGCCGGCGTCCGGCTTTCAGTCTAAGGACAGAAAACCCAAACATTAAAAAAGCAGATTGAAATGGCAATACTCTCTCTTCAAAACCCAGGAATCCATAAAGTTTAGCCTCAGTTTTTATACTGTAAGAGCAGAACACGAGGGGAAAGATGGGGAAAACTAGGCATCGTTTCTTCCATGACATATAGCAAGTTTCCTTAGTCACAAGGGTTTGAAAACAGAGTTTAAACTATGTAGTTTCTTCCTGCACTTACCGAAGAAAAATGGAAAGCCAACATAACTACATGGGGCCATGCTCTCACTCTGGCTCTCTTCCCAACGCTGTTAGTCATTTGGGTGCACCAGTGAGGGAGAGAGAAGCACCGCATGGCACAGAACAACCCTGCTCTGCCAGTAATTCAGAGGGACTTTCTGACCATTTATCTCCCCTTCTGAAGTTCATTGTTTTACACTGTTTGCCTCACTCATTAGATTTGTCTTTATTCAGCCAATGTCAAAGCCTCCGGAGACAGGGCTTCTTGTACAACACAAGTTTTATAGTAAAATAAAACAAATCAGTGGTTCAAGATACATGAGATGCTTTAGACTTCAGGAAAATTTATCATAAAAGGTAGCAGGATTAAAATGTTAAGAGATAATTGCAGAAAACAACCTTTAAACAACACTAAATGGAACTAAAAAGTTAAATTAACATAATGGAGGACATAATTTCTCATTGTAAAGCCAGCTTTAAGCATAGTATAAAATTTAGTTTAGGAAGGCTTTACTAATTAATGAGTTATGAAACTAATGAGAGATTCATTAATATTCCAGCAGAAAACAATGCCTTATTCTAACCATTCAATCTTTGGGCTCTGTGTAGGAGATTGATTAAATATTCTTATGCTATTTCAGATTGTACTCATACTGAAACAAAGCTTTTTAAACGGCAGTGTTGACGGCCACATTTCCCTCTATCTCTCCTCTATTGATCTCACTCCACCCATCATCCCAGTCCCACTGCAAGGCAGAACAAGTCAAGACGTAAGGTTTCTCTCACCTTTGATGCTTGTCTAAGCCATCGCAAGTATTCAGTGAAGTTATCAAAACAAATGTAATAGGTCTGGCTTTGAGGTCCAGAGGAGCTAAACGCTAAACAGTGCTGGTGCTTTTTCACTTCTTCCACCTGCAGCAAAGGCACAAAACAGTTAATGAACAAGAATCAGAAGTTCTCTGCAGAATCCCGTTGGGCCAAGTTAAAACATGCCTAGAAAGAGCTCTACAAGAGTTACCATCCCTCTAAAGCGCTCAAGCTGAGTGTCAAATATTCACCAAACCTAGGTCAGCAAGGAAGCAGAACACCTGAAAGCAGTTTAACAGAACTTACAAGTCTGCTCACCTCTATTTTCCAGAATGCTAGAAAAATGTGTTAAAAAAAATGACACAGACTTTATGGCTGGAAAGAAAAAAACAAAGCCTAACTCTCAGGCACATGACTTAGCCTCATGTCACATAAGCAGAGCAAAACTGAGGTTGGCTTTCTCTGCTGCAGGCAGAACACATTTGGCAGTAATTCCAGTTTGAGCAGACAGCTACTGGTAAGACTGAAATAAAGAGAAAATATGTATGTTCCTGCTATTTTCCAATGCTTAAAGGCACTCTGGGTTGGTTTCCTTTTTCTATTCCAGGTTTTTGCAACCTTCTTTTTGCTCACCCTTTGCTAAGATATGCAAGACCTGAAGAGACTGCCAAGTTTAACAAAGGAACCAAAGAAGGAAAACACCAAGAACATCAACATTTTAAGAGAGACCGAGAATCATAACTGGTTTCCTAGGGAGAGACATTTAAAATTGTCTTTAAATGACCTAAAGGAGCATAATTTTTACTCTTGACTAGCAATATTATTAAAAACAGGCTTAGCAAAACACTTCCCATACACCCCAATTAAATTCTTTGGCATTTCTCAGCTTGCTAAAACCCACCCTAGAATACATCATCCTGCTGCCGGGCGTGCAGAGTCCCACACAACTTATGGTGTCAGTGCCTCAGCTCCGCAAGGCAGGAAGCGCAGCAAATTTGTGGGGCTGAGCAAGAAGGGTTTTTTGAGTGATAATTTAAAAAGCACTTAAGTCTGTGCCAAGCATCCTCCCGAACCCGAGCTTTGTCAGGAGAAGTCCTCAGTACATTTTTCCCCAGCTCGATTCTCATTTTCTTTTTGAATTTGCAGTCAACTTTCAGTTTAACAGTTTGCATGTTTTACATTACAGCAGGAATTTTTGTGCCAGAACAGCAACTTAAAAAGTCCATGTTAAGGATTAAAGAAAAGGCACACCACCCTTCTTTGAAAAAAAATATTTTTTTTTTATCTTAAAGAGAAAGCCTAAGAGGGCCCTTTCCAACACGCAGCAGCCAGAAATGCCATTCACAGCCAGAGTGCGTGCACAGAGGGGCTATGAGAGAGGACCCAGGCTCTACTTTGGTGCCTCTGGGATAGGGCGAAGAACTGTGCGATGAATTGTAGGAAGGGATGGGAAAAAAACCCTAGGAGCAGGGACTGGTTCACACCAGTGGAACAGGCTGCCCAGGGGAGTGGTGAAGTCACCCACCCTGGCAGTGTTGAGGAAACGTGTAGGTGAGGCGCTTGGGGACATGGTTTAACAGGCAGGGGCTTGCACTGGCACTTGATGATCTCAAAGGTCTTTTCCAACCATAGTGGTCCTATGATTAATGAATAAACTGCAGGCTCTGTATGGAGCATTATGAAGCTTGTTTCTCTCCAAATTACTCTTAAGTATTAAACTTATTAAAATGCCAAGTAAAATAACATGATTTCAGGTGTAAATTCTACTCGAGGCTGAGGAAGTAAAAAGAATTCTTTCCCCATCACTGTGGGTAACCAACCTGGTCATAGTGATCTCAACATATATTTAAAATTAAATTGCTAATGGTTAGTATGTAATTAATCAGAAAAAAATCCAGCTTCATCTTTTCAAAAATAAAAATGTTTGCTACTCTTCACCTGCATTAGAACACTACTCAATGCTGAATGCTCAAAACAACAGCAACAAAAATAATTAAAAAATATAGAAAACAGATGTTCAGAATAGACCTTTAACCCACTTAGTTTTGCAGTTTCTTTTATGTCATATTAGGTTGGTTTTCAAATCTTTAGAGTAACACAGCATGGTTAAAAATGGGGCAGAGGATATCACAGGTCATACACAATACAGATATATGTAACATTTAGCTGTATACGAATGCACACATAAAACATTTATCACTGCACAGAAGAAAAAGAGACTGTGATCCATAGGAAACAATGTGCTGCCATCACTGCTCTTTAACATTTCAGTCAGACTTTATAAATTGTTAAGTAGGGAGCTGACTGCAAGAGTCAGTTATTTGCCCTGATGATCCCACCTGCCAAAGAAGATTTTTTTTTTTTTTAGGGAGAAAAAAAAATGATAACCGAACACAATCTTCTTTGAGCACAGAAGCAGGGATTCGGCAAACAGCATTAGTAGCAAGCAACATAAAAACAAAATCTTACTTTTCCACCAATTAAAGGGAGGACATGCATCTTTCCAGTCTGGCTTTCTTTCACCGAGGAGACAATCAGACATGTTCCACAAAGGATGGCCTGGCGTCTCGTCCATCTGTTGACTGGCAAATGTATTTTCCCTTTTCGAACATTGTACATTCCTGAGAGCTGAATCCGTTCAGAGCTGCCAATGCTGTGAGGCTTTCCTGAAATGGAAACAAAAGCAGCGACTTGATCACAGAGAATCTTTACTGCTTTCACCCAAGTCTCCCAGACACAGACTGCCCATGACGTAAGAAAAAATCAGCTTCAGAACCATGCATGCAGGTAATGACGTATTAGCTCCAGGGCAGGCCTCCTTTGTCACTAGTATATGAACAGGTTGCTCTCTTGAATAGGTTAGACCACACTCTTGCAGTCCCATAACCTGCAGTAGTCATCAGAGCACCAATTAACAGTGCCAACTTTCTTCTGTGGGACCTGACAACCAAATGTTCATCTCAACAGCATGGTACCTTGCAAGGCAGCCTCCCATTGAGTTCATGCTCACTCTGCAGTAACTGCTGAAGGAGGTGAGGTACGTATGTTCCCTCACATCTTCCCATTTCATTGCCCCTTTCCTTACTATCCTTAAGGTCATAGTTTGAACAGCGTTCCATGCTGAGTAGTTCCCGCTCCCTCCAGCCCCCTCTGTTCAGTCCAAATCCTACAGCAGAGGAGGTGCCCTAAACTAGAACATAACCAGAGACAAGCTAGATGACATCTCCAGGTGACCCTGTTTCAATCTAACTTGAGCTTCAGAAACAATGATGTAATTTTGTCCATACTACAATGAATTCTCTAGTTATAATAATTCAGATTATTAAACTAATAATTAGACTAGAAGTGTGAAAAAACTCATCTCTAAATGGCTCAGAATCTAAAAGAATCATGCTTTCTACAGAAGCAACCTTTATAATGACACTTGTCTTCATGTTGTCAACCTCCTGCCTCTATTCCTACAGGACCACATTCTTTTAGGACATAAATGGGAAAAGCACAATTCACTCATTTTCATCCAAACAATCAACCCCCCCAAAAATCCTAGAGTCTTCTGCAAACAGAGACCAGAAGTAATCACATTTAAGGTCAACTGCTCACTGTTTCGGGAGGAACATCAGTGGCAGTGACACTCTGAAAGGCAGATCCCCTTGCTGAAGAACCAAAGGCTACCTCTATGTAACTTCCCCATCATGACACCCGAGATAGAGATCAGTGCAGGAAAGTGAGTGATTTAACAAGAGTCCTTCAGAAGCAAAGAATTATCAACAAGTTCAGAGTCCAGAAAAGCAAAGGGTTGAATCTCTCTTACAATCCAGCTCTTTCAGACCAGGACCAGTTAAACTAAGGCACTGACAAACACTGCACGCCAAGTCCAGGCGTGCTCCTTCTCCTTGCAAGATGGCTTATTTGCCTCAGGGAGTCTGCCTTTTCCTTCCAATTACCCCACTGGAGACAGAAGACATTTCCACAGCATTTCTCTGCCCTCATCCTGCACCAAGTCTTGGCCTCCCCTTTAAGAACAGCCTTCTTGAAACTTCCTGTCAGTTTCAAGAGCCAAGTCCTGGCACAGTTACCTCAAACCCCGCTCTGCTCTAATAAACGCTGGCATGGAGGCTACCACTGCCTGCCAGGGTGGATATGCAGGAACATTACTGGTGCTTGAAGCTAAACGACAGAAACTCTAATGCCTACAGGGTACTTACAGCATTTATTAAAATAAAATACAAAAAACAGCCGCCTCAAGAAAGTAGTAATTTCACTGCCAAGCAAATTCAATTCTAACAACAGAAACTGTGGATAAACACTTCTCTCGAGCCCAACACAAGAGTGGAAGGGGAGAATATGCATTGAACACATTGATGTTGCACTGTATGCATCGTACACAAAGTCACAAAGTGACTAGCGTGGAACTCAGCACTCATTAAAAACAGAGGCTCAATCAAACTGTGTACCCAGAATACAAAAATGTAGTTGCAAAGTAACTGATATTTTACCTAGTTTGTGTCAGCAAGGCACTAACTGCGCACAGTAGCGTAATATCTCTGTAATAGACTAAAAACTGCCCCATAAATACGCAAAGTATGGCTGTAGGAAGAACAGTTGTTAGGATTATGGACAGTTTCAGCTCAGAAGCAATGCCTGAAGCAAGACTGTTTCCCAGAGCCTGTTGCTGGCTGTATTCCCTAACTTTATCACCTGTTTGGAAAAGCTCAATTCATTGCTGAGGGAACTCTTGGGGACTGCAAAGCACAACCTGAATCCCTTGGGAAGCCAAGTCCATTGAGATCACGCATTTTAATAGAGCTGAATGCAACTTTATCCCTGAAGGAACAAAGAATGGAGGTCACACCTAATACAGGGAGAACTGTGTCCTGGACAACACCAGTCCTCAGAAGTTCTTCGGGATCCTGGTGGGTAACAAAGAACATGGGCTCCCGCCGCAGCCAGGCGGCCTGGCAGGAAACGCGAGAACGCTCGGCAGCAGCAGAGTGGTAACACGAAACGGCCAAGCGCACTGGGAAACTCAGTACTAGAGCACCACAGTAGCCGTCACGCTGCAAGGGCACATAAAAAACAGAGAGCTTGCAGAAAAGTTAAAGTAAATAAATAAAATTTTAAAAAATAAATCACACACACACCCAAACATGCCCCTGGGAAGTCTGCTTTCCGGGATGACTAAACAACTCATACTCTCAAATTAACTTCATAAGTAGAGATGCTTGGACCAGTAAGAGCACTTGTAATTTTCAAACAGGCAGTTCTGCAAATTTCTGCTAAATTCAGTTGAGGTTATAAACTGCAAGTCACAGTAAATTACTGTTAATAAATGTTTACTAAAAAAGCTGCAGCAGAAGCTAGAACAGAGGTATCTCTTGAAGCCTTCACATTAGGTCTGAACTGTGCTCTCTCTCAAACTACAGACTCGATGAAACAAATACCAGGGTATAATCTCCAGCTATTCTCCAAAAGGCTGTTGCAACACCCTCTGAGTCTGAAGGATTTAAAACACGCTTCACCTTTCAAGTTCTGCTCCTTGCAACAGGAAACAATCCTGATGAGAAAGGATAAAGTCCTAAACGTTTCACTAAAACAATTGTTCTCTTAATATTCTTGTCCACACCATTGCATAACTTGAAAAGTCTACATTTAATACTGGATCACACGTTGCCTGAAAGACAATCTACTCGCACATAATTCAGTTTTCTTCCTGCTAAAAGGTTGCTGCTTCTATTGATACTTAGGAATATCATAACACTACTACTATTCAAGAGAAAAACTCAACAAATTGCAAGAGCTGATAGCTTATTTTAAGTTTAAATAATGGTTATTCAAGGATGTATCAACTAATAGTGGAACCGGATCCCTAAATCCCTCCAAGTGGTGCAGATAATTTGCTGCCTACCAGGAAGCAACCCTGCTTACTAAAGACAAGCCTGAACAGACTTTAAGAAGCTCAGCTAGTTGCTACCAGAAGAGCATAAGGAACAGGAGAGGTTTAAATAAGCAAGCTAGGGAGGTACTGCCACAACACAAGGAGGCTGGAACACAAAAGCAGTGCAAAGAAGCCCTCAAACTCTGGCTGCTCCTCCCATCACAGCAGTAACCAAATGAGAAAGGACCCATAACCGATGCAAACCGCCTTTTTCTTTTTCAGAGTGGAGCGGGACAATGACATCATCATCTGAACCGCCTTAGCCTAAAGAGCAAATGCAACAAAGAGCACAAATTCTTGGCCGATCAGAGCATCTCCAGTAAAATAAATCAATTGCTGAGGAAGCCTACCATTCCGGTGAAAATATTATTTTCAGTGAAGGGATCAGCTCTTCTGAAACCACCTTCCTCCAGCCATCTGACAGACTTCCCCTTTGTTCTTGAGGAGGTAAGCGAGACTCACATTCAGGTTTTGTCTTCAGTTTTTACCATACCCAAAGAGAGCAGATGAGTTTTCACAGAGGTTTGTGGTATTACTTTGGAGCTGACACTTCTGCAGATAAAAGGTTACCATGAGCTTTTGTGACTTGAAACGCAAACTCAATTCCTTCCCAAAAGCTGGGGATAATTATTGTTCAGAGAGAAGACAAGTAAACCAGAACACTCCGAAGAGCTGCACACCAGAACATGTTTTTCAATTGTTAAACCCAATAAGAGCAGGTCGGGTGTTTCAGCAAGAAACCATGAAAAGACTATTTTTTGTTCCTGTCAGGGCCTCAGAAGCACAGCACATCCACAACAGGACTTTTGTTCTACATGAGGCACTAGAGGAGACGCCTGGAGGAATTACAAGCAGACCATTCATTTGGCGGTCTTGACATTCATGGTTGAGCTCCTCGCACTTTCAGTTTGCCTTAAGACCTGGGGGGAAGTCAGTGGTATTTAGAACAAGGACACAGAAAAAAGCAGGATATCTGATTTAAAAGGAAGGACTGTTGTTTAGACCAGGAACATATGGCCCTTAACTGGAAGCATGGGCGGGACACTAGTGATCTTTCCATAATGATCCTTCTAAGGCCTCCCCACAAGCCACTTGAAGATGTTTCGGGGACACAACATGCTGCTATCCCTCCTGGTGCAAAGATTCCAGGCCTTATTAAATACCCACAGCCACTTACTTTGGATTCTGTAATAAAGCTCCTTATCCTTGCAACGGAAGGCATATGGAATACGTTACTGTAAGAAGTTATAGGGGACTAGCTCATTATGGGACATGGAAGTATTTGGAAAAAAACCCACTGAAGTTATAAAGCTGATTAAGCTGCAAGTACTTATTATTCCACCGTGTTTGAAAAGTACAGCCAATAAAGACTGCCTGTAAAGAGTTATTTAAAATATTAGCCAAATAAGAGGGAGGACAAGTGTTGATGCAGGAAACATGCTCACTCCTGAGCAGAGGGTTTTATTTTATTTATTTTTTAATTACTAACATTGGTCTGTCAGAATGAAAACTTAAACTTCTCTTGGGCCTGTGTGACACAGATAGCCTGGTTAGCTTGAAAGATTGCCCTCTCAGGGCTGTCCCAGGAACTGGCTAGCAATAAAGACATTTAGCTACACTGTTCAAGAACATACACATCCCATCGCAGGATGCATTCAGTAGGAATAATCTCCACATTTCAGGATTTCCTGAAGTGATGGAATGACTCAGTTTTTCCGTGCCTAGTTTAGGGATGCCCTTTTCCAGCTACAGTTGGTCCAGCTGAAGAGGTCATGCCCCTCACCTGCTCTCGTTGGCCCTTGGCCTGGGGCCCATGCCACATCCAGCCCCAGCAGCTTGCAGGAAGCCGTCCCCAGGCCCTCTCAGGCAGAGCAGGCTGCCTTGGCTCCCGCATTTCTCCAGGATTGCAAAAGCTCAGGGACAGCTCTGGCAAGATGAGGGGCTCAGTGCAGAGGGCAGAGGCTGCAGCCGTAACTCGTGGCCATTTTTGCCCACCTTCCAGATGCAGCCCTGCAATGAATCGTTGCTGCTGAAGCCTGGAGCCCTCCACTTGCCTCTGCTCCTGCCCAAGCTCCTGCACTAAATCCAGAGAAAGCTACAGGCTCAGATATTTTGGAAACACCTCATTTGCTTAAGGCAGTTTCCTCCTGCATTCGTGTCAAAGCAAGGACAGCAGTGGTCACTCCAGGCAAGGCCTCAACAAACTGAGATGTATAAAAATAAAGCAGCAAGTTGGATTAAAAAAAGCTGGAGCCACAGGAAAAAAAAAAAAAAAAAACGAGTCACATATTTCTGAAGCTATGGTACAGCTCTCATTTTACTTTAAACTCACAAGGAAAGCTTACATGCAGTAACATTATTATTAAAAAAAAAAGCAATAAAACCAGTTTCAAGTGGATTTTCCTTGCTGAGGGTACTACACTGCCATAATTTAAGAAAGACACAGAATTGCCTCTTCACACAGTTAACTAAGACCAAGGATTCATCTAATCTTGTAGCTCCTGGCAGCAATCAAGAACGGATGCTTTTACAAAGATAACCAAGTAATATTTTATGGTTATATCATCCTCTTCCAAAACCAGGTGTTGCATCTTTACATTCAAGTCTATTTAGACCCTTAAAAGTTCCTACAAGACTGATTGATTCTGTACTGCTCTACTGAACAAGGGCTCAAGTTCCCATTAGACTGGTTTTATGGGCACATAACTATTAGATTAGACTTTACTCATTACACTCCTCCTGGGTTTTAATCTGGGGGCCAGAGGAAGGTTTGAAGTGGTTGTTTCCTCTACAGACTAGCAGTTTAAGTTGAGGACTTCTCTTTTCATTGAGAAATACAACTGGACCATAAAAGCTGGATTTTATAGAGTTGGGCTACCCTAGCCTTCCCTTTTAAGAGACATTCATTTAAAGAAGCAAAACAGGCAGATGGACAAGCTTTCAGTAACTGGGAAGTATGTTCCAAATTTACAAGATCTTCCTTAAAGAGGAGTGTTATCACTAGATGATGCGACAGAATAAAACACTTCTATTAGTTTTACAACAATAATCCTGTCTTCCATTTATATTAAATTCTTAATAGAAAAAAAGGTTCATATTCACTTCACGATGCAGAAAGTGTCCCTCTAGTCTTCCGTCCACTGAGACAACGTTCAGTTTTTGGTCACTGGATTATTCCTTGTACCCTGGTCTCACAAGCCACACCAGCACCACAAATAAACTCTTAATATGGTAACAATATGTAAAAAACAGTGCAGATAAAATAACAAAAATTATTTTTTTAAAAAGCAAAGCATTTCTATCAAGCATTACATATTTATCAGGGAAAATGGCTACATTCGCTTTAGTGGCAAAAGCTAAAATCAACCTATATAAGCTAAAAACTTCTGAAAAAGTTAACAATGACTCAGCAAAAATCATAAAACAAACCACCAAAAAACCCTTGTTAACCTAGCACAATTTCTGTGCTGAAACAACTTAAGTACGCTTATGAGGCCCAAGGAGGAGGCACAGTAGCGACCAAGATGGTGCTTGCCATTAAAAGCAAGTGAGCACAGTGAGAGCTCCCCTGGATTAGCGAGTAGAGGCAATGCACTCTATGTTCTGGCGTCCCCTTGCTAGGGCCCTACCAAGGGAGTTCTGGATTTTGCAGCAAGGCAGAGAGGCACTCGGGCTTCCTTGATGTCCTTCCTGATTTTGGCTTGGATGAAAAAATAAAACCGAAACAAAACCAAAACAAACAACAAGTGTGAATTGAAATCTATTGCTATGCCCAAGTACCTCAGTTTGGATGAAGTTTGTGAAAGGGAGAGTGCTTCCTGTTCTTCAGCAGTAAAGATCAGGACCCACTCCTTTGGAAAATCATGTCACTGCTATATAATAATCGAAACGCAGTGAGGAGAAGAAACCATCAAGAGGAACCATCTGCTTTCTCCTGAAATTTCACAAGTAATAGAAGACTATGGTATTAGTCTACAGCCTCTAGGAAGTGCTCCCTAAGCAACTTTCTCACCTTGGGCTTCGGTTTCGGATTCATTTAAGCAAGCCGCTGAAGAAGATTTTTGACTAATCTTCTATCAAGTATTTTTGCCAAAAGTAAATTTAATACAGAATAAACCTAATACTGGGAAGATTTGCACCAGTACCTGATCACATCTCTTACCAGGATAGCTTATAAAAACACTACCTGAGCAACAGATTTTTTGTTATCCCTTATTAAGATGACCTCAGGAAGCTCAGCTTCTGAAACAGCTTTACAGTTGTGTACACCAGCATCAGAACTAGGAATTTAACACATGAGACCAAACACCTAAAAAGTGGTATCACAACTTGCAAAAGAATCTGTACGGTTGCAGGAGGATATGAGCCAGTGACTGCTCAGCCTCATCCTTCCTCTTCCTGCCTCCATCCCAATCCCCTTGCAGTAGGTCTGAAGGGCATCCTGGAAATGGGCATCCGTGTTTGGGAGGTCTTACAAGATTGAATTCTACTTAGGGTATTTCTAACACACAATTGAGCTCCAAGCACAGTAAAAATCTCTGACATCCCAAGGGATACTTACCCTAATGCCAAGTGCTATGTTGGCAAAAGCTCAGGGCTAATCAACAACTGTCTTGGGCAAAGCTGGAGTCTTGCTGGAATTTAAGAGCAAGACCATGCTGGTACCTCCACCGAGGGTAACAGCGGCTTTCGGGTTTTATCAGCGTTAGATGCTCAACGTGAAGTCTAGTGATGTTAGCTCCAAATAACTACTTGAACACATTCTCCTCTGAAAAGGAACGATGGCAGCCCCTAGCAGTATTTCATCTGTACGGCTTAATACTGTTACAGAAAGATAAAAAGCACTAAGTTTTGCCAGGAAAAGAAAACAAAAAACCCCGCACATGACAGCCTCCTCTATTCCCCATCCTCCCGGCACCTGCCTTGTCTTGAGCACAGTACCACGTGGCCAGCCAAATAAAACGACACCATCAATTCAGCCGAACAGCTCAGCTTACAGAACTGAAGAATGAACTCTTTTTCGTACACTAGCTCAAGAATGGTTTCATATGAAACACATTAACACTAATGCCACCCCTTTCAAGGCATTCTAGGCTAAAATTTGAGCTCATCACACGATGATCAAACCAAGTTGTCTGATAAATATATTCAAATTGCTAGTACAGCAATTTTCTCCTTGCTTTTTCGTCAAAAGAAAGAGGATCTGGTATTCTATAGCATCTCTAAAAGTGTATGCTCATCTAAATCTTTACAAAAGTAAAGCATTTTAGATTGTGGTATTTTCTAAAATAATAATGCTGATATAGCAATCTATTTACAAATCAAAATCCATAAATTTCATAATAAAACTAATCTGATAAGCAGCTTTTATCAATACAATCTTGTACAACATTGAAAGGCTATGACTAGTACATCTCATTTAGGTCTAGCTTAAAGATCCCAAAGCATTTGGAGAGGGAGCAACATAGAATATGTTACCCGTTGTTGTCAGGTCAATCCTCTCCCAAGTTTAGCACTGTAAAGAGAAAGCAGGAAGGTTGGGTTTAAACCTATCACAGATTATGCTGCACAGCCTTAAACACTAAACATTTCAAATTCTGTTTCACTAATAGTAGGTTTCCTTGCTAGGACAAGGACAATGTCCCCATAAGACAGTTTTACTCCATTATGTAAGGCAGTCTGCTCGCAGCTCACTCTTCAAGTTTGGCTCAGACATTTGTCTCCTAACTCGGTGGCTTTCTCCACATAATAGCAGCCAAGATGCACGTGCATTTGTACTTCTGTAAGCAACACACTTATACAAACTTTTTTTTTTTTTTAATAGCAAATCTAAGGAAGAGGCTCTTTGGTGAACAACTTTGACCTCAGTAAGTGGGACGGAGCAAAACTTGAGTTGCGAGTACTTTAATAGGGGATGTCTCTTGGGCAGCATTTGTCTCCCCTGCGACTCCAGAGCTAGCAATGGTTCCTACGCACAACTGTAACAGCCCTGTCGCATCACTTTGCTTGTGGCAGCTGTAAGCAACCCTACAGAGAAGGCTGCATGCTGAAAATGGAGAGAAAGGACCAACAGGCACTTTCAGAAAGTTTCACTACCTTGATTTCTGCCAGCTCGTGACAACATAGGGCATGTGTCCTCCAGCCACAGAGCATAGATTGGTCTTAAACAGGATTATGCCTCATTCTATTTTTTTTTTTTTTAATTTACAAGACAAAACTAAGGTTACACTAACAGACATGAGATTTTTCTGCAAACACGTGAAAGTGTGCAGCAATAAGAGATAGTTCATATCAAACCTCCACACTTCAGAACAAATTCCAGCAAAAAACGAAGACAAGAAGAAGGTAGCTCGTTTCACAAAGTTAGAGAACAAGGAAACAGCAGGGAGTGGGAGATATGTATATCATGAAGACACATGAAAGAATGTTTTCCCAGTGCCCTCCTAGCCTTGGAAGCAGGCAGAGCAGATTTATCATATGCCCAGAGAAATCAGGTTTAACATTGCTGCTCCTCTTTTCCCCCACAAAGACTGTAAGTAACTCGATAGTACATGGGAATTGTCTGGGAGTGCATGTTATACAATTTTATTATAAAGGAGAGAAGGGGAAACACTGAGAAAAGATCAGCTTTATCCTATCCCTTTTTAAGTTAAATCAACTGCCACTCATCTGAGTCATCTACAAACCCACTGGCTTTATGTCCAAAGTCCTCAAAGGGTCTGTGACGGGACCAGCACTCCTGCTAGCTAATACTCCTCACATTTGTTTCATATTATACTGCTTTACACACACACACAAAAAAAACAAAAAAAAAAAAAAAAAAAAAAAAACAAAAAAAAAAAAAAAAAAAAAAAAAAAAAAAAAAACAAAAAAAAACCCACTCATAACAAGCAGAGAAAAAGCCTGTGCAAAGGTCCAGTTTTACAAGTACGCAGTCTGATTTAGAGCTCCCAAAGCCAGCTTTAGGTCAGGAAGTTGTCTATGATAAATCAAAGCAAGCTTTTAACTCCAACTTTGGCAAGAAAGTGAACATGCTAAAAAAAACCCTAGGAACTTGAAAGTTCATCAGACAACCACTTAAACGCTAGTTCCCAGTAATTTTAGAACAAGTTCCTTTAATACTCCCCGTGAGTGCTTTCTACAACACTGGTGAGATAGATCTGAGGCTATGAAGTGCCTCCCTGTGTACGCCTACAGCACCCATCCCAAAAGCCAAGTGTCATCGCTATTGGCACCTTAACCCAAGGTTTCTCCACATTAATGGGCAGGGGAGCCAGCTGGCTCCACATGGCTCCAGGTCATCCTGGTAGCTCCACGAGAACAAGCTCGTACCCAGGGCGAGCTCCAGTGCACACAGACAGCACCTGGGCAGAGCAGCACAGGAAGAGCTTACAGAAATAGCCCCTTCACCAGCACTCTCAGCACTGAGTTTTAAAAGCGCTTGGATACATTTTTGAAAATAATCCTTCCGAAATACTATCTTTTTGACTACTCTGCCTATTTACCCTCATTGGAACTGAGACTCCCAAAGGATTTTTTCTTGACACAATCCATTTTTGTTCCAAATATCTTCACCTCCATCCCAGCAAGGAAGGGAAGGAAGAGGTCAAGGGTATATTATACTCGCAAGCTGTTTTTCAGTCCTCTGTGGATTGTCAGTGCTTTATTTTTGCTTATAATGGTGCAGAAACAAAAAAAAGATCTATCCAGTGAACTTCTCTATTAGGAGCAAAGGAAGCATTAAACAATTAAACTATTTACTTTGTGCAAAGAAAGTACATTGGGTACAAAATCACAATCAGAGTGAATTCCCAGACCTGTAACACTATTTTACTGTAGATGAGGTATTTGTATCAATGATTCAGAAAGAGTTACATGGTACTGTCAAGTGAAATGATTAAGAGATGACCTAATTTTCTGACATTTTAAGTATTAAAAGATTTCCTGTAGCTACATAGATCACATTTGACTACAGGGAGAGAAAAAAAAAAAAAAAAAAAAAAAAAAAAGTGAAACACCATGAAATTATTAAATGCCAAGCTTTTAGCACATTAATAAAAGAAGGATTCAAACATTTATTTTCTTGTACCTTGTTACTATTTTGGATAGGCACTCACCAACAAGTGAAGGATACATGCTTGAAAATAACTTCTCTTGAAGCTGGAGGATTTTATACAATGAAATAAGAAAACAATATTAAGAACATGCTTTGGCTTACATAAAAGGAGAATATATCCAGTAAAGATGCTCCAAGAAAAGGACGAGACAAACTATTTTATCGGTAGTAACTGTAATTATGCCCATTTTCCCACTCTTTAATAGGAGCTTGGTGAAACTCCTCATGAAATTCAGCTAGATACAACTCATCTAAGCCTGCATCGTCCAGTGTTGAAGAGTAAAACACATTTCCTGCCTGTCCCACTTTGCCACGACCCAAACAGTGTTCAAGAACCTGTGGTTTTGTCCTGGTCTCCTGTCAGCAGCAAGTCAGGATCCTGAGACAGGAACTGGGTATTCACCTTGTGCTGTCTGCACTGCGCAGACTCCATCACAACACAGCAAGCTGTTTGGATCTACTTTTGTCTCGCTGCTCCACTGAGCTATTTGTCATTAGAATTGTTAACATAATGTGAGGATCCATGAAATAAATTTCGGAACATTTTTGGCTCGCATTTTAATGATTTATCTTTTCCCACAAGAAGGTAACGTCATCGTCGTGACTGTTCGTAAGTGAAAGGCTTTGAGCAAGCACAGTAGTTGTATGGAAACATTTCTAAAACTGTGGTTTGAACAAAAGTTATTCCCGTAGGTTTCTTGGTCTCCTTTCCCAGCGAGGAAGAAACCTTTTTCCTACAATCACTCTTAGTTAATTTTTTTCTCTGTGTTTCCACCATTCTTTTGATTTAGTTTTTACTACTTACAGGGCAGAATTCACCACTGGCTTCAAAAAGCGACCTCAGCATTGAATCACGCTTCTTTGCTTTGGAAAAGAGGGCACTGAAATTTGTAAGCTGCCTCTGAGGAAACTTCTTCGCTTCCTAACTGAGCAACACCTTTTTCCTCAGCCCAGGCTAAAAGAGATACTGGTAACAAATTCTTAACTTCTCCCCTCAATTTGAACAGTAAAATCCATATAACAAAGTCATTTTCAACTAAGAGTATAGACAATCTCTGGAACGAGACAATAGGGAGGCTTAGAAGAGTAGTCAGTAGTAAACATAGTGGTAGTCCTTTCCAGGACACTTCCAGCTGATACAGAAGGACATTCTTAGTCTGTATGTGGTTTTCACTGTGCAGGATTCAATGCATGTTAAGCAAACTGTTGTTAGTAAAGTTCCTTAGTGGAGAGTGTGGCAGTGACCTGCATGCACTATGCCAGGCCTCAGGAGACCGAACTGCAATGTAAGCTGCTATTCCGAGCTTTTCTGGTCTCTGAGATTTTATGCTTTATTTACCATTCCCGAGAAAAAGCACATGCACAAACATTTTTAAAGCATTCTGTGAGAGCTGCAAGTAGAGCAACGGTGTTCAGCCAGCTCATTAGGGAAAATCTGTTTGGGAGCAAAGTAAAAACAATTCAATACAAAAGGTCAGAATTGCTTCAGAATCTGTTTGCACACTTAATAGTCCTAACTAGGCATTGCCACAATGGCACCCTAAGTACAGTAGTTCAGGATTACAGTTCTTGGAAATAGCTGCAAAAGATATTTTCCTCATGACTAAATATAATCTTCCCAGAGATGCCTCAGACAGGGCCTTAACTCTTCCGTTACGGAAGTCTGCTGAAAGGTAAAAATGGTACAAGCAACAGCTCCAGAGACAGCAGCAGCTAGACAAAAGACTGCGAGGATGAAAAAAGCAGTCAGGAAGTCTGTCCTTTAAAAGCACACAGCTCCTTCCCAGCACTGCCAGCTCCAGCTGCAAAAGCCTTGAAACAGTAAGACTTCTCTTGGATAAGCTCAAATCCACAGGACTTGGTCTACTCTTCTAGCTTTCTCTCCAGTCTGCAGGACAGTAACAGTTGAAAACCTTGCTAAATTTATTATTTACTATGAATATATTTTATTTCTGTTTAAGTCCATTTCTCCTAGACCTATTACTGAAGGATTAAAAAAAAAAAAAAAAAAATATTAAATACAGCACTTGCCCTCCATAACGTAGACATCACCTTGTTGCCCATGGCACAAAATAAAGGCCACAGCAGGCAGGAAACATAGTGAGTGCTACAGGTTCCGCTCCTCTGCCCACTGCCCGCCCACCCCAAACCTGCCTCTCAGCCCCATTAGAAAACTCCAAAGACCTGTACAGTTTCAACAGAACCAGCATTAGTCAACACCACCAGTCTTATTGGCAAAAGGTAGCTTCAATTTAGCAAAATTTATGCAAAGTAGGGATGTTAACACATTTACATAAGCTACTTGATCCCCATCCTTCAGAGTTCACCAGCACTGCAGAGAAACACATCAGAAGTAAAGTTTTAAAGTAGAATAAGCCAACAACACTACAGCAAATCTGTAGAGCAAACAGCAGCAAAACAAAAAACTCAAACACATTCAATCTAATCCTGTTATTAGAGATTCAGCCTTCCATGTTATGTTATATGCTAGGAGAGCAGTATCAGAAATGCACACTCAGAAAGGTGAAAATGGCCTGTAAACTTACAAAATATAGAAATGTCCAACCACTGGATTTGTCAGCCTGTCACTAACGCACATGTATATCAAATCAGTGGAAATCCAAGTACAATGAAACTTGGAACTTCTTTTAATTTCCTAGTTTGGAGCTAAACTACCATACATCTAAACTTTTGAAGCCCAAGATGCAAAACCCTCTGTAGATAAGCAATAGTGCTCTTACCTATTCCCCAAAACACTGCTTGTATCTCCCCAGTCCTAGCCTCCCTTCTCTATCCCCTGCGGATGTTCCAAGTAATATTTTTCAGCTTGGAGTTATAATGCAGTTGGACTTCCACCCCCACCCCCATTTTTTTTATTAGCACATTACCCCAAGGCTTTTCATCCCACTGTTCTGAAACAAAAATAGTAACTTTTGAAGAGAACCTAGCTACTTGTTCTCTTAAAAAGGAGATTATTGTGCTAGCACAAAGGTTGTTGTTTCTGACTAGCCGAGTTACTCGAGCATCCCGCAAGGGCCCATTCAGAAGTTCCTCGTTACTTGTCCGAGCGGATTAGGCACATTAGTGCTGAAGCAGTAGCCTTACGTAAAAGGCTGCTCCTCTCCTGTGCTTCATTAACTTCAAGTCACATTCACGAAACGCAATGCGCTGCTTGAGCGCATCCTGGCAGCGCTGCTTGCTTCACCACGGTCCTTGGTACACGGGGCAGAGTGCTGGCACAAGGCTCTGGCAAACCACGGCAGGGCTCCTGGCTATGGTGCCCACTGCTCCCGCTCAGCGCCGGGGCATTTGGGAAGAGTGGGAGCCCAGCAGGTACGGGCAGCTGCAACCGGCTGCTCCATCCTCTGGAAGTTGTAGCTCACTTCCGCCTGCCGATGAAGCAGAGCACTTCTCCAGTGAGCAAGATCAGATATTTATTCAATGTGACAGGTTCAAGCTACTTAACAATGGGAGGAGAGCAGGGATAAAATAATGGGGCAAGGATGTTATTAAGTGGAGAAGCAGCAGAATAAACACTGACATATCTCATTGTATGTCTCAAGCACACACACTATTAAGTGGGTCTCTGGTAACTAGGACAAGTGTTGTGTATCATGAAAAAAAAAAAAAGGCTTTCAAAATATAGACTGTCTGCATTTTGTTTGGGTTTAAAGACAGCAATCTGTTCGCCTGAGCTAGTGAATGCATTGTCAGAGTTCTGTTAAATAAACTGAAATAGATTAAGATGGAAAGTTTTCCACAGCAAACAAGCAACGCTACCCCCTGGGCTTGTTTGCTGCAAGGAACCACGTTGGTTATAAATGTGCTTACTGAGCAGCAAGCTGCAGTATTCGGGTCACACAATTACGAGTTGGAAATAGGACATATGTTACTGAAAAAAAGCATTGTTGCTTATCGTGTGATAGGATCAAAACTGGAATTCTAAATGCAAGTGCCACCGCATGCTATATAATGCCCCAAAAATTCAACAGAGCGGGTCTGTGATGCCACACTACCCAATTTTTCAGGACAACCATGCTCTTGCCATCAGTTAGCAATTTGCTTGGCTCTTGGCCAGGCTACCTTAACAAATTTAACCAAGTTATCCCTAGCTTTGCTCATCTGTGAAGCCAACAAAATGTCCAAGGTCACCAGGACTTCTGATTCATAACAATGTGAACCCAGTTCCAACGAGCTATCCAGCAGCCTCATCATTTCTTCCTCCTGCTCTACAAACCAAGTCTCCTGAAGTGCATTCGTATGTCCTGTACCACAGGGAAACTCCTGCAGATGACTGATCCCATGCTTGGCCTAAGGCTCCTCACCAAGTCTTCTCAAACAGGATTCATTATTCTAGGAGTTTCTCATACATGCATTTGTGCACATAGAATTTCAGAGGGATAGGTACTTTCTAGCTGAGATAGCGATTGAGGAGGAGCTAAGCTCACTCAGAAAGCTCCCTCAAGCACATAGGGTGAGTTGCAGAGCAATTACTCTAAGAAGTTCTTCCCAAGGCTACCATGTCTTTTGGTCAGTGCAATGAAGCCCACACTCACAAGCCTGCACTATCTATAGGGACTAACTTCCCCAAAGAATCCCTGCTGGCTTTAGAACAATTGGCTCCACTCCTTTTCCAGACCTCAGAAGGTGATTCCTCCCACTGTGCCCACTTCAGCTCTTACTGAAGAGAAAGCTGTTCAAAAGAAAAGGCCAATGAATAGATAACACTAAGCAACATTTTGGAACAAAGCAATTGCTCTTCTAGCAGGTTCCACCCTGCCGAGCATAAAGTGCTACTCCCACCATCTCTGTATGTCACTGGTCCACAAAAACCCTTGAAGTAATGGTCTGCCTTCAGACTGTGTGTCTTGATTCAATATCACTTGGCTTCTTTTTAAAAGGAACATATTCAGTTTCAGGATGGTCTTAATATTGCAGAAAGGGCTAAACATAGAACTTTGGTTCTATCTCTCCAAGATGGAGGGCTGCTCCTGCCATTTCAGATTGGGAATTTTAGGAGAGAAAAGATAACATTAGATTTTGCCAGGCAATGATTCAAGAGTAAAGGAGTAAATACTGTTTCATAACTGGCATACTACAAGAGATAAATCTTCCATGCTTCCATTAAAGTATAAAGGCTCTCCAGTATAAGACAGCACACATCTACACACCGACAATTCCATAACTTAATCCAGAGATACAATCTGAACAGTGAATAGCTGCAATTATTAAAATAAACACACCTATTTAGAAAAATATGAAATCAAGCACAAAGTACCATTAAAAACTCCAGACTTCATGGGAAAGGTTATCCAGTCCTCACCTGCTAACTAACTTCACAAAGGAATAACACACAATTATTTTCTCGAGGCACAAAAACCCATGGATATCACAATTTCTCTACAGTCATACAGCAGACAAGCATCTTAAATAGCAAACCTGTGACCAACCTCGACTATTTTTGTCTCACTTACTCAGGCATGCACCATTCCTGTGACCCTAGAAAGCAGTTTTTCACATGCCACAGGCCACAGCCCAGCACCTATAATACAATTGTTATGGTAGAGTATGTGATACTTCAACAAAGTGAAGTGAGCACAGTGCAATACATCCTCCAAAATCAGGATTTACCTGTTTTTTTTCTAATTTATTTTTAGCACTAGCTTAACTGCTTCACTGTAACACACTGTAAAGCTGCTCTTTTTATGACATTCTATATGATATTGCTTCAAATTTGCATTTGTCAAGTTTGCTTACACGTAGCTTAAATAACTAGGTTTTCTCACTTTGCATGCCCAACTCCTATACAGTAATGTTTTGCTGTTACTGTCCTGCAGAGACCACCAGGAGGGCAAGAGCATGTGAGCAGGGAGGTGCCCAGCATATCTGCTGACCAGGAACTGCAGCTCCATTTCACTTGCACAGCTACTGTTCCATTTGCTCTAGAAACAACACTGAAAAACTGAGGTATGAAATACAGGAGCTCAGCACGCAGATGAAAGATACTTTTACTTCAGACAGCACAGATGAGATCCCAACGCACTTTTTGTAGTTTTGAGGAGCAGAAAGCAAATCTGACACTTAGTGACAGATATGCCCTTCTTCTGAAGGACCTTGACACTGACAGGTTTTTGCAGCCATGCAACAGCTCAGATAATATTTCTCTTCCTCAAGCAAACTCCCTCAAAGTAGAGTGCAAAGTACATTTGCATTAATAAATTCACTTCTCATCAAAAAAGCCTACAAAGTAATGCTCACATTTATCCCAAGCTTAGGGGTTATGTAAGAGCACAATCTCAAAGCACATTATTTTATTAAGGCCTAGATAAAGGAAGAAATTTTAGTTACAATACCAAAACAAACTTAGTCAAGCACAAGAGGTCCAGCAGAGAACCCTAAGCTAATTTTTTAGCCACCCTGAAAGTGGCTACAGCAGACACTGTCCACACAGAGATAACCAGTCCACACAACAACAGAAGCAGCTAAATTCTCAGATGAGCAGCAATAACAATGTTGCTCCCCCAAAACTCATGAGTTGATGTCAATTGAAACTAGAGATCTTAAGAAATCGAATACGTAGTGTCCTTATTTACGCCCGGACTGAATGCTACACAGGAGAAAGTGTGCTACTCTGAAGCAAATACAAATAAAACTTTGTTGAGTTTGAGTCTTTGGTCTCTATTCACTTTTTCCTCAACCTTTCCTAACCACTTAAGCATTTCTCAGCTATTTCTGCTTTATTTTACTGTTGGGTTTAATGTCAAGAAGAACACAGCTTCTGTGAACTGAAAAGCCTTGCACAGACTGAAGACTTAGAGACAGCACTTGATAGGTGCAGGACTGTGGGGCCGACTTATCAGCGAAGGGAACAGCATCTTCACTGCAATTTTACTTTTTGTCTAAAATTAAAGCGTAATTTAGAAGACAAGTCTGCCGTCCTCTTTCTGTCTTTCCACCACAGATCTGTTGGACCAAAGATTTTAGATGTCATCTTCACTCCTTTTCCACAATTCTTGTTTTGTGATACAGACAGAAGTATCTCAAAGGAGATGATACAAACGCACACCAAATCTATGGGGTCCCTTAGAGACAAACATTAGAAAACCTAGCAGCAGTGCAACACTCTCCATATGTAAGGTAAGAAAGTTGGGCGTAATTTGTGCACAAATGCCAGGATCTCCATAGATTTAGCAAAATACAGAGGAAGAAAAAAAACAATCTTGGTAAATTTTATTTCATCAACGGCTTCACAGCAATGGAAGAAACATGATACTACCTGCCTTAAATCAGAGGGTTATTCTAGCCTGTTAAGTGGTTACAGGGTAGAGGAGTAAAGTATAAGGTGCAAACCTGACCCTTATTCTTGCTACCAAAAGTAAAAATCAAATCAGTTAAACAGTTGTTTTCCTTTGATAGTTTTAAGTGCTAGGAATTTTTAAGGCTCTCTTAAGACATACAAACATGCTACTTTTTTTCCCTTTGCACAAGCCTGAAGTTTGCCCATGTAATTTCCAAGCCTGGTCAACCTTCCCAATCTCATTTATTTTCATTTAAAAAGTACGATAAGTCTTGCATACTATACCAACATTTCTCTACACCCACACAACAGCTTCCAGATTGAACCACAATGCCATCTCTCTTGAACTGGAAGCCACTTCTACCAAGTGAAAGAAAAAAGTCTATGATAATGAAGAAAACTCAGCAGCCTAAGAAACATTCACAGCATAGTCAAACTAATTCAGCTTCCCATGCAAGGTAAGAAGTTTGCTATAAAATTGTTCTAGAACTGACACATTTTAACATTTTTACCAAAATACTGGAGATTTCTGAATCAATCAACTAATATTGTAGGTAGTTTCCTATTAATACAGTGTAATTATGGGGAGCCAGTCTTCCTATCTTAACAGGAATAAGCATTTCATACACGCTTACTTCCTTCCCAGGACATGAAACCCACATGCTCAACAGCCTGTTTACTGCCTGCAGGGGTTGGTGTGGGGTACATTTGCACTTTTGGCTCCAATCAGCGGTCTGGATGGGTCTGTCCCAGCTACAGCATTCTTCTCTCAGCACTGATACTACAGTGACGTGTCCAACTGCACACATGGCTTCAGTGAAGCACATAAGCTGGGTCCCTGCACCACCAAGGATGCTGGCGTGACTTTTGGAAGTTGCTGCAGTCACTTATATCTATGCTCAGGTGAGCAGGCACATAGGCTGCATAGGTTGGTGGTCTGTCTCTGGCTGCTCTCTTTACTAACAAGCATGTCAAATGGTTTGACTGTAGAGCTGCTATCACCCAAACTCACTTCTGAGGCACTTTCCCACACCACCTCTCCTGTCCCAAAGGATCATTTACAGAGATCTAGCTCCTCTTTACTCATGCCCAACCTCTGCGCATCTCCCAGCTATGGGCAGCATGTTACTTACCACCAAGTGCACTAACAAAGATTCACTCCCCATGTGCCCACACTGGACACCACCTCTGAACGCTGCCTGCAAGCTGCAGGCCTCTCTGCTGGGGTTCCCTCGGGCCAAGCTGAGTTACACTGCATATCCCACAGTGCCACAGTACCATCTCCAGGTGCTGTGAACCCTCCTGCCTCCTCTTCTACCACTCATTTCCACCCCATGTCCCCCTTTCACCGGTGGTTTTGACAGTGCGTGTTTGTTGAACTGTGCTGCTGGGCAAACTGTGGAACTACGCTGCTTCACAACTCAACACCTTGCCCAAATCCTACCCACCTTGAAATAGCTGAGCTTTGCAAGTGATTTCTTCACATATAAAAAACTGAAGTATAAAAGTCAGACAGTAGTTAAATGAACAGAATATGTTTGATCCTAGTCCCCAGACAAGCCACAATTACCAGATAAATAGGATGTAATTCCACCCCTCCCACAGTACAAAACAGTAACATCACAATCAGCCTGTAAAACTGATGGAGAAGGCGCAGAAGGAGAAGTTTCCATTACTTAGGCATGTAGCAAGAAAGCACTCGTCAAGAAATTCTGGAGCTACATGTGATGAATCACACATTAATTTGCATGTCAATATCCAAATCACTTAGTTTCCTACAGTTGAAGTAGTATCTTCAAGATCTGGGAACAAACTCAAAAACGGTAAAGAATAAAAAACAGCTGCATACAGCATACCCAAACCAGGTGGGTTAAATATGATCTTTTCCCATACCAAAACACTGCTTAGGGCATGAACGAAGCACACAGTGTCTTCGAAGTGGAGCTACGGGAACTCCCAAGCGCTGCCGCAAAAGGTATTTTTGCCTTCAGTGACTTTTATTTAGAATACAAGTCGATCAGAAAAAATCTACACAAGACAGTGCTTCAAAAAAAAAAAAAAAAAAAAAATGGAAGTGGTAAACCATAATTGTGTATTATGTTTTTATTTCTTGGGGCAAAACACCCCCAACAAGATGCTTGCCTGGGAAACAAAGCATCACTGATGGTAACGGCATCCCAGCTGGCACATTCCACATCCCAGCTCCAACCCTGGTTCTGGGCCTGGCAATGGAAGTCTCCGTGGGGCTCTCCAAATAAATGCCCTCCCGGCTGATAGTAAGGCTGTGGTGGAGGCCAAATTCAACATTTATCAGACCATTCTGCGAAGAGGAAACGTTGCTCAGCTTAGAGGCTACTCTGGGCAGCAGCACAGAGAGTTGAGCTACACCAATGCACCAAAACAGCTGCTGGTTGAATACTCAGAGTGCTCCCTGTCCACAGGGTTAGCACCTCGACAAACGCTCTGCCAGAAAAGTGTACTCTCGTGCCACCCTACTAGGAGAAAACACAACAATGGTTAGGAAAGTCACTGAAAAGCAAGGTCAGGAAAGTTAAATGTAATTGTTTATCTACTCTACCAGACAGCTCATGGATGTCTGAGACCATTTGGTTCTTTCAGTTAAGTATCAAATATTTAAATTTTAGTTTACGGTCTCAGATTAATAAACACCGAGATGAACAATTAAGTTTTATATTGCCCATGTGAAAAAAAAAAAAAAAGAGATGGAAAGAGAAAGAAATTGTCTTCTGTCTAGGCCAAACATGCCCTGCTGTGATCATGTCTGTGCTTCTGCAAACAGCCACTGTCCCCTTAACGTGCAAGGCCAGAGGTAGCACCTCCACGTTCCCTCCTGCACTTGTTTGTTCTGTATTTGCTCGGAGTTGGCTTTTGTTTAAAACCTCTCACAGAGTTCAGAGTGGGGAAGAAAGCAGCAATCTGTAGCCTACGGTCAGGCTTCACCATGTCCCCAGTCCCCAAAAGTGACCAACAGCTTAAACGAGAGGACAACAACGCAAGGCGCCCCTCAGCAGGACTACAGAGTCAGCACGTCTGTTCTGCAAGCACAGCAGGAGGACCGGGGACAAGGCACTGGCTGCATTTCTCAGAATCCAGTTTTCACAATTTGGCGACACATTCAGCTAAAAAGGAGGGTGGCAAGACGAAAGCTGACAATCTTTGCTCTCTAGAGCTCACAAAAAGCAGGAAAAAAAATAAAAAGCAGTATAACTGTCACATTCCTCATTTTTACTGTAATCTCAAAACTATTTTCTTATCCTAAGTGGATAGGTGATAGCCTTGGTGACTTCCTCTACTGGTACAGTCACTTTACCTTGTTCTCATCATTCTGCAAGAATCAGTTTAGAGAAGCTTTATGGAGAGATACAGGCAGATTTTTTTCAAGCTTTCACTTCTGGGTTTTGTAAGAAAAAAGTATTATAATTTGTTTTGGTTAAATCTTAAAACACCTGAAATAGGTGTTCCCTCTCCTCCATCAAGCAAATCCTTACACCTGCTCAAGTGTCCTTCAAATTCAAATGAAGTATTTCTCTTTGCCTAAATAACAATTTTTCTATCAAATTTCTGCCATTATAGAAAAAATATCACTGGATTCAGATATGATTTACAAATATTCCTCCACACCAACGACATGTTTACTATCTTAGTACTTAAAGAAAAGCTAAGTTTTCATTAATCTTGTCAGATCTGAAGCCCACAACTTGCTCTCCCAATATTCCCAAATTTCTTAAAAATATCAGTCCTTGAGCCTTTTGGTTGCTTGCTCTCAATTCTACACCTCCGAGAAGAAGTTTAAGTCCTACATCAGAGAGGCAGACAAAGAGGCAAGGCCTCTTCTTCCCACCCCACTCCTGGGTAAGTTTGTTTTCAAGTATTTGGCCATGTACAAACAGAGCAACACCCCAGTGACTGAGTTACAGTCCAGTTCGGAGACAGTTACACTTCTTCCACTCCTTCCTTCTTAGGTGCAGGCACTTACTACAGAGGAAAAGATTGAAGAAAAACAATAATACTGTATCAGGTCTAATTATTTCCTCTATCAGAAGAAAAAAAAATGTATGGGAGAAGTGCCTTTTAGTTCTCCAGTGTTAGATCTCCTTCTGCTCTGCAGCAAAACCACTTTCTAGAGCCACAGTGCAGGAGTCTGTCCTGCAAGAAGAGGGGGAAGCCGAGCTGGTGCTTTCCCTTAAGGCCGTATGCCTGAAAAACTCTCACAGTGCCGTGTATTTGTTCACTGCCCTCCATATCCTTCCATTTTCCTTGGCACTGAGCAACACACCATCATCTACCACCTTGGGAGAGAAAAATAAGAGCCATGAGGACCAGTAGAAAGGAGCCTGGCTACTGAGATCTTTCGGGTATTGACAGATGCTGTTATTGAAGACAGACCTTAAATTCACTTTAGTGAATTCAGTAGCTGTATAAAACAGACTCAAACTGTTAGAACCCAATGGAGCCCCAAAAGGCAGGCCTTATTTCTCTGGAGGTCAAGCGTCTCCATTTACAACAAGTGATGCAGTAGAGACTAGATGCTTTCTAAGTTACAGATGATAAATATTAGCACCCCTTTTGGAATAAATAAGTTGAATAAAATTACCTTAAGACACTTCAACAGCTATTAGATAACATTTTAGTGACTCATCAGTATAAGCCACAGGAGAGTAGAGTCTCATCATTAGGAAAGCAATAATGAGTCACAACCACCACAAAAGTGACAATTAGGATTCAAAAGTAGACTGCAGCAGCAGTGTTCCAGGGAAATCTCCATGTCCTACAGAACACAGGTGCTTCTGGGTTCACTGACAGTAACACAAGATGGAAAGAAAATTTAATCTTCAATCCTTCAGCAAGGCAGTTACTAGTCCACAGACACTGGCCCAACTTGGCACTGATCAATCCCCAGTCAGTTAAAGCCAATTCTTTAGAAACAGCCTTATGACAAAGAAGCCACTTGTGAAACTACCAGGGGACAAGGTAGTTGTCAAATATCAAAGAACCATGGAATGAAGGAAAGGTTGGAGAGACCCATATGAACAATCAACTGCTTTTAACCACAACAGAAAGCACATGAGGACAGCTTGCTGTAAATAATCACATATCTTATTATAATCACTGCCTCTGCTTCTCACAAAGGATTAATTTTCCTAATTACTGCAAATATTTGCACTGCCACAACTAGCACTGACAAGTCAACAAGGTTGTGAAACAGCCTTCACAGTGCAAAGGAGAGAATGGGCAAACCTTGTAGCACAGTCACCTCCAGCTCTGGCAGAGCCATGGGCCTCAGTGGCAGGTCTGGCCCTGGTCTTCCTCCTTTCCCCACCTTCCTCTAACACACAGGCAGACCCAGGTTTGCTTCTTCATTGCAGCGATGACATCTCCCCTGCTCTTTCCAGATCAGACCTCTCCACAGCCGAGTGCAACATCACTCCCATCCACATCCCCTGCTGCCCTGGAGCTTCTCTGCACTTCTTTCCATTAAATTATGCTGCACAACCGCCACACTTACCATGCCGCGTGCTTATGCTTGCTGCAACTACCTTGCTGTCTTGTCTGTACAAAGACCTCGAGGGCAGGAATTAATATTTTGTAGAGTGCTTAACATTGCAGGAATCCAATCCCAATTGCTCACCAGCACTTCTGTAGCAGATGTCATGAAATGCCAACTTGCCCATGTACTTTTTTTCCTATTAACAGCTAGCCAGATCCAATAGTACTAACTAGTTATGAAAAAGCTGGCTTAGACTGCAAAGCTTCCTAAAATTCTACAAACTGTAAATTAGTACTTTGGCCTTTCCTCTCCCTCTTCGCTCCCATTTTACAGCTATTGCTTATTCCTATGCTATTGAATTAGCAGAAATTTCATGCCTTTGAGAAATTAGAAAAATAAAAATAGCGTAAGTTTCCCCCACTTTGAACAATTGCTCACATTTTGTTGTTCTCTTGCTTGAGGTCAGGAATCCATTGATTCTCTACACACACTATGGATTCAGAGGTCCTTCTTTTCAGCACCCGAAGGGTCAGCTAGGACTTGTGTTCTGGTATGGGAAGACGGGAGGACCACACAGAGCTAATACACAAAAGCAAGGCTAAGTAACTCTGTGCAACCTACTGTTCTACTATGCGCTCACCACTTCAAAACTAGGCAGACATTAACCTCTTCCAAACCTTAACACTCACAAAACCTGGTTTACTGAGCAAGTTTATAATTAAACTTCATCCATTGAGATTAAGCAGTATAAGGGTAGAAAGGAATGGCTAATAAGTTAAAGCATTAGCAACAGTCTCAGGTACAAAGAGTGATGACTTGTTTACATTTACTACACAGAAATCAGAGAAATTCAAGTGAACAAAGCAAGTACTTATGCTTCAAAAGGACCAGCTGCAGTACTGGGAAATGATGGCACATCAATTAGAAGCAAGATTTTAATATAAGCATATAGTAATGGAGAGTTGAGAACATTTTATCAGAATCTCCTTCATATGCACAAACCCCCCCCCACAACATGAGAAGTTAGAACAGCCGTGGAAAGCAAAACCAGTTCAAAAGAGAGTAAGGTTTTATAACAAAAAAGTTAGACCATACAAACTGTGAAAGAGAGACCCGCGGAGCAGCAGAAGCAAAAGAACGCCAGTCAGTCTGTGGGCAACAGAATCAATCTCTCAGGAATCTGTAATAATCCTTAGAGGATTCCATCCTAGAGCATGGAAATGGGTTATCAACACAACTGCACACATGTTAAATATTACTTGGTTGAGAAAAGCTGTACTACGTTTCATACTTAAAATAGTATAAAAAAGCGACAGTTCTAAGTCAATCACATGCAAAAGATTTGCAAAGACCTTGCTGAGCTTTCTGAGTTATTGTCATTATTGATCTTCAATAAACCCACAGGTGCCAGGAGATCTGTGAAGGATTAAAAGCAAGCTGTCAGAGCCCCAGGATTTTAACCAAATCAGACAGGTATTTAGGCCTTTTAAGGCTCAAATCAATAATCTCAAAACATGCTGCCTTGGCAGATGGGAGGCAGTAGAGGTTTGGGGGGAAGCAAAACAATGGCCCTGTGTACCTGGGACAGCTCCAGCACCTCTGGCCCACATGTGGGTAATTGCTACCCCAGCAGCTTCCCATAGTTGCCTACCAAGCATCCCAGGAATTGCCACATTGCCATGCAGTGACAGTCAGCCCTAAGGAAGCTCCCACATTGGTACAAACTGCGGAGGAGGTGCAAGGAAGTGTCGTTGTAGAGGCCTGAGTGCAGACTGGCCAACGGGAGAAATACACCATCCATGGAGGAACTAGTCAGCCAGAGGCTGGAGCCTCTGGCAAACAAGGAGAACTGCTAACAGGTCTAGAGGCACCTCGGATCTCTCTGGCTAAGGAATGAAGGCCAAGCATCGGCCAGCAAGGGAAATGCTTTCAGAGCTATTCAGTACAGGAAAACCTAGACTTACTTGCACGCAGCCGGGGAAAATGAGCAAAGGAGGCACATGCAGGTGCTAACCTCAGAGACGCCTGGGGGTCTCAGCAACGAGTTAGCTTTACAAAACACTCTTATCCCAGTATAGGAGTTCCAGGCACATGAGTCTGGCCTATCTTCCAACCTGAACCTGAAAAGCATCATGCAATACTAAGCCCCAAGATGCTGGATATAGCCTTGAGATTATAAATAGACAATAGCAAATAGGATTAGAAGCGTTGTATTACTACTGCAACTGCTAGCAGAATACTTTCAAAGCCTGAAATGAGATGAAAGTCAAGGAAAAGATGCAAAAATGAGAAGACTGGAAGATGACACTTTATGTGAAATTCAATGAGAGATTGATCTATTTAAGTACTTAAAAGGTGAAAGGGGCAATTTAAACTTAGTGTTTAAGTCTTCTCTATCCCAGATGAAAAATTTAACTATGTTCAGCCTAGCACAATGTAACATGCAGTGATGGAAATTGAAACTAGCACAGATAGACTAGAAAATGGAGCAAAATACGTGCCTTTGGATGAGGAAATCAGTCAAATTGCTTAGGTACCCTATGGAATACTGAAGTACATGCCTCCCCACCCAATTGCAACTCTGATTGGGTACTAAGAACTCTGCTAACAAAACAAGTTTTTCGAAATATCATCAACAACAAACACATTTAAAAGGAGCACAACAGTTTAAGCAAGAAGCTGGACTAGATGCCACTAGCTCCTTTCTACACGCAGTTGATATTTTTCTCGCAGTGTCACAGTAGAGAGGCTGGCCTATCAGCAAGGAGTTGAAAAGACTGGAGATCTTGTTAACGCAAACACAACGTTCACATCCAGGCAACCCTGATCCTGAAAGACCGGGATCTCAAGAGCTTCCTAACATGAATGTCATTATCAGCCAAAGGGATGCTGCACATTGTTACAGTGATTTTTAACAGATACAAAAAAAACATTTACTGTATGGACATTCTCCCAAGCATGTAGCGTTGACCATCGTCACAGCATCTCTCTGGCTCTACCTGTTCAAAAGGTATTAAAATCCAGATGTGCTGTGTTAATAACCTTCTCCCTTCAGAAGTCAACATCATTAGAAACTGTAATGGTGACAGCAATCACATACATGAAGCAGTGCAAAAGAGTGAAAATGGGAGGTCCTTCTGAAATCTGGAAACCATAATATGGTATCTGCCCCCGTTGAGTGGCTAATTCATTTTGCACTTCAGAATCTTTCCCTGCAGTAAGACTTGAACTTAATGCTCTGTTTAATTAAAAACTCAATCCTAACTTAATATTTTCCCCTTTTGCAGTTTTTCAAAAAACAGATGAAAATTATTATGGAAAAGATAACATGGGTAGATATGTTGTCAGAATTTAGAAGACTTAATCTCCTTATCAACCTTCTCACCTAGGCAGCATGCAGTGTCCTTTGCTTCTCATTCCAGCATGTGGAAGACAGTAGTATTAGTTTTGCATCCAAACCCCACAGCAGTGCTGCCAAGGAAGAGTCTTGTACTCTCCAGTTATCACCAAAGCACTTTTTTTTCATTATTATTTAAGTGAAGTGAGGAATCTGGGGCAAGGAGGAGGTATGTCCACATAGCATCTTTTGATTTTTTTTGACAGTTTGAATTAGAAAAGGACAACTAGAATTAGGAAGCAGAGCTAACAAAAGCAGAACTGTCAGGCAACACAGACTATTTACAGTGAGTGCTGAAGCAGTCACCAGTCAACACAGAGCACTCCAGATTATGACTAATTTGAAATCACTATCCTGCCTCCCATTACTGTAATGGAGCTCTTCCCCCATCTTCTTTCCTCAGATCGATTACATCAAGTATGTTGCAAGCTTTAAAAAAAAAAAAAAAAATTAAGGCCAGGAGCCTAAAAGAAACACCAAACAGCTCAATAAAAGTCTCACAGCTTTCCATTTGTGAAGATCTAATCCACAGAGGCTGAACTTCATTCAAATACACACACACACAAAATTCCCCATTCATCACTTGCGTCCTAAAGGCAGACTGGAAAACATTCATTTCACCCCTGCTCAGAGCACTGCTGTGAATGGCCAGAACAGCAGTCACTCAAGAAAAGCTTTACACCAACTGAGTTTATCCCAAGAGCAACTGCAAGGAAATGCCGACCCAGACAACACGAGGACTCAATATATGAAGGAACAGGCTCTTCTCGCCATGCATTACATCTACCATGCAACTCCTTCTTCTCCCCAAGTACTATATTTATTTCCTCTTATCTTATTATCTCACTTTGTTGTTCACAACATGTGAGATCACCACAAATTTCATTAACTATCACCAGAAGTCAGCAGACCTATGAAAATTGCCACACACAGACTAAAGCAAAGAAGCAGGCAGGTCATGTGCTACACCAAGTAGTTTTTAAAGCATGCAGGCTGTACAGCTAGGCCTTTAAACTCTTTAAAATTATCAGATAAGACTTAACACAAGCACAAGCAAGAGATTAGAAAGACTGCCCTGTGAGCACCTTCCAATCTACAGGAGAGCATTCTCACCTCTAAAACATGGTGAATTTTACTTGTGTGAAGTGTTAACCTCAGAAGAAAGAAAGAAAGAAAGAGAAAAAAAAAAAAAAAAAAAAAAAAAAAAAAAGAGGGATCTGCTCTGGAAATGGGACAAAATTATTTTAGCTTCTTCCACTTGGGGAACTCTGCCTTATTTACTGCGCAGATGCACGAAACATGCCATTTCTGCAGTACCACATTAGCTGTCTCACATGCTTCCAGCTACCACCACGAGACAAGCATCTTCCTCGGCATCCTGCGCATGGTTAGGCCTTCCGGAGGCCACAGTGAGTCAGCAGCAGAAGCAGGACCTCATCCCTCATTCTTTAGATCCCTCCTTCGGACAGTGAAGTTCTCCCACTCTGACTGACTTGAGAATCAATAGCTTAACTTGAAGCACATTAAAAGAAAAAAAAAATCTAGGAATAGGTGGCCATCTGCAAAACCTGTGGTTTAAATAACTTGGCAAGTGCCTTGAAGGAAAGTAAGAATTAAAAAAATTCTATGAAGTACAAAGCCGTACTCTTCCTGAGTGCAGCAGCAAAGCCTAGTTCCAAACAACACAATAAAATGAACATTTCTTTAAGTGTCAGATGCGCTGTTATTGAAAAAAGATGCTTTCAGCTCTCCCAGGGTTATTCTCCAATTTGCTTTGCATAGGACAGGGTTGACAAGTCTATGTAGCACTGGAGCTTTTAACAACTGCTTTATAGCACTGATGTGGCTCACCAGGCTTCACAGGCTGTTCTGATACAGCACAGTGGTGTTGCCTCTGCTAACAGAAATGGCAGGAGGCTCTTCAGGAACAGACTTTGGCCAGTGCATTTTCAACCACAGTCTCCATAAGATTTCCTCATAAGCTGTAGACTTTCACTGGCAACAATCAAGAAGTCAGCACTTTAGGTAGAGCAGGCTCAATTACTTCCCTCTTTTGAAAGGACAGAACGGAAAATAAGCAACAACAGCTTTCATTGTTTCCACAAGGAGAAGAGAAAGGTTATATTTGCTTTCTTTGTCCAGCAAAATACTGCAACTTAGAAGCCTCTACAAAGATTTCAGTGGAACAAAAGGCAAGCTAAATTAAAGCAGCATTAACAATTATTTCCCAAAATACTAAGTTGCTTTCGTAGGCTGCATAGTGCTCTGCTCTGGGGATCCCGTATATTTATCACGGGTTAAAAAGAAAAGATGGCAACCCTCAACAATTTGTTTGCCTGTGTACGCTCCCTCTCATCCTTCCTGTTTGCTTCCAGACCCTTCCCTGCAGCCTTCCTATGTCTTGGCATCCCAGCTGCTGTGAAGAAAACCCAGAAGTTACACTTGTCTTCCAGATGCAACTGTCTACCTTGATTCTTCTCCACAGGTTCTTCTCTGTGGAGCCATGCGCGCTGAAGAGCTCCCATTGCTTCAAAAACGTGGCAGAATTGGACTTCGGAGATTCCTGCTAGGTCGGTGACACAGAAGTCAGTTATTTGCAAGAGATCAAGTCAGAGCGCACATGTTTATAAAAAAAAACATAAAAACTATGCAGTCTTCTGTACTTATCTGCCCTTACACAGTCTGTTCAGGTTTTCCTCCACTAAAAACTGTAGTATAAGAGACATGAGCATTAAGAAGCAGGTACTTTCCCCTTCAGATTTGCCTGTGATTATGACCTTTGGGAGGCAGACAGGTGCACACGTGTCACCCACCATTTCCCAAAACAGCAGCCAGTGTGGCAGGGGCTGCATTCTGTAAGGTTGCAGAAGAACATTTTCTATTTGCTGATTTCATGACTTGCATGAAAAATCTACCATGCAATCAAAGAATCCAAATGGATTATCAGGGGACAGAGGCATCTGTTAAAAGTTAATATTAGAAGTGTCAACTGCAGACTCATGTTTAATAATTCAGAACATGAAAAGGTGTCTCCCTTTTTGTCATCTGCTCTGGGCAATCCCTTGCCAAGATGTAACCAACACCGTTATCAGCTCAGGACTGGTCTGTGCACAAAAACGCAGGCCAGAGAACACGCTTAATTGCATGAGGCCTGTGGCCTGAACTCTGATCTGAGCTCCAGGCAGCTCCTTCAGCCAATTTTCCCGGAAAACGCCTCGTAAAAACAAAAGGAGACGAGCAAGCAGGGCACTATTTCACATTCCAAATATCCCTCTCACTTACTAAAAGCAGTTTGAAGTTTTAGAAATGAGAACTTACATTATTTCTTTGGACAAAAGCAGAACATGACCGAAAGGATAAGCAGGATTTGCCATAGCTGTGTTTTCATGATGCTACCACTCTATCTGTGAAGTATATTTTCCTCTTTCATTTGGCAATTACATACATCTAGTTAAACCACAGCATTTTCAGACCTAGAAGTTACCAGTTCAACTTTCTAAAATTTGTCAAATCACTGCTGATCAAACTACAAGCCAAAAGTGAGCTTAAGAATCTGCCCACTATCGGCTTAGTTATCTTGGCAAGTTCTGTAAAATCTGGCCTTGATACTGTGTCACAACAAGCTGCAGCACCTATGATGGACATGCACTGAAAAATCAACCTTAAATTCTAACAACAGGGAACAAACCAGCAGGAGTTCACACGGATTCTCTCCACTCCCTGCTAAAGATTTTGTTGAGACTTTTCCAAATTTCTCATCTTTCTCATAAAACAGTCTTGAGACTCTCTGTGCAGCAGTCAGTTACGCCACTGATGGCAAAACTTTGTCTTGTACAGGAAAAAACACTATTCCAGGAGTTAACTAAGACACAGCTCTGCAACTAAAGAAAAAACCTATCGCTGTTCTTGACAAGACTAAATTAGAAGAGGTACCAACTACTCGAGTGCCTCATGTTCTGTATACTGCTAATTTAGAAAGAACTCATATCATTAACAACCTCAAGGTGCAAACATGGCTTTTTCCTCACTGAGGAACTCCAGAGAAACAGAGAGATTTTCCCAGTATATCTCTGCTTTCCAGCATTTCCTGACTAAATTTCTCAAAGCAATCATATTTTGTTTTCCAAATTATAGCAGCTATATCTCCACAGAAGCCACACAATTATTTAACAAAAACAGAACTCTAATCTGCTCATTTTAGGTGTCAGGGAGAGCACAGTTATATTCTGAAGTGCAATCCACTCTATGAAAATACTAGCATTTTTACAGATTTATATCAGAAGAATACTACTTAGGAAAGTTTTGATGAGCAGATAACTACACTCTAAACGACACAGAAGATGGCACTGTGCCTTCCTTAGGGTTTTACATTACACTGGAATCAACTGCCCTGTGCTTGCATTGCTAAATTTGCTTAAAACTTTTGAGAGAGCAATCAAACTCTCCTTTCCACCGAGATTTAAGCCACTTTCACAGCTTCAAGTCTGCACAGGAAAACCTTCAGCTACAATTGAAGGGTCACTAGCTGAAATTCGAGCAGGATTAAAAACTCTGAGAAGAGCCTAACTGAAATGGCCTGACTTAACAGAAAACAAAACAAAAACACTTATTAAAAAATAATAATTCACATGAAGCCTGCAACTGACTTTTTTGCCTGCAACTGGTCTTTGTTTCCCCTGGTAAAGAACACTAGACTTAAATTTCCATCTCCTCATAGTAAATACCAAGGGAACCTGATTCACAATAAACGCGTAACAAGCTCATTCTCATCTTGCAAGACTGTATGCAAGTATTTGGCCAGAAATCACACGGGGGCTCTTCCCCTTGCTTTGGAACAGAAGATCTGCTACTCCCTGGACCCCAGCAGCTATAGCAAGAGCAAGATTTTATCATTTGGACACACTGTCTGAAGCCCATGAGAACTGCAAGTCACTTCCCCACCCCCGAAAACACTTAATGAGATTGCAATACGGGCAAAGCACAACACTAAAAGACATTTCAAGCAAGGAAATTGGTTACGCCTTGAGACCTTTGCTGAATGCTCAAGCAAAGATGAAAATACAGGGAGAGGATATGTGCATTTGGGAAATGAAGCTCTGTGAGCTGCCAAGCACCCTGGCAAGTCTGAGCCCTCGCCACAGGAAGAGAGCATCATGGGTTTAAGAGTGCTAAGCTAAAGGCAGTGACAGGAGTGTTTCTCATCCCCTTTCACAAGCAAGTCACAGGTAACCC
>JAWLRI010000970.1:504772-524247 GCA_034781795.1 Crypturellus tataupa
AATAAAGTCTTAGGTCTCCTCTGTCTCCTCTTTGGACATTTCACTTCTGGACAGCGAGAATTTTCCGCACAGGAGGAAATCAATCAAAACAACCAAAATTTAAAAAGTACTTATGAATCACAGGTCCTAGAGAAAGATGATCAACCTCCAACTACCCAAAATGAGAGTAGGTGGGTCTTCTGAGCTGAGGAAGAGGCCAATGAAGCCTTCACAGTGCTCCTCTTTGGGTAGCAAGCACAGTCCAGGCACACCAGTGCCTGCAAGATCTCATCTGCCTTTAAGGGCAGAACACAAGGACCTGAAAACCAGCAGGAGGCTAGAACAGAAGAGCTCTAATGTGACACCCCTCAATTCCTCTCAGCCCAGACTTCTCACAATTCCACCACGACAGCCAATGGGAAGGGAAGAGACCTCGTCCAGCATAATCCATCCATGTTCTCCTTCTCCGTGAGCGCTTTCCTGGCACCTGGCCAGGCAGAATGTCCCACAGTGGGGATTCCTGCAAGCACCTGCACAGGGCAGTGATGACAGCTCCCCGTACTCAGATATCCCAAAGAAAGTAATAAGGAAAGAGTTACTGCCTCTGTCAATGCCTGTAATCCCCACGTTTAAGGGGGAAAGCAGAAGATAATACTCTGAAGAACCAGGGAGCTGCTTGAGGGCATGTCACCACCTAACAAATTGCCAGAGTTTTGCAAACCTTCACACCACCAACTATCAGAGACCAGAAACTCTTTTAATCTGTCTTCAGTAAGACTGAATCTATTTCACAAGAAGCCAAATTACGACTCCAATTGCCCTTTACTTCTTCTGAGGATAACTAACTGGTAAATGCAACTCTCCATCAGGAGAGAGCATACCCATGGTTTTCACCCTGTAAAAAAGTATCCCAGCAAGAGGAATTTTATTTATTTGCAGGAGCATTTCAGAATTTAAAAACAGAGAACACTTTTAGCTCCAAGTGAACTCCTAGGTTGGCAATGTCCTGAAAATAACAAGCTAAGATGGAAAACTCGGGCGCTGGGGTTAGATGTTCCTAGCCGCTAAGCATCATCTGCGAATAAGACCCACAGCTTCACTTGCCCACCCCAGGTTTCTGAGCAAGAACCAGGCTGCTGTAGCAAGGAGCTGCAAAGCACCTACAACTCAAGCTCTCCCAGAGGCTGTGGAAGTCTCAGGAAGCTCAGCCACTTGCTTTAGAAAACTGCTCTGTAGGCTACATGTTATTGTTAGAAGGGTGACGAAATATTCATTTCTGGTCTGGGCAAGGCCCCCTAGCTCTTGCACGGACTAACAGCTAAGGAAGAAAGCAGAATTCCACATTCCTTGCTGTCAAACAGGTGATGTGAACACTATCAAGAACCACTCGCCCACCATCCATACCACACTCCTTATCTTTCCTCAAAATAGTAGAGAGATGAATGCCTAAAACTTAGGGCAACAAAGGTACGTATTTGCTGAGCACCCTGACCGTTTGAGAGAAGCCAGCTGCCATGCTGCTTGACAGAGGTACTGAGGAAACAGTGACTAACAGTAGCCACAGAAGCCCAGGCCTTGACGCTCATTCCAAGTGTCCTAATGCAGTAGACCTGCAAGAACATTCTCATGCGTTCAGAGCTGCAAAAGGCCATCCCAAACCTAGCAGCCACTCAGACTTTCCGCATTTCTGGTCGAAACCAAAAAAATCAGTACGGAAGATGATGAAAAACAGACCCATTTAGACAGATGTATTTACTCACTCTGTCCCAGTCCACAGTAGAAGATAGTTTATTTTTGTTTCTTCTTTTTATTAACATACCCCCAAGCAATGCCCTCATCCTCCCACAAAGTTACCTGAGAGTCCCACTACACAAAGGCCTCTGCTAGACAAACCAGGTGAATAATGTGGAATCAATCTGTCTCGCGCACCTCTGCTGCCTAGGCAGAGACAACACAAGCACTCAGCTCTACAGCCTGGAAGACAGTTCTCCTTGAGAGAGAAAGACAGAGATGCAAAAGCAAGCAGCAGAAAAGGGCTTACTTGAAGAACTCAAGTGTCCTTTTTTGCCCTCCTAATTACTGCACACAGCAGACATTCATCCTGAAGAGCAGAGCACAATAGCTGTTTGTTATGATCAGTGCTACAACCTAGCATTTATCTAAGCCTATCACAAGCAGAATAGACAGCACAGAAATGCTGGAAGAACTGCAAGTATCATCCACACAAAATTATAGGTTAAAAAAAAAAAAAAAAAAGGAAAAAAACCACCATCACACCATACCTCCCCACACATGAGTACCAGGACTAGGCCCTGTTTACAGCTCACAACTTCATTACCTGGAAATCTATTCATTTAGCACATACTTATCCAAGCTTCTGCTAGGAGGAAAAAAAAAAGAAAGAAAGAAAAAAAAAGAGACACACACACAACCACTAAGCTTAACCAGTTAGATAATAAGCTGTAGAAAAAAAAAAAAAAAAAAAAATAGATCACCCTAACAGAAAGGGTCTACAGGTCTAAGAGGAAAGAGGCACAAGCCTCTCATCCATTTCCAGCACAAGGAAGAAACAAATATTTAACTCCCAAATCTACAATCAACAGAATCTAAGAGCCTGCATTTGCACAGCAATTTTTCCAGATACCACAGAAACCTTTCCGAAGTCTAATTTCAAAAATTTTACAAACCAACAGGCAAGAATTCCCCTTTCTCCCAGTTTTGCAGTTGAAAAGTTCAGCTTTTTACTCTTGGTGGATTTTAAGTGGTGTTAATTTAGATTCTTCTAGAGCCAAAGATTCTCACGTTCACTCACAAACCCTGCCCAACGTCCACTTTATTTTAAAAACATCCTCAGATGCACCCACTAGACTACAGTCTGAATTGTGAAAAGTAGTTATCCAATAATGTCCGATACAGCTTTAGAAAGCAGCAGACTCAATCTTCTGAAAGGGGATGTTAGTATTTTAAAAGTTATCTTGTTTTTATTGAGGAGCAAGACTGAAATTTGCCATTTACACTGGTGTAAGCTGCTAGTCCCCTCATCTCTTGCATGCTTTAGCTTCTGAGAAGGTCCAACAATACTGAGAAACTATAAGGGAAATACAGCATCTATCCCATGCTACAAAAACAACATCCTATCTTCAGAGGACAACATAAACAAGGATTTCAGTGATATCCAGTTGATATGTCCCTGGATAACCTCTTACCCAGCATTGGTAGGAACTCAAGCATCATACATCTAATAAGTGAAATGTCATCCTTTTCCTCTATTACACAAACACACATGACATTCATAAGTATGTTTCTGCACAAATTCTGTTCTATATGACAAGATTATTTACCTGCTCTACTTGTAGTATGTGTATCTGAGCCTTTATTTATTCATGTACACCCTGGCTAAAGGAACACAATTGGCCAAATACAACTACTTGCTTGGACACTCATGTTTTCAGGAGGGCACTCAGGGTTGAACGTGTAATTACAAGCTCAGCCATAGTAGTACAAATACACTAAACAGGCACTGCTTGCATTCCTGACACTAATTTTAAAGGTTTGACCCCTGCAGTCAGGTGGATATGCACAGAAGAGAAGCAATTTTTCCACTTACTCACAAATATACCCACAAGTTTAAGCAAGTCTACAAATCCCTACCAGTCAAAAAAAGAAAATACTATTTGCCAAGACTAATTTCTCCATCTTAACATATTGCCCCTCCCAGGGCTTATACTTTTCAACAGCCTACTATGAACAGCTATTCTGCTAATAGACAATTATTCCTTTCTACCTCCTTCACTAAAAATATATTTAACTTTTAAACAAGAGCCAGACTTCCTCAGTAACATTCCCACAGAACTCCTGAGATATCGTAACTCTCTCGTCTTACGAATTACTGCCAACGGAGGACAGCCATAGCTTCAGGAGACAACTGTCTGTATTTTGGTTCATCCTATGAAGATTTAGAGTAAACCACCTGTAGCTATAGCTGTCATTAGGATTATTATTTTTTTTTTTTTTTGCAAAACAGGTATGATTTCCATATAGTATTCTTACCTAGGGCAAAGCCAGCATTTGCAGCAATATATACAAATGAAAGTTTTGTAATCAAGTCCATGGACAACTCCAAATTAGGGAGAATAGTTTATACACTCAAAGACAGAGCTGCTCTAAGACACCTCAACAGGATGCAGAGGAGAAAAAAACAAAAGCAAAAAACAAACAAAACAAGCAAGCTGATAGGAACCTCGTGAAGTGCTCAGGCAAGTGCAAAGTCCCACAGTTAAGCAGAACTCAATATAACTGCGTAACAGGCAGGAAACAGCTTTGCAGAGAAGCACACAGGAATCCAGCTGGACAATTTGAACACAAATCTGATGAGTACCCTTGTATATGCCCTGTATACATGGCCAAACATAGCTCTTACATACAAGGGCTTTCTACTGACTGCAGTTGACCAAGGACACTGCCATAGAGGAGTAAGGCAAAGAGAGGGCCACCACCACAGTTAAGAGGCTCAGGCATTTGACATACTCAGGCCGAGAGGAATGGTTTTGTCCCGCCTTTACAAGAAAAGGTGAGGGAAGACCTCATTATGAAGGGCGCAGTGCGGTGGGTGTCAAATACTGAAGCAGGTACTCAAGAGAGGTTGTGGCACCTTCATTCACATAAATCTTTTAAGTTTGACAGTACAAAGCCTTGAACTGCCAGATCCAGTGACTGAAGCACAACTGCTATCACCACTACATGAGCTAAGTCTTAGTACAGTCAAGCCTTGGAAATACCAATGGAGATTGACAGCTTCATTTCTTAACCCATTTAGTGCTACACTACACATGGATACTGCAAAGCTTTTCCTAGTGTCAGCCTCCCAAGCTGCAGCTGTTGGTTATCATACCTTATTTTGCCAAGTGTCAGTAGTGAGAACAGCTTGGCTCTAACTTCATAATTCCTTAGGTAGTTGTAAGTCTTCTATAAGTCTTTTCTTTGTAAAATTAAACAAGCCAATTCTTTCACGTGGTCTTTAATGAACGTGAATTCTAGGCTTTCAGATATTCCAGTAGTTCTCATCAGACTCTTTCAGTTTTCCCACATGCCTAAGTGAGAGTCCAAAACTGGACACAGGATACCAGATGCTGCCTCCTCAGCACCACAAAGACAAAGAGAGCATCTTTAGCAGAGTGAAGGAGGACAAGTGCCACCCAGTCCAAAGTGCTCACTATTTACAGGAAGAGGGCACTGCTGGCTCTCATTCAACTTGGCATCTGCAATAAATTCTGGTAGGTCCTTTACAGTTTTCAGGACAAAATTCAGATCATTTCACTGCCCTTTCTCTACCCAGGGCCTAGAATCCCTCTTGCAGCCAAAAAGAACATGAGACTTCAGAGCATATGTATTACTTCATCATCCCTAGGTCCAAAGCACAAAATAAAGAGTCAGAAAAATCAAATACCACACTACAGACACACACAAAAAAGTTGTCTCTTGTCCCCGCCCCCCCCCCACCACCACCACCAAAAATCCTCTTTTTATTTACTTACAAAAACAAAATGGCTTTGGGTTTGCTATCACTCTGCTACCTTTGGCAGATTAAGTGGATGAAGAGCCACAACAAAGCATCGAGGAGAAAGACCATAATTGCTCTGCTTGAAAGATTTACCCTTCATTCTAAAGCAAACTTTAGTGTTACATTCTCAAGTAAAGAACCTCAAAACCCAATTCCTATTAGGGAATAACACTTAAAAAAAAATAGCCAAACAAAACTTCCAAACACCTCACCCCTGTAGCTGACATACTTTAAGAGTACAGCCAGTACTAACTGCATTAATGAACTCTTGAAAAAAGCTACCTTGTTAAATTTATGCTAAATGTATATAGATTGGAGAGGCGGCAGAGGAGATACATACACAAAGCAAGGTTCACAGTTAAGGACTAAATGCTTAGGGGAGGTCATGCATTCCTTAAAATAAAATACCTGTCTGCATTGGAGAAAAAGTGAGCATCCTGAAAAGCCACTGATTAAAACCCATTGTTTCCCATGTTGCATTTTGAAGTAGTAGCAATGCCTTCCCAGGACTCCTAAGCTGAGCCAGCACCACTTGGTTTCCCCTCCTCCCTGTTTGCTATAATTCATGCAGAAGTGCTCTAATATAAGATTTTAAGCATCAGAAGTAAAAGAAGTCATGGCATCATTTGCTGGATGAAGGCCAGGATCTCATATATCCACTCAGGCTCATGTCTCTAGAGACTCTGTTTGTTCTTACCATAATTGAGTTATGTTCTGTGCAATGAGAAGGTGAATCAATTATGTTCGCCACTAAACAGACAAGCTTAAGTATTCTCACAAGAGCTTAAGATTTGTGCAGCGATGCTTCCAAAAGACTTTTTTTCCCCTCCTCTTGGTAAATAAAGAAGCAGACTTTGTTTCAATCTCTTGTGGTCCTGGAATTTCCTGAGCTCACAAATCAAGGAAGCATATTCAAGTATTAACCCATCAGGATCAGGCAGCCAGGGCTTCCCACTTTCAAGTTTCTGAGGGAATAAGCAGATAACTCTGACACTTCAGCTTTTGCTGAGACATTCAGGAAGTCCAGCAATATAGACAGTCCTATGGCTATGTTACAGGGTGAATTACACATCTTCTCAGACATTACACTAGATTCCAAATGGAAGATTTTTCTTATAATGTAAGACAAGCATTGCTCAGGCAAATCCAATGAAAATTTGTAGTATATCAGAGGTTAACACTCTGTATGTGCAGTAATATTGTCTCTTTTTTTGGAATATAGCTATAAATTGGACTAAACCACATCAGGACTTTAGGTGCTTTTTATCAGGTGTCAACTCATCTGTACATCTTCAGATAGAATACACAGGTTGTTCCTATCTCTGACTTACTTAGAAATTTTTAAAAGGCGGCAACAAAACAAGAACACTAAAAAAAGCCCACACTAATTTTGTATTTGGTCTCAGATCACAATTAAGTTTGATTTTTGTTTAATCACAAGTCAGTCAGCAATAACCCAAGCGCATTTCCTGACACTCACTGCTGCAGAGTTAGCTGTGTGTATTACAAGACAGCATGTGCAGGGAGATTTGATCAAATATTTAGCTAGAAAAAAGCAGATGTTTTCAGGCACACAAGCTCTTCAAATCATGCATTTTCAAGTGATTTTAAAACAGACTAAACTATTCGCCTTTATTAGGATTAGATATTGTTACTACTCAGCTATCAAAGTGTAAACTCAATATCATTAGCATTGTAGTGATTTATTATCCAATTTCAAAAAAAATACTAGTTTATCTGAGATTATGGCGGCTCATGTTGAATACCCTCAGTTGAGAGTGAGGCTGAGGGTACTCAGTTGAGTACCCTCATCATGCTAAGGCAAAAGAAATCCTAGAGAGGTCCTGATAAGGATTAAAACACCTCTTATTAGAGATGCCAAGCTGTTTTAAAGAATGTATAGAAAGTTGCAAGCACAAACCAAGCACAACTTCTTCAAAGGAAACATTCTCATACTGTGATCTCTCTAGCCCCTACTGATTTACTCTCCATTTCCAAACAAGGAAACTATTGACATCAAAATGAGTGCCGATTCCCTACTAATCCTATGTATTACAAAGCATTTCATGCTTTCTCTGGGAATGCCAAATGAGTCATCTAGATCCTCCAGTTTGTGTTATTAAAAATATTCCCTGTGTCTAGTTTTAAGTAATAAAAATGGAGAACAAAAGCTCCACAGGAGGTGCTGCAGGTACGGATGGAGCCGTGGTGATCTTCAATACACGACTGATTCGGAGTACCTCTCAAGTCCTTGATTTCAACACAGCAGCTGCAGAATGAGAGGACCTATAGCAGTTGTGCACTGCAGAATGATCCCTGCAGCTTGAAACATTTATCCAAAAGCAACAGAACAAACCCAAAATGCCTGTGCAAGGCCTGACAATGTTCCACATAGCTAACTGAAATGTCTTTGACATACCTGCTCTTCAACGCTGCAACAGTTAATTTCTTTAGAGGCAGAATAAAATTTTCTAAAAATATCAAGAAACGAGTCCACTAACATACAAAATCTTACTTAAAACAGCTTGAAGAAAGTGTTACACATTCAAACACATAGAGACTAACTTTGAAAGAAAAATACATCTTCCATGCAGAGCTGCTAATGAACTTTGACTTTTAATTCATAAGATAATTGATTTCCAAAGCATCAACAACAACTGTGGCAACCTGGAAAGCCCTTTTTCTCTACAGCATGCAGCCTTCTTCATCTAGATTAAGAATTTTCTTTTGGCTAGTACTTAAATGCACACATCAGGTTAGAGGCTTCACCACTGGGCAGTACTTAAGGTTTTTTTAATTTACCTTATCTCCAAATCTATCCTGCACAGCATCCTGCCTCTCCTCAGCTACATAGATACAACTGGTTTTCCTCTTACTTTCCATGTTTGGCAAAGAATTACAAAAGTGTCTATCCAAATCTGCCTCCAGTTTTTCCTCCTTTACATTTAGGCAGCTTCCAACTACCTATTTCAACTTTCAAAACATCGTTTTGAAAAGCAAGCCTACATCTCTCCATTCACAAACGCATTATCCTGGCCATCTCTCCCACCCCTACACACTTTGACCATAGCATTTACTTTCTTCCAACTTCTTAGCTTTTCATACAGCTGCTACACAATAAACTCTTCCCTTCACCTGGCCAAAGACATCACTCATCTACCCCATTAAAGCTTCATCTCTCCTACCATAACATTTTGTTAGGCTACCAGAAATTTAGCAGCTCCTTTCAGCGGGGGGTATTCTAAGCCCACATGTGAACCGATGGCCTCAAAGATGCATCTGACCTGTTTCAATAGTAAAAGGATAACATTTTAAATACCAAAGAAATCCATCAGAAACAAGACAGCAAAACACATTTCAATTTATCTGTTCTTGAACAGCCATTAAGTTGAGGCCTCCTTAGAGAAAGCCTTACAGTTTTTCAGGTAGCAGGTGTCTCATAGTAAGTACCCAGAGATCCTTAGAAGCCTTATTTTCTCTTTCAATAAGAGGATCCAGTTCTTGTCACAGCTGTCAAGAAGACTGAAACAGCCCTAGGCATCTTTTCCACAAAAAGACACTTTAAAGCAAGAGACAACCCTCACTGGAAGAGCTCAAGCCCAAAGGTCTTCTCAGCTCCTGTGGCTACGCTACAAGCGGCTCAGGTTCTCTGTTCGAAGCACTGCAAAAGTACAGAGTTACGCTTCCTAAAGCCTTTGGGATGGGCAAAGTAAAGAACAAAAAGAGTCTGCTCACTCCTAATGGAAGGATCATACACAAAATGTGATGCTAACAGTGATCAAACACTTAAGTGATCCCTGTTCAAAACCAGCTATAAAGGTACAGCAAACTTAAGAAGCAAAGCAGATCTGACTCGAGCAGAGAGCTCTATCTCCACACAAACGTTTCTTTTCATTTTCCAGAGTCCTGCCTTCTTGCAGCACACCAGTTTCTACATTTATAAACAAATGTATCTGAGGTTACATTCTACTAATCACTTAAGTTAAAAAGAAAAAAAACTCCCAGGAAAATGAAGCACCTTTCCCCCCTGCCATGAAGACACCCATTAATACATTTTGTAAGCTGCCTTTCTTCTCCCCCAGCCACTGAAAATGAAAAAGCTCATCAAGTAATCACCACTGGAAGCTAAAAAAAAAAAACATTACACAAGAGTCATCAAACCACCCTGGAGGATAGGGGAGAGAAGGGAATAACCAAAACACTGCATTAGGTATTAATTACTTCCTGTAGGTATAGCAAAAAAAGGCAAAACAACAAACAGTAAAACCAAACCAATAAAAATCTAGTAAGCCTACTATAGTACTTAGAAGAAAAAAAAAAATCTACAAGTATATCTGATATTCAGAAAGGTGCTTCTAAAAGGGGCACCAGACAGTCCCACAAAAGAACTCAGCTATAAAATGGACTTCCCCAATTCAGCCACTTCATGGATGTTTGAATGTACTCAGGAAAGGCACATTGAAAGGAGGTATCCAGTGTCTTCTTTGCATTAGCTTTCAGCGAGAAAATTTCATATCTTTGTGTATGACAAAAGGTTTCAAGGAAAAGAATTACCAGAAGGGGATAAGGATCAAGTCGGGATTATTTGAGAGAACCTGACCCATCTATGTCCAGGAGACCCAACAGGTTGTACTTAACGATGCTAGTAAGTAAAGTCACCAATATCCTTGCAAGGCTACTATCACCTCTGAAAGGTCATAAAAAAAAAAAAAAAAAAAAAAACCCCACACACAGAGATATCCCTCACCACTTTCCTCGTCTTCATTTCCATCTTCAAAAAAAGGCCAGAAAGTCAACATGGGAAACTACAGAGTTCTCAGCCTCACCTCAGGAAAAAAAAAATCATGGAACTAGCCCTCTCTGGAAATCAAGGGTAGGTAATTCCTGATGAAGCTGATTGCCTTTCACCGTCTGGATAGGTGAACAACAGGCTGGACGTCAAGGCTCAGGGAGCAGCAGCTAGTGAGCTGGATGCTACCTGGAGCCTGGCAACATGGGGTGCTGCGTGTATCCATCCTGAAACCTGCCTTCATGTCTTTACCCACGGAGTGCACTCTTGTCACAAAAGCACCAAACAGTTGGCATGCGAAAGGACTGGAGGTTGCCCTGTTCAGATGGGAAGGAGACTCTGCAAGCTCTCAACCTCTCTCAGTAACCTGTTCTTACTGCGAGAATGACTGAGCGCTTGAAGGAAAAGGGTTTTTTTTTTCCCCTTTTATTTTTTTTTTTTCCCTCTCAGGGACATTTGTCCTGTGAGGAAGGGCTAAGGACATTAGGCTTGTTTAGGCTGCAAGAAGAGGCTATCAAGAAGATGGGAGTCAGGCTCTTCCCTGCAGCACATGTGAGCAGAATGACAGGCAATGGGCACAAGCTGAAACATGAGAGGTTCAGAATGAATGAGAAAAAGCTCTTTCATCCTGAGAATAGTCAAGCAGCAGAATATGTTGCCCAGAGAGGCAGTGCACTCTCCATCCTTAGGTTTCCAAGACCTGACTGAATGAAGTTCCACGCAATCTACTAAGAACTTGCTGGCAACCCTGGTTTGAGCAGGAGGTTGAGCTAGAGACCTCCTGAGGTCCCTTCTAACATGCATTAGCCTTTACTTTCCTGGTAACTACTTAAGTGTTCTTTCCTTCTTAAAGAAAAATACAAGGAAAATAGTCCTCCATCCCATTCCCTCCACTAGCGGATAGAAATAAGTTTCTCTGAAGGAAGTTCTTTCCTCAAGAAGCAGTTTGCCAATGACCCAGTACGCAGGCTGCACTTAATAGGGTAATATTTAAATCTGATGACAAAGATTTTGACAAATGGCATTTTTTTTCTCCAATACAAAAGGAAAACTTGAAAATAGAATACTTGAATGAGAAAGATCTTAAATACTAGGAAGCAGCAAAGGGCTGAAGGGAAGTTATTATCTCCTAGAAAGCATAACAGGCCCCACAGATGTATACTTGCTTTCCTACTACGCATTGAGGTCCATTTGTCTCAAAGGCAGGCTAATTCTGAAGATTTCATTACAAAAAGTGGCTAAAAACTTGAGACAGAAACTCCTGAAGAATATTTTCTTCAGGGGTCAAATTACATTTATTTTGATTACATTTAATCACATTGCAATTCAGAAATGGCTGAAACAATATTGTGTGAGATGGGGCAAGAGCACTGGAGTTTTGAGGTGTGTTCAACCAACTATTTAGATTTAGATCAAAGTCTTTCCAACCTCCATTTTGCTGACCTCAAAAGTAACAAAACCCAACCATTTCTCAGTTACTTCAAGGGTTCCTTTTCTGTTACTGTTGCCCACATTCAAAGACAGCCTGGAACTAGCCACTGTCCCCTTTGGTTTAGAAAGGGAATTTTACATGTATAGCCTTTATGAAAGCTTTGATTTCAGTATGGAAAGACTGATTGACAGAAGGGCTTTAAATATCAAGCAGGAAGGACATTTTGAACTTCATGACTGAGTTTCGCCCCTTGGCAGTTCCACAGGAGTTACAGAATTGCACGCAAGCATTGCCTTTTTTTCGACATTTATGCAATAAAGTTAACAAAAGTGAAGAAGCCTCAAGTTTAAAAATCTCTGCCCTGTTCACATCATTAAAATCCCACCTTTATCATACTTCATACAGAACAACCCCACAGCTTCAATGCATGCTAACTATAGCCTGTAATATGTGGTTCGGATAGTGTGCAGCAGGAGACGTAGGAGGACACTCACTGAAAAAAAGAAAAAGAGGAGGTATCATGTAAATATTTACACATTTATTTTTAAGGAGGCCTAAGTTGGAAGCCTGTTAGAACTCAACAACTGCTAGAGACAGAGGCAAACTCCTCACTTAAGATATTTCAAACGCGACATCACCTCAGTCATTGATTTTGCGGCCTCGGCACAATGCACACAAGCGGGTACAACTAGACACAATTCAGTTATCCAAAAGATGCCCACACATACAGGTTACAGAAGATGACTGGAAGTACTACCTGCATCACCTCTGAACACCTAAAATGCTTGTGAACCTTACAGTCTCACTGATACAGCATGTATTAACCTCAAGCCTTCAAGTAGTAAAGAGTTTGTGAAGGAAGCCCTCCAAGTTGCAAGCCCCAGCAAGCAGCATCAGGTCCAAGGGCAGCTGCACCAAGCTCAACAACAGTTTATGCTCAACAGGAGCATTTCTGAGCAGCTCCAAAGCAAAGCTGTCATACTGCGACTGAAGAGAGAGGCATGGGGGAAAAAAAAAAAAAATCGAAATCCTGGTTTTATCCTTAATGGAGACTGGGCATTCTTGGGAAAAATAGATCAAAACAAATATTCATCAGATGACAGGGTAAGGAGCAGACCACATGTGAGCTCAACACTGCCATGCTAGTAGCAGAGCACAGTGCTGTTACATATGCCACCACAGGAGGAAAGAGCAAAAAAAGCCAGCATCTCTACACACACCCACTCCTAACAACCACAGATCCTTCTTTCAGAAGGCTTATACCACTCCTGTGCATTTCCATAAAGAAATAAGGTTCACAAGATTCACAGACCACATAAATTTTCCCTCACTATGCCTAGCAGTCTAATAAGCACAAGAGTGGCTCCTTTCCTTTAGCAGGTACCTTCAAGGAGTTTTCCAGAAGTAACCTAACAGAGCACTGTCTTCAGTACGGTCATCACTTGAAAGGAAATAGATTTCATTTCTCACGCAGCACTGAGCAGCCCTTGGGCATGCAAGAGTCAGACTTCCCTGAAGCTGCGCAAACAACAACAAGCTCCCTAGAGTCACGGAGGGCTGCAGTTCAGCACAGTACATAGCTCTTCAGATAAAAAAAAAAAAAAACAAACAGAGTCAAGAACTTTCCTCACTGTCTAAAAACAAAGTTGCATCCAAGGAAAAGGACAAACTCTAGTTATTTCCAAGCCTTTTACTGACAATACAGCAATTAAATTGCACAGCATTGCCCCATACACCCCAACACATGGAATTCTACATTTACTTTCAGGGTACTTTGCCTTCTTCCCTTGTCTGCCCTCAATACTCCTATAATTATGCTAGTCCTGATGCTACTATAATGATGCTACTATAACAAGTTTTTTTTTCCACACAGTGCCCAGGCAATTCATGTGAAGGTTCACTTAAAGGAGAGGTTAATGCTTTTACTCACCATAGCATTACAGAAATCAAAAGGCAGCTACTATTCTTGAGACTTCCTGTGATGGCAGTGGCCTGTCACATACTGAGAAAAAGCACATCGAAATTCCAACCTCACAAGCAGTCCTTCCCACCTCCATGAGAGGAGTCCTGGAGGAAGGAGAAAAAGGCCAAAGCACTCTTAGAATGCTCCAGAAAGTTGGAACTCAGGAGAAGCCTTCAGAGTAGTCACAGAGCAGCCTGAGCAGCTCAGCAAGTGGAGGCAGCACTGAACATGAGGCAAGGAGCACCAGCACAAACATAGCCAGCAAAGGGCGACGCAGTTGAAGAACAACATGCTAATACTATTATTTCCCCCCACCTCCTCCCTTTACAGCATGCAGCCATCAAGTCAGCTTTCTGTTAGCATCCCTGCGGCATGCAGGCATCCCTGCATAGAAAGGCACGCTCTATGTACAGTGGGTAAGATGCTTCAGCAGAAAGTGAATTCTCCACTCGAGCACTCATGGGACAGAGGATTTCAACACTTGTCTTACAGACACCAGAAATTTACAGTGTACAGCCCAGAGAGACTATTCTTTCACTCCAATCAGGCTTTACTAGTACCACCTGAAAACTTCCTTGCTGGTGGCTCCAACTGTTCTCTCAAACCATCATGTTATCTCACCTCATGCATATGCAGTCAGGAAACACCAGCTTGTCACCTCACTTTTTCTAATGCTCAACTGCTCAAGAGGATAGGAGTACCTTTTTTTGAGGGATACTTTACTTATAATAGCCGAATTATAAATACAACTAAGAAATGCAATAGAGATGAGAAAAAGAAGAGAGAAGCACACACAGAGCTGCCCCCTCCAATTGCAGAACCATAACTATGGGAGCAATGTATATGTATAATACATATGTATTATGTAACATTACTAAAACATTATTCACAGTTATCAGCAGTGCAAAAGGGAAAGCCTGACAGCCACAAGTTTTATTACCTAAGCCAAGTAATTTCCCACCTCAAGATATTTAAGCAAAAGTTCACCATAATTAAACAAAAGGAAAGGGAAACAACTGCAGGCAATATGGCACATCCTCTATGATTTGCCAACTGTTTTTTTCTACAAACAAAAGTTTTTAAAAAAAAAAAAAACAGCCTTGCTTTATCAGTAAGAAAGGTGAAGCTTCATCCAGTACAAACACCAGTAATCCTAGAAGTTGAGTTGCAGCTAAATCAGTGTATTTTATACTCATTAGTTACAAACAGCTGCAAACAATGAAGACAAGTTGCACATGACACATCCCTGGACAAACTGAAACTCCATCTTTAATGTCATATTTTTTAACTTTCAAGGCTTGAAGTAGAAATATTATAAAAAGTACTTTCAAGAAGTAATATTGGGCAAGAGCCACCAGAGTTTAACTTGTAAGGAAAGGAAAGAAACTTGCCAGATGCTGGAACATAACAGCAGAGCCTCCACCTGACCATCAGCATTGATACCAACTGCCACTGCTTTGCACCTGAGGCTTTTGCAGAGGAAATTGCATCTTTAACACTGGAAGTACAACCATGTCAGGCGCAACGATTATCACCATAACAAAGGTGTGTCCAAGAGTCAGCCACATCAAACAGGACCAGAGAGAAATTCCAAAGACTAATTTTCTCCTCTTAAGTATCTATATATATAGACATATTTGCAGAAACACTTTCCATTCACATGATGGTTACAGCAGTAATTACTCTATTACAACAGCCTTCTAAGCAACTCTACAGAAACACACGTTTAATGTCAGAAAGGCCTACGTTAAAACAAAGCAAATCCCACACTAATGATGGGGGGGACAAGAACAAAGTGACTCTCATTAATAACCAAGACTTTTATGTATACATTTCATCTGCACAGCAAGTCTTCAAGAGCTTGTTACCTGTGTGATGGATGCCTAATTCTGGATTAGGAAGATAGAGGGAATAGCAGAATCCTACAGAGGTCAAAATTTTAAGTGAAAGTACCTTACACCAAGTGCCTCATAAATGCTCAGCTCAAACTAAACGCTAAACAAAAGGACTATGTATTGCAGTAGAAAAGAATAACTCTTAAGCTTCTCTTTACCCAAAATTCTTATAGCCCAAAGGAGAAATACTATCTTTTCAAGTGATTCAACATCTCATTTTGTTACAGCAGTCATTAACTCCACGTGCAATGCTATAGTAATAAAAAAAAAGGGAAAGGAAACATCCTTCCCATTGCAGCCCATTCTCCTTTACAGGCCAAACTGAACTGTGTATTGCAGTTATCCTTCCTTAAATATCATGCTCTGGAAATAGAAACAGCTTGTTAAAAAAAAAAAAAAAAACACCAAACAAACAACCCCACAACCTAATTTCTCTTCATTTTTTTCCTCTTCATTTTCCTCTACTTCCCCATTGTCCACTCTGCTCTGAAACCAACAATTTACTCTTATTTTCAAGTGATTCCAACTCATTTCTTGGGCTGCCTGGCAACAGCCTTTTTATTTAGCCCATAAAGTCTCCCCCAATTGATATATCCCCTTTCTCCACTCAAGAATGTGTGGCATAGCTGATGCTATTTATCTTTGTTTTGTTAAAAACCTTCACAAGTTGTTACTCTTCCCTACCCTGCAAAAAGATCCTTGAAGCAAAAACAAACCTCCAAACACTTTTCAGCCTTGCTATGAAATTAGGCTCACAAAATAAGTTTAACTAATGGCCTTCTAAACTCCGGAAAGATTACAAACCTTCTGTTTGCTTATCTATATATAAAGTAAAGCTGTTACAGGACTTTTATAGCTTACCAAATGGCGAACTGTTTTAAAAGGGAAAAGATGCCATAGATATTCAGTTATTTTAATGCAAGAGAGAAAGCAAGACTCATAGCTCTAAATTAGAGAAAAAAGGGGAATGTGAAGAGGCCATCCAGCAACAGTATTTTACACTCGTTTCCTTATTTTGCATGAATAATCCAGACATTTGGCATTACTTTTACACTGCTACAATAATGCATGCCATAATCTTAAGTGTATGTTCTTTGCAGACCTTTCATTCTAGAAACTACAGTCCAACTAAACTTCCATTCATTACAACTTCTATCTCACGATGAAGATTTTAAATGGATTTCCAAAGCTTTCAAGATGGAGAATAGAAAGAGAAAAATGCCAAAGAGGAAGGACTCGCTGTGGATGAAATGAACTTTATTAAGAGCCTGTGGGAACTGCCTTTCCCTGTAGGAGTTACATAGGACACTCACTGCAGCTTGTGGAACAGGGAGCAGGGGGTCAGCACTACAGCAGCAAATTACATCTCCTTACAGGACAATCACCAAGTCCTACAGCTTGCCCAGACCCCAATAAAGGGAGTGTCTTATAGACATGATTACGCTGCCTTAAAACATTCTAGGTTTGAAGTGCTATTTGAAAGGGTACACTGACTTACAAGCTTCATACCCCAGTATAAAAAGGTCTACTTTAGGGCACTGGAAAAGCTGGATAGGAGAACTTTGGGCTTTCCTGCTCCAATAGAGCTCCCACAGGGAGCACATTAAACCTTCTCCTTGTCCACAGGAGGTTTCCAATGGAGGGTTTCCCGCTCTGAGTTAGAGCAGCATCATGCTCATGCTCTTGAGTTAGAGCAGCAGAGCCATGGCTCTGCCAAGTGTCTCCCCTCCTCTTTCAGTGCTGCCCCAGAGAATCCAAGCACTGACATCCAAGCGAACATTTTAATTTGTAGGAGAGGCTATGTCATTCCAGTTTCTCTCATTTTGGGAAAGAAAAACTTAAAAACCCAACAACTTTCAGATTACCTGCTGTATTTACCTTGCTGTGTATTTCCCAAGATGCAACAGATTCATATTGGCAGGAAGTTCACGTTCAGAAATTACTCTGCTTTATCTACTTGTGAAACGTCAGCTACATCTATCACTGTGGTATCTAGTTATAAAGATTAGTTACCACAGGTTAGAGATGTGGGACAGCTCCTGGGAAGTGAAGTGAATGCTTCAGTTTGCAAAGCACTTCCTGTCTACTAGCTTTGATTTATTCGTTGCTTTCTCAATTTTGTTTCATCTTTTTCCTCTCTATCCTTCCTTTTTTCAAAGGGAGAGTCGCTATCACCTACTTCCCTCTCACTAGGCAGCAAACACTTCCTCAGCCTTCCTCAAGAAAGCACTAGCAACAGCCTGTAAACGAACACAAACATATTAGCTACAGCATTAAAACTCCAGCAGAGAGACTAATTACCCAACTCAAATGGGTTAACTGCAAGCAGTCAGCCAGCACAGGCTAGAGTAAAGGTTTCCTTAAGATTATACTTCGGAATACTTTAGATTACATGCGCTAACAAAAAATATGTATATATACACTGGTCCATCCCCATTCAGACAAACCCTAACATAAAGCATTTAGCTATAGTGGACCGTGAACTCATGATTATGGGCTCTTTCTCAAAAGCTGCCAAGTGTATAAACTGTTCCCATTATTTACTCACAGATTAGCAGTTGGTAAATTGGTCCCAGGGAACCACTGAAGAGTTTTCCTTATAATCATTTCCCTTTGGTGGGGAGAAGGTGCCTCCTCCACCACACACACCCCCAGTCTTGAATGAATGTGAGAACTTCCTGCACTCAGGACAGCATGAATAGCCCTGGCAAGTAGTCAGGGAGATAGTACAGCCCCATGAATGCTCTGAATTCAGCTTCTGTGCCACCGCTAAATTAAAGGAATTCAGGAGCCTCACAAAGGCTTGGTTATTTAATTATATTATAAAATAAAAGGCTGAATCTATTAGACAGCCTACGAAAGAAGCCCTTTCCCAAGTGCCTGTGCAGAACACGCAGCCCCAGTGACTTTGCCTGCCCTTCTCCCTCCTCCTTGGGGTGATGTCACGGCTGCGCTGCCGCTGGGGCCTGGAAGGACTCACTGCACTCCCACGGCGCCGTTTTACCTGGACAGACAAAGGTCTGTGCTGGCTCCTTTGCAGACAACACAGGGGTTTTCACCATGACAGGGAGAGAAAGAAGAAAAAGGCAATCATCTCCTCTCTAACCCTTTCCCTTCCCCCCCTCCCTTTTCTTCATTCCCTGGGAATCTCCTGAGATCCCCAGGCAACCTACAACTTTGTTTGCCACTGCACTTGCAATCCCTGATTGCAAGTACTTGTAGTACTTTTACATATAGCAGAGCACTATAACCCTATAGTATTCAAAGATCTCATTTTACTTAGAGTGCATTTAATAAAAAACAAAATAGACGTATTAACATCCCACTGTTTGGCTGCAGTTCTTGTTAAAATCTCATTTATTTTTTTTAAAAACTTCAACCACATGCCAACCTTCCCTTCTTTTACAAGGGACAAATAGAAAGGAAAGGATGGACTTGGCAGTTTGACTTTAAGGTTATTCAGAGACACAACTATATTCAGATATTTCTGCTACAAACAGGCTAGCAGATATTGACTTTTTGCCAAGAAGTTTGTTTTGGCATGGACAGCTTCTGACCTTCTTTGAACATCTACACTTCTTGCCGTAAGGCAGTACAGCAATACCTCCAGAAAAAAGTTCTAAGGATTTTCCAATGAGTATACACCCTACATGGTTAGAAAAATAAGTGAATATGAACAATGAAGGGATCAACAAAAAAATAAGCCCTCAACATTTAATGAGGGAGAGGAACAGGGAGAGGAACAGGGAGAGGAACAGGGAGAGGAACAGGGAGAGGAACAGGGAGAGGAACAGGGAGAGGAACAGGGAGAGGAACAGGGAGAGGAACAGGGAGAGGAACAGGGAGAGGAACAGGGA
>JAWLRI010000970.1:536543-604089 GCA_034781795.1 Crypturellus tataupa
GGGCGGATAGTGACAGCGCCCGCCTGCCCGCCCGCGGACTACAGCTCCCGGCGGCCCCCGCGCCCCGCGGCTGCGCGCGCGCGGCGGGAGATGGCGGCGAGGGCGTCAGCGGGGCGGTTGGTAGCGTAACGGCCACGGCGCGTTGTGAACGGTGCGTGGGGCTTCCGCGCCGCTCCCGCTGTTGTGCGCCCGGAAGCGAGATCACTGACCGCGGTTTTTTTTTTTTTTTTTTTTTTTTTTTTTTTTTTTAGTTGCTTAGCAGCGGCTTTTAAATAGCAACGTTTCACCCAAGAACGTGTTTTTAAGTGGATTACAGAACAGAGAAATAGCAGCTAGCTAAACGTGTAGTAGGGGGAAAGCATGAGATTTTTATTCGGGAAGGGCAAAGTATTTACTCAGAAAACTCTCCTAAATTCTTGGGGGTATTTTAGCTGAGTAATGACAGTTGGGTCACAATGTAACTGCTGGAGGTCTTTCCTTTTTAATACATTTTGTAAAACTGCAGTGACATATCTTGGCAGATATTCATCAGAAATGCTATAGACTGCAATAAAGTAGGAGTTCTGGGCAATTAACCAGTTGTGTCAATGTTAGGGGAGATAAATCTTCATCACTGAGAACCTGAGATAAATTTTTAGTGTTGGTGAAACATTTTTTTTAGTGCATACATACAGTATATGAACCATAAATAAAAACTATAATAAAATTAAACTTTACACTTTCTAAAAAAACACTACTGCACAGTATTATCTTCACACTCTGTAAAAGTGATTTAAACACATCACAGAAAACAGTTGCTCCACAAGAAACCTAATATAAATATATATGTGCACACATCATACAGTTGTTAAATAGGTATCTCTCTTTTAAATTGTTTTATAATACTGAGGCTGATGTTTTAGCTCCATACAGAAACCCCCCTCTTTGTGGGCAGCGCAGCCTGTAAATTAAGCGCTACGTCCTGGCCGCGCTGCGCGGGCACCGCTGCCTGGAGCTGCAGTCGCATCCTTGGCTTTCCTCCCCAACAGGGTTGCCGGCACCACGTCCACAACACGGCCCCACAGAAGGGGATGGCAGCACTTTGCCATTAAAACATGAAACCGTGTCCAAAAACCCCAGCGGTAGCAGCAATACATACTGTAAGGGCAGCACTGAGTGTATTACGGCCCCATTCTGACTGCTTCGTACAACCTTTCTAATCATTTCTGCTGGATTCCCACCACCCTAATGCCACCAGTTTCACTAAGGTCACTCTAGGACTCCTGACTTAAAAACGTGTGGAAAAAAAAAAAGACACAGACATCCTCAGAAGAAATCAGTAAAGTTGTAGGTACAACTTTTGTTGTTGAACTGCCAGGCTTTAAATAAAATACTTTCTAGAGAAGTTTCCTGGCAGGAAATTTGTTCATGTGTTGCCTTGGAGGGGAACAGGGACACCCCCCTAACCTGCATGTTGCCTTGTTCAGCACCTCAAAATGAGCTGGGCCGATCCGCCTGCAAAAGGGACAGCAAGCAGAGGACACTGCCCTAAATGCTGAGAACTTCCCTGGGGTTTTCAGGCTGCCTTCACCTCCGCGCTGCCTGCGTTCGTGCACTCCTGGTCCCCTGTGGCTCCAGGAGCGTTTCGCACTTCACTCCCGCCACACTTGGAGGCAGCAGCCGTATCTGCTCCATATCCACCGGGCGTCTCTCCACCTCCTGTGCTAGACTAAACAAGCCAAGCGCCTCCGAGACGCCCACGTCGCGTGTGAACACACAGCCCAGGCCCTTGGTAGCCCTGGGCGCACTGAGCTCCTGCCGGAGTCCCTGCTCCCCTTCTCTCCAAAGGCTTCCCAGTGCACCGCGAGCGGCCTGCCTCTCCGCGTGGTGTTTGTAGACTGAACTCTCAAGCATACCAGAAAACTACTACTATTCGCTGCTTCTGTAACAGACTTTTTAGTTCTCCTGGAGTGGTAAGTTTGTTAAAGACTGACTGCTGCCATGAGACGTGTGAGCTGAGCTTATGATTTTTTTTTTTTTTTTTTTTGGTCAGGAGGAAGTGGAAGGATGAGACACACACTTCCCTTTTCCGAAGTTTGACCGATGATGACCATTTGGAAAAAAATAAGCAAAATGAAACAGGATGATTTACAATCTTCAGTTTCCTGATCAGAATCTGGCAATCTCAAGGAAGAGCTTTCTGATTATAGGTGTTGTAAGCAAAATATTAGGGGTAGTAAAAGAAATTCACCACCAGTTAGTTGGTGCGAAGCTTGGTGGCCACAGCTTGGCCAGCAGCTGGCTCAGCCACATGGGCCGACTGTCTACTGCAGAGTCCCTCAGTGGCAACCACGGAGCCTGAGTGAGTAACTGTAGTGAATCAGAATCACCCAGCACCACAGGATGGTTGAGCCTGGAAGGGACCATCTAGTCTACCCTCCCTGCTCTGGCAGGGACACTTAGAGCATGTGACACAGGGTGGCACCCAGGTGGGTTTGGAAGATCTCCAGAGAAGGGGACTCCACAACCTCTCTGGGCAGCAGATCTGCAGAAGAGCAGCCTCCCCTGTTTCTCATAAATTCCCCCGAAGCCTTGGGAACCCTGTGTTATTACAGGTGTTTCTATAGTCTAAAGTACAGACTGTGGGCCTCAGCTGGTCTCTGGCTTTACTTGCTCATTGCAAGTGCAGAGGAGCAACTAGGTGCACCCTAAATCATTTTATTGCAAGTTCTGATCTACGTTAACATTGTACCACTCCAGTCTGTGTCATCTTGGCTATTAGCTACAATTAATAACTAGCCTGGGACAATTCAGTGACAATTTACCTCTTTTGTGTGTGTCTTCTGAAATACTTCCAGCTGCAATGGGAAGTTCAGGCTGCATACCACTTCTGTGGAAAAACACTTCTTCGGTTTTACCATGAACTATTTTTAAAGAATATTGATTGTTTATTTGGTTGGTTGGGTTTGTTATATCAAATGTGTAGTGATAACCCAATCTGATTCTGAATTTCAAAATAGTGTGGCCTCACTAAACCGGAATTGCTTAATTCCCAATCCTTGACTGTGGAAAACTTGATTACAAGTCAATTCTGGATCAAAAGCTGATGAGCACTGAGAAAGACTGATGTGGTAAAGATGGTACTTTCTCTGCTCTAAGCCAACCTCAGTGGTGCTGCATTAAATGCTAGTGCATGTTTTATGGAGGTATGAATCACTGCAGTGATTCCAGGCAATGTGAAAGTGGGGAAAGAGTTTAGGAAGGAGAAATTTAATGTCCTTCAGCCCTGCAAAATGTTAGCGAGTTTATTCAGCTCTGTTCTTTAGTAGCCTGTCTTTCTAGTAAAAGAAAATTTCCCTACAGACAAGGAAGCAAGAGGCTTATTTCAAGGACAAAATACTGAAACAAGAGATAAAACATTTTCCACTAAAAATAATTCCAAGAGGAGGGAAAGATGAGCAAAGAGACCATTTGAAAAATTATGTCTTTCTTTGCAGAGAGCAATTGAATGTCTTCATATAGGAACTGTTATCAAAATAATACTTAGGTTTACAAATAGTGATGAATTTGAGTTTTCAAAATGTTAGATATGCACCTGAACCTTTCATCCGTATCTGCATGGGCCACAACTGCAGGAGCAAACTTAATATGCTGATAACAAGAAAATAAAAGTTTATTTAGGCTGTTGCTCCACCTTATGTACAAGAATGTATGTATTAGGTTCACTGGGAGATGAAATAGCTTAGATGTGCAGCTTCATTGGCAAATTTTGGAATTTCTCCTCCAGCTCAAACCTGTTGCTTCTGCCATGTGCGAAGGAGGCAGTGGGAAGATCTAAGCACCAGCTTTTCTGTTGCCACTGAAGCTAGTGAGCAGTTAACCAGGCCTAGAGGACGCACCACCTTCCTTGTTACTAGGATGGACCGCAGGTTTGTGCTCCGTATTCTAGTGACACATTAAATGCTGCATTAAGGGAAGGCGATTTACATTACAGATGTTATTTTTCATTTGTGTTATTAATTGCAAATCCAGGCCTCGTAATTGCCTGTAGACTCAGCAGCCACTGTACACTAATCCTCTTACTGCGTCTTCTGTTCTTCCATCTTGAGCTACATATTTTGTTTATTTTTTAAAAGGAGAGAGTTTCGTTTCCTACTAGGTATTAATGCACACAAAGATTCTCTTCCAGAAGTGAATAAATCCTGCAATTATTTCTTTTTATCTTTCACGCTGGTATGGCTTCTTGAGCCTTCTTTTGGTTTAGAGCCCAACAGCTCCTTGAGGTACAATCATCACTGTTGATAGGGAGGGATTAATGTTTATTCAGTAAGCTCTAACCCTCACTGACTTGGCTGCAGTGTTTCTACATAGCATATTTGACACTTCTCATAGTTGTCACCCACTCCACCGTTCCAAGAGGACTTTGGAGCTGCCAGCCTAGTAATGGAAATGTGCTGCATTACAGTGAAATATGCCTCAGGAATTGCAGGTATTGCTTTAACACAGTAGGAAGCTATCACATAAATACCCATTATTTATTTGTGAATGAAATAAGCACTAATGTTAGGATAGCAGAGATGATGATAAGCTTTCAAAATATGTATTACTGGTGATTTGTACTAGTACAGCATGCTATCAGCGGCTGCATCTACAGTAATTTACTGGAAGTGTAAACAAAGCAGCATGTTATGCATTTGAAGAAATCATTTCTTCAACACATACGATGTATCTTGTTAAAAGTCAACACACTAATCCTCCAAGGAGATTAATAAAATAAAGCCATATAAAATTAAAATATTGGCAGCATCCACCTAAAAGTTAATACTAAAATAGCTCACTGGTGTATTTATATCTCCCCAAGCACCCCTAAAGCAGCCAGCTCAGGCTCTCAAGAAACAGACAGGGAACACATTGATCTCTTTTTGATGAACAGGGGTAGAAAGAGCTAAATCTAGGATTCTTTTTTTCTTGTAGCTACTGCAGTGCCCAAATTCCCGTGTGAGCAGCCATGAACCTGCATGTAAAAAATGCCCTCCTGTGTCACGTTAGCAGCACCGGAGCATTGCTATTGAAGATTCCTTGGCTGAAAATCTCCACCGCTCTCTTGGTCACTTAACAGTTTCACGCAGAATCACAGAATGGTTAAGGTTGGAAGGGACCTCTAGAGATCACCTAGTCCACCCACCCTGCTCCAACAGAGACACCCAGAGCATGTGCCACAGGGTGGCATCCAGGCAGGTTTGGAAGAGAGAAGGAGACTCCACAACCTGCCTGGGCAGCCTGTTCCAGGGCTCTGTTTTCCTCACAGTTCTTCCTCACATGGAGATGGAACTTGCTGTGTTTCAACTTGTACCCATTACCTCTTGTCCTGTCACTGGCCACCACTGAGAAGAGATTGGCCCTATCCTCTTTATATTCACCCCCCAGGTATTTTTACATATTAATCAGCTCCCCTCACATTTCAGCTGTGACTATATGGTCATAGGGCTCTGCCAAGCTGTTGCATTGGCAATAACAATATGAACGAGCCTGGTCTTCTTGGATGAATCTAGAGAAAACTTCTAGGGAAACGCAGCCACTGTTTAGGCCTCACGCAATAGCCCAGGTTAGACCCTCTTCTGTGCTCTCTTGGTCTGTGTAGAAGCTGGGCCAAGAGTAGGGGAAAGGAGAGGAAGGGGGAAGCAGCTGAAGTTTAATGCCCAGATTTCACCACCTTCTGTTATTCTGCAAATATTAAGAACAGAGCCAAATGCTCTGCTTTGTCCCCCTATACTGTGGTCAGAAGAAGGGTAAGCCAAGTTCTCCAAAGTAACGTGAATTCTGCTAGGAGATTGAGCTCCTGTATTTTCCAGGCACATAAATCCATCCTTGGAGTGTGACCGCTGTCACAGCACTCCATCCAAGAGGTTACGTATCCGTGATCTACCCCTTCCACTGATCAAGACATGTTTTGTAGTTAAAATATCTGTTGACATCCTTGGGGAGACAGGTGATAAGCATGTGTAAGTGCATCCCAGTGCAGCTGGGAAGCGCCATGCTTTGAAAGCCAGCTAGATTTTTAGGAATATTTCTTCTGCCAGCAGATACTGATAAGCTGTTTTCGTAATAGCGTCACGAACTTCAGCCTCCTCCTACTTGACACATTTGTGCATGATGCCAAACAGATTAGTCCTGGACTGATCGTAGGTTTGAAATTCAGTTCTGTGAAGAGCTAAAGCTCCCGAGAAAGGTGTCATATTGAGCACACAGTCATAATTTTCTCTTGGAGATAAACAGGTAGAGAGAAGAATCTTTCCTGTGGCAGTGGGCAGCCAGGTTTAATCCTCTCACATCCTCCTCCCATGCAAACAGTACTGAAGTTTTCCCCATACAGCTGGTCTATGGTATAGCAAATAAGAGAGACCTTCTCCACAGCATTTGCTGACCAGCCGGTCAGCAGATCGGTCTGCCGGCAGAGCTAACATCCATAGCGATTTAGTCTGGCTGGGCTGCCTGGATTTCTGTGCAAAAGCCTAATACGAAGTGTAGTATCATTCTTTGCTCACCTACATTTTCTCCTTGCTAGGTGGATACAAAGGAGCTTCACTGGATTCTTAGGCGATCACCAAAATAATATTTACCGCATTGTTCCCCACATGGTGGTATTGCAAACAATACCACCTAACGCCTTGTATCAGGTGTTTTAGCCAGGGCTCTGTTGCCTTGAGGTAGCATTTACCTCCCAGCATACCTCCTCTTAATCACTTTTTTCTTTTTCTGAAAACAAAGTGCTTGCATCCACAGGCTCTTTTCCAAATCAGACACATGACTCAGAAACACAGAGCAATTAAACACAGAGCATTGCTCCACAGAGCAATTAAAACAAATGCATTCATTACAGAGAGTAAGCATTCCTGCTCGTGGAAATGACAGGTAACCGGGGCTGGGGGGCTTTACGATGGATGAATTTCGCCTACCATCCTCTCGCAGCAAGCCCTGAAACAGAATGGCAGAAAAATCCTGGTTGGGACAGATTGCTGGTGGTTGTCTGTCCCTGGGAAGGGCTGACCTCAAAGCCAGACCCGGCTGTGCAGGGCTGTGTCGCGCGCAGAGCGTGCTTGAGGCAGGGCTCCACAGGCTGCAACTAGCAGCCCGAGCCACACAGCAGGGGATGCGGTGTCAACACAGCCACTGCTGAACAAGTGCCATGACAGACTGGGAAACGTATAACCAAAGTTTTTTTTTTTTTTTTTTTTTTTTTTTTTTTTTAACAAGAGTCAGGTTATAGGAATGATTTATACGCACAGATTCATGCTTGCCACATGCAGACACCACAAATGTCTATTCGAGAAAGGAAGATTTCCTACCCACATCTTTTTAGGAATATAAATACCCCATAACATTAAACTGCCAGGTCCTTCCAGATGGGCCCTACAGCAAAGCAGTGCCTGGCAGGTACTTCAGGGAAAGGAGGGCGACGGCAGGGAGCATGGGAAGGGCGGCCTTGGAAGCCCTGGACAACAGCAGCACTCGTATATTGGCTTCTCCCCGGAAGCACAAGAACACGAACCCTTTAAAAGCCCTTGTTTATGTTTTTGTCTATGTTACCAGTCCTCTCTTGATGTCTGCTAAGAGTTTGGTTGCGATGATACCAAGTATCGGATTCTCATGAGTAATTGTGTGTTGTGGGAAAAAAAAAAAAAACTTTTAAATCAGTTCTAAATCTGTCCCTTTTCAACTTATTTGAGCAGTCCCTTGTGCTTATGGTGTGGAAGAGAAACCAGCAGCATGTGTTTATGCGAGAATTTGCTGGACAGAGGCTCGAATTGGCTTCCAACAGCTTTAAACCAGTGGAAATCGCAACAGAAAAGAATAAGCAAATCAAAGGCTCTGTTTGATCAAATTCAGACATAATTTGCAACAAAAGGAGTATCTTATCCTTGAACACTGTCTCAGAAAAATTAGTCTTGTAACATACTAAAGATGTTTGCTATTTTCAGAAAAGCAAAGTGGGTCATTTGTTCCTTCCAGGAATGATTCAACTTTTTACTGTTAGGGAAAAACAAGCAAACACCCCAAACCAAAGACCTTTTTTCCATCTGTAAAGCAGACACAAGGACAGCCCTTTCCAAAAGGACTAATTAAGCCCGGGGTCCCTTCTTCCTCCCCCAACATTTGCTGGAAGCCAGCTGACACAATGGGTTTATTCAAGTTTTGTTGGGAAAGTTCCTTGCTTGGCAGGGAAAGGGTCCTTGCGATAGCACGATTATTTCATTCCCAAATTCCCTGTTGTGCTCGGTCATGTCATCTGTTTACACTCTGCTTTAACAAGGAATAACAACGTGCATAGAAGTGTTTATTTTTGGTGACACGACGTTTGAGCAGATGTTACAGGCTCAATTATGCTGGTACTTCAGCTGTAACGCTGCTCTGCTCTCTCAGCTCCACTTACTTGGCTGGAACTGTTTTGCTGGAAGACACTGCCTGCTACGAGCTGCTGCTGCTGCTCTGTGGCGTAGCAGAGCTTGACAGCTACCATCCGTAAGCAAATTTATCTTTCTGGATTATTTCTGCAGTATGGCCACAAATCATGACTGAAGGACAACTGAGCAACACATATCTTATCATAATCTATCTTTCCTTTCAAGAATGTTCAGCCTTCTAACACAGGATCATTAGTCAGCAGGAGAGATTGTCATTTATGAAATTCTGCATATTTCAGGATTCAAGTAAAGCATAATTCTGTGATATGGTAAAATTGTACGAATTCAAATAAAGCATAATTCTGTGGTATGGTAAAATTGTAGGTCCCACAGCCTTACAGTAAAGGAGAGCATCTCCACATGGAACAACATCGTGGAACACCAAGGCAGGGCCCTTAGCTCCCAAGCCACAGCTATGCAACACAGCATGACCATTAGTTCATTCCCGGGCCCGCTGTGATGAGCCACGTCACGGTGGCAAGTGAGTGTGCGCAACAGCATCCCTTGGTGCATTCTTCCCTCCTACCCTTTCCAAGGACCTTTTCACAGCTGAAAGCCTAAGGCCTATGCCATTCCCCTACTGCATCGCCTTGGGCCGGAGATACCTTGAGGAGAAAGGACTGTGCCTTGCACATGCAATAATTTAAGCACTTTAAACGCTTCTCCAAGAGCACATGGGAATTAGAATTCAGGAATGAAATTGGAAATAGCTGAAAATAGCGAATTGAGCAAATTGAGGCATAGGAATTGACCAAAATGGTATCACAGACAAGGTAAATGAGATACTTCAAAAAGATCTGAATTATTTTCTTTAAAATTCGATTTGAATGTTTAACAATTTACTTCTGGCACATGACATGCTATGTGTATAAAATGGCTAACTTTCTGCTTTATGCACACTTTGCTTGGGGTAGAAAGGTAGGATCTCTAACATGAACACATTATGAGTTATTGCAAGATGTGGCAGCTTTGCATTATTTCTCAGCAGACACTCACTATGATAATGATGAGGGAGGACTTGTTAAAATTTTATTATTTTGGTAAAAGTATTCTCCAGAGAAGATATTAAAAAAATGCCTGTGCTGTGATCGTCTATTCAGATTATCTAACAATTACCTATTAATTATTAAGCATTTAGAGCTTCAGAAGCCATGTGGAAGCTTTCCAATGCAGGAGTTTTACAGCTTTTGCAGTATAATGATATGATTTTTCTCCGTGGTAGTGTTGCAGTGTTAAACCACATAGAAGGCTAATGAGAGAGGGAGTGCCAGGTTTATCTGGATGTTTAAGATTCACTAACTTGAGCAGGTTGTAAAAAGTAGCCTAACCAAGTTCAACAGGGAGATAGATAAAACTAGTTACCTTTTAGATTACAGCTAGAATTGAAATGGGAGTTGAATATGTTTTATATGATCTTTACAGGGCTTAATATAAGTACCTTAAGAACATCTTTCCCTCATCTTCCAACCCTTCTCTGATTTAGCATCTAAGTGGCAAGACTGGCAAAAGTCATTTGCATTACCTTTGTGCATTCTTGGCTCTGCATATTTACCGTGCAGGAAAACGAGATTGATTTCCCATCCTTAAGCACACTTATAATGTCTGTGCAAATGAATGTAGGGCATATCCCATCAAGATCAATATTTATGCAGCCTACTTTAGAAAGCGCAAGGGAGCTGATTCAGAGCAGCAGGGGATTTTGTTGTTTGTTTTCCTGGAGTTTTCTCTTCTCGCCACTTCGAATACGGCATGTTTGCATTAAGCCTCTGTGCCCATGGCTCCCTACAGGCAGCAGTAACGGAGGGAAATCCCTCATTTGGGAGCCACTGACATCCAGGACAGCAGGTCCGTCGCCCAGGCCCAATTGTGGCAGATATGCAGAATCTGTGTGCGGTTTTGAGGGGCTCTGCAAATGCAGTTCTCATCTGTTCCTTCCTCAGGGAAGAGCTCCATCCTTATCCGTGAGCCTGCAGCCGATCTGGCTGCTTCCTCATTCTCCTTCCAAACCCATCAATCCACTTATCTTTGGCCCCTGGCTTTGCACACTTCATTCCGCATGCAAAAGAGCAGCAATTAATTATCCTAATTGAGCACAATTACAGCATATTGAATGCTGTGGTTAATTTCATACTTTAGAGGTTCACCTCTCTTGTGCAGGCTTACCCCACATTGCTCGTCACAGCTAATCTCTTTCATTCATTCTATGCAGTAAACAGAGCGCTGAGAGAGAATGCTACATAAATAAATGAAAAGGCAGTAACAAAGCACTGAAAAGAACCAACCTTCCAGCAATATGCCAGGACAGAGGATCTTCCCAAACAACAAAATCGTTTTTTCAGTAGCTCAGATTTCATCTCCTTAGTTCTTAGGACACTGCAGCTTCACTCAGCCTCAGAAAAGCAAAGAAATGAACGCAAGACACTGTTGTGTGCAGCAGCCCCTGCGCTATGGGCTTGGCCCGCGAGACTGGCCGGGAAACCCATGAAAATTAACAGCAGAAGCTGAGGTGATGGTCATTACAGCCTGGTACTTGCTCATTTGCAGACCGAGAAAAGGTCAGGAGTTTGACTTGCACCTTGCAAGTCACGTACAAAGATGGAAGGTGGTCCTGTGTGAACAACCTTCTTCCATCCTTTTTCCTCTTTCTTCCATCCTATTTATTCAGATATAATTTCACCCTGAGTTCAACAAACCTGGAGTTCTTCACACATACCTGGAAGTACAGACCCCTGCATAACTGTTTTTTTAAAAAGTTGTAGTTCAATATCAATAACATCACATTATCTGTGCCCTCTGATTCACTACATCCATTTAATGTCCGCCTAATAAGACAGACTTCAGTAAAGCATGTTCCCTGCACATATTATTTCTTTCAAAGGGGCTCCACTGTGGTTCAAACATTGCAAACTGTAGGTTATTAATGACTCTTGATTTCCATGGCTGTAACACTGAAATGCAACCTTACAAATACAATATATTGAATGCCTCTGTTGTAAATAGTTCAATTTTTCTGAGTAAGTAACGAGGCAATAAGAACCCTGTCACGTCTATGTTGACAAAGTGTCTTAGTTACTAAGTAACTATAGAGATGTCTCCCTTATGCTTGACGTAATTATAAAATGCCTCTCATTAGCTTGTGAAAATGCCAGGGCCCAGAGCATAATTCCTAGAGCACAGCTCACTCATTGTAGTGGAGTACAAATCACAGCAATCTATACCAGCTATAGTCACAGCACCCATAGCTACACAGATTTTCAATTTATTTCTGTTGCCAATATCCCCTTAGAAATAAATCTAAAAAGCCTATAGCCTCCTGAGTCTGGTTTCAAACACGACCTCTCTTGGGCATGCACACAAGAAAAGAGACAACCATAGGCATGTCCGGCCGCCACGACTATACCGTAAGTCACAAAACACCTTATTTCTCTTAAAGATCCAGCCCCTGGAGTCCCTCGATTAGGTAAGGACTTAAATCTCTTGTTTGCTCGCCCTGGAGTCACCACCTGGAGATCTTGGCTTGTCCGAGTCTCAACAGACCTTTCCCAATGGGATGCACCTTGTGGCTGGGAGACCGCCTGCGAGCGCGACGCAGCAGGTGACCCTTCCCTTCCTCAGCCTGCTCGCTGTGTCACGCGTGCACAATCTCCTCCCACAAACAGTATGCAGCATGTGGATTTTCCATCTGAGCACAGGTGGGAAGGAAACCTCATCGGTTATTTCCTCCTGCACTGACTGATGCCATAGTCAGCTGTACCCACCTCGCTCCCGACATGTTGGTTGCCCTTAAGGATAGGGAAGGATGGAGGCTCTGCCATCTCCCCAGACAGCCCTTAGCCTCGCTGCCCTTAGAGTTATCAGCTTTTCTCAGTGACTAGTTTGCAATTTCCTTGCTGCTCAGCAGCCAGCGTGACCAGCAGCAGCGCCCTCCTGCCCTGCAGCCCTGCCCCACGCACTCCATGATGGGCAGCACAACCCATCTGTCATGGCAGGTCCTCTTCTCCAGACCTCCTGGCTGCCCTCCGGGCTGTGTCCAAGGAAACTGCACTGTTTCCCGGCGTGCCGTCCCAAGACCCAGCTGACCTACAGCAAAAGCTCCAGCAGGGCTGAGGAGAGGTGCTGACTCCAGAGGGAAGACCCGCGAACCTGTGAACTGTCCACATGGTGAATGGTAGCGCCGGGCACTGCAGAGCCAGGCTGGTCACGAATGCACCCCACTGTTCATGAGCTGTCTCTCCACTGCGGCTGCTCTCTGCAGCTCTCTGCTCTCTTTCCAGCCACCTCGCTCAGGCCGTGCCTCTCAGCTTGCTTACGATGGGAATGACATCAGAGGCATCATCAAAGGCACCCTGAAGCCAAGATATGTGGCATTTACTGCCTCTGTGCTCCCTGTGAGACTGCTTACTGTGCTGCAAAAGCAAATTAGTCTTGTTTGTGCCTTCTGATACAGACTCATTTTATCATTAAATGTGAGGCTGCCTGTTTGATTATTTGCTCCAGGATTTTCTTTGGTTTAAAGGTGCCTGTTTGTCTTCCTCAGGACTGCCAATGCTCAGACTGTCCTCCATCAAGTGTTACAGACAACTAACTGCTTATAACTTTGAGATTTCATCAGTCAGATCTTGAAGTATTGAGGTCGAAGTGTAGTTGCCTATTTGGAAATAATTAACTTTTGCCTGAACTCTCTCCCCCGTCCCTTCCTTACTAGAGGTTTCCATCCTACCCTTTCCCTCTGCTACTGTTTGCACAACCCACCCACGTGCAGTTGACTTTTCAGAGAAGAGAAATAGAAACTAAAGGCGCTAAAAACTTCTCCCCGCTGCCTCCTGTAAAAGCTTTCTCTTTATAGTGAGCAGACGACCAATCACTTCTCAGCCTTGGACTTGCTGCCCAAGTACTTGCAGAATGATTTCTGTCATTCTTGATGTCCTTTGCCAAAGGCATCTCATTTGACACGTTGACCCTTTCTTGCCCCGATGTGTTCGGGCTACACTTCGTGTTTCCTCTTGGTCAACTCACTGCATTTTCACTTCCTGTGCACTTCCCTTTTGGGCTGGAGATCAAAGAACACCATGATTAAGGAAAAAAAAGCTGGAGCCTCAGGAGAGCAAATAGGTGAGTCATGCCTGGGAACCTGCTGCAAACCAGACACTGAAACAGCAGATTTCACAGAAATAAAATGGCTCGGGCAGCGCTCACAGAGACAGAACAACAAGCACAAACGCCGCCATCCCAGACATTCAATATCCGTGCTAGCTCACATGACAGATGAAGTGAATTTTTCCAAGTTACATTTGCATTGGCAAGAGTCAGTTAAAAGTGGAAAATGCCCCTTTACAGCTGCATAAAACAGACCTAAGGAAACTCGGCGTTAGCACAAGAGCTGCAGCACTGCTCTATGTTGGTAGCAAGGACAGGCCCAAGGCAGCACACTAAGAAGCATGGAAAGGGTACCTGGCATGCCAGTATTGGTGATGAGCTTTGGAGAAGGTTGGTGACTGCTCTTTGCCACTTACCCACAAATTCTTTTCTTTTGACTGAATAAAACCCCACATTCTGCTAGCAATGAAGACAAGGAAGACGGCTCTTTACTCAAGGATCCACTGCTACCCATTCCCAGATGGGCTGCAAGCAGCTCAGGAGGTCAAGGGTGGATTAATGTGAACCCCAATTTGTGAAAGGCTGGAGCTGGGGCTGCCAGGGGGCTTCATGCAATAGAACTGAAGGTTATTTCTGATTGTGCCTTATCTATTTCCCCTGTTTCTGACAAGTCCAGGGAGTTCTTTTGCTAAGTGATATCTGGTACATGATGGAGCAGCACAACGAGAAACAAGCAGGTCCCTGCAACAAAAAAACCCTCCTGCCCCCAGCAGTCTGTGTGCACCTTCCCACCCCTTTCTCCCACCTTCATAAATATTTATGGCACCAAAAATGGATAGCACAGAATTTTAGCCCTGAATTAGCACAGAATTTGTCAACTTCATAAAGAATGATTTCATATAAAATCTATGAAAAGCTCCATTGTACATCTTGCAGCGTCTTGTATCAACACGTTGCGTTTATGTAGGTCCTAGAGTAAAATGTGAAGTTTTCTTTAGGAGGAGAGAGAAAATTTGATTCTCCATCTACTGTCATACTGTCATGCTGTTTTTCTCTTTGCTGTTTCTATTTTTCTGACACTTAATTTGTATTCTCCTTTGCCTACATCTCACTTTCCTCTTTCCAGGGCAGGTTCTGTTTTACATTCCCCTTCTGTATCTTTCCCTTCTCTTCCTTAGAACTAAATTCAGTTTTGTTATAAGTCACCATCTACTTCAAAATGCATAAATAACAGAGCAAAATGGAGAAGCCAATGAATGCTATGGGAGGAAAAAAGGGATAAAATAGGCTAGCTGTTTAGCATTTGGCAAATATTTAATAAGTAGTACAAACTAAGGCCAACTAAACAGGATTTTGATGCGCTTTCGCTTTGTGCAGCTTCATTAATTCTTCCCAAGTCTCCTGGGTGTCCTCAGTAGACAAGTCCCTACAGAGTGCTGCAGCATTTACTGTTACTGTTGACCTATATTTTGCAACACAAGCTCACGCCCGTCTTCCCCGAAACGGCAGAGCTGATCTCGGAGAGGATTTCACTCCTATGTGAAGGCAGCAGTAGCAAAAAGGCTTCTTGCAGCCCTCTGCTCAGCCCAGCTTTGCCCTGAGCCAAGGCAGATGCTGAGGTCACTGCGCTGGCCTTTATTGGCACACACACACTACAGCCGTACGTGAGTTTAGGCAAGCCCTTGCTGTAAGAAGGTCTGTTTCCTCGTTTCTCCATTACACCCTCCTGTGAGCAGACCCTGCTCTGGGAGCAGCCTATGCTCCCTGCATCGTGGCGGGCCTGCTCAAGCCCGTGCAGCCTCCCTAGGCCACGCTGCAGGAGGCAGCGGGTTTTGCTGCTCCGGAGCTTGGGTTTCCTCCCAGAGCTCCAGGAAGCGCGCTCAGGAAGCGCCCTGGGAAGGCCGGGAGTGAGCTGGACTCAAAGGGGCTTCATGAGTGAGTGCAGGGCAGGCACAGCCAGCGAGCGCGGCGGGACGCAGCTGTGTCCTGCCCCACAGCGGCCTCGGTGAGCCGAGGCCCCGCAGGGCTCCCGCACCAGTGCTCCCCAGCTGGAGGGGGCCGCTGCGTCTCTTCTTTCACTGGGCACCTTTTAACACAACGACTCGGGCCTGCCACAAACCTTTTAATCCAAGGACTTGGAGCAAACCTTTTGCTCTGCCCCACCCCTCCAACCACCCGGCACATCCTTTTCCCCGCTGCTCTATATTTTCCCCTGGTGCTGGCTCTGAAGTTGCTCTGCCTGCTGACTTTGCTTGACATCTGCTTCGTGGCACTGGAACAGGCTGCCCAGAGAGGCTGTGGAGTCTCCTTTAGAGATCTTCAAAACCGTCCTGGATGCCCCCCTGTGCCATGTGCTCTGGGTGTCCCTGCTGGAGCAGGGGGGTTGCATTAGATGATCTCTAGAGGTCCCTTCCAACCTCAGCCATCCCGTGATTCTGTGGCAGTGGATTCCTGTGTCCCCGCAGTGGGGCCCAGGCTCCTACTGGGCTGCGCGGGTCATCCTCCCTGCCCACCTCCTCGCGCTGCCCTGCGCGCCCGCTGTGCTCCCCTCCAGCCACTTACGTTCCCACTTATCAGCGCCCTCCTTTCCGTGGCTGTCTGTCCAGCTGCTATTTCTGCGGAGCAGAGGCTAGGAAAACGCAGGGCAAGGCAAGGCAACCCGCTCGGCTCTGCTCAAAGCCAGCGGTCAGGAGGTTGCATCGCCTGCATACGAAGCAGCGTCAAACCCTGCGGCTTAGCAGGGCATCTGAGGCATCTACAAAGCACGTAATAAAAGTGGCGCCAGTAGGCAAACACAAGCTGATTTCTCCAATTAATAATTGAAGGGAAAAATTTAGGGAAAAATATTTATCGCTGTCCATAAAAGACTTGGTTTTCCCTTTGACTTCAGGTTACAGGTATCAATGGAGTTAAACATTTATTGACTCCTGCGCAAGCACAGCCAGAACAAGAGACGTGAATAATGGCAAAACATTTCCAAAAAGAAGCCAGTCTACTTTGATGTTGGCAAGAAGCTGTAGCATTCGAAGGAAATTAAGATAAGCAGGATTGTGAAACTGGGATGCCTGTGCTTGCAAATTGTTTGTAACAGGTCCAGAAATTACTTATCTAGTGCTGCTGTTTTACCTTTTCCCTGCCACTGGGTAAGCAGCTAAAGCCGGCGCTGAACACACTGCACGGTGTCACGTAATTTGTTTACAGCTTGTGATTTGCCCTCGCAACAACAGTAGCGTGTACATGCAAGAGCACGCCAGCGTTTTGGCGGTGCTACACACGGGTGCCTCGCAACTACGATTTACGGTTTACCGAGAGCCCTGTTTTTGCAAAGCCTCGTTCAGCAAAAACGAGCTGAGCCCTATCAGCAGTCATTTGGGTAGCGATCAGGGGAGCGCGAGCCCTTCTTCTGCCGCGCACCAATGCGCTCGGTGCACTCCCGCTTCTCCCCTTGCTACGGGGGAGCAAAGTTCAGGCGCTTGTCCTTCCATCAGGATTGTTCTGGGGTCAAGAATAAGAAAATGAGGGAGGCGAGAAATTGCAACACTGGGTTTTTACCTCCCTCCACGTACATGACACTGCCTGCAAGCAGCTTCCCAGCATCTCAGCTCTTACTCCAGACATATCACTTGCAACTCTGTAACTTCATTTACAGTGGGAGCAGACTTTCCACTTGCAGCAGAAGAGCCTAAGCAATTCCTTTGTCTATCAGCGCAGAATTACTGCTGTAGTTTGGCCAAAATCCTTAAACTGACCCTGTGTGCTGGGATAACCGAGGCAGTGAATCAGCTGGAAGAAAGGACAAAAACGAAAAGAAAAGAGGAATTGTATCGCTGGCTGAACCTCAAGTGCTAATGGGAGCCTGGCCTGCATAAACATTGCAGATTTGGACTGGTGCTCTGTTAAATCCTGGTAACATCCTCATCTAGCATTTGGTGCTTCTGCTAAAATAACAAAATAAATAAATAAATCAGATCTCAGGATTTGGAAAGGATTTTTGCAAAGTTTTTAAGAAAAGTTTTTTAAAAATGCAAGGAAGTAAAAAACAATACCAAGGTTTTATATACCAAATATGCAAATATGTATGTCTTTCGACCAACCTTAATAACTACAGCTAAGTTTTTACTGAGAGGCATAAGCACTTTCTTTGGAATGAAAATATTTTCCCTCCTCATTTATTGTCCTCTGAACCGGTCATGAAACACAGAGCAAGTATCGCTAGCCTGTCCCATGAACACAAAAGAATATCTTGGATAACACATTAGATCATTAGGTTTTCCCTTTCAAGTGTTCCTCACTGCACTGAGCATTGTTTACCAAGAGACAAAAGAAATAAAGAGCACAGGTTCTGTTTGTCTCTATAATATTTTGTGATTATTTTGTGATTATGGAAAAACCCTCACTGTTTTGATTGCGTATCGTGAGAGAAATTCATTCTTGCCTGGACATTTTTATGGATGGCTTGGGTTGCCCTATAAAGCCATGCTGTGTGCTCAATTGGATAACACAGATCCAATATACAAGGCAAGGACTGCAAATCAAAAGTGACATCTCACGACTTCATGGCAACCTTCTCTTGTGACGGAGGACAACTCCTAATTTCATTTTTTTTATTGCCGTTTTTATTGCAGTTGTGTATTTTTAATTGCTGGGTTTTGTGCCTGTGCTGTCTTGCAGGGGTATTTCTGCAGCGAAGGGAGAGGCTGCCAGTGCTGACTGTGGCAGCTCTGTTACATTCACTAAAAGCCTGGTAATTTGTGATGGGCAGAAAAAGCCTTTCTGCAGCATCTCCTCCTCCTCCTCCCAGCCCAGGGCTTCTGGGGCCCCGGCCACAGCTTCGTGTCTCTCCCCATTGGCTCGTGCGCCCCAGGAAGGGCTCTGCCAGGGACCTGCCGAAGTTTCTTTTGTCTCCCAGAAATAACCGAGGTGCTGTGATCAGGAGGGTTTGCAGAGGGTTTGCAGGTACAGCATTCCCCCAGGGACAGCAACAAGCTCTCAGGATTTGTCTAGGATGTGCCCTTGCTACAGCATGAGCACCTGGAAAAGGTGCTGTAACAACTTACCTTGTAGAGACCAGGTTTGCCAGGGATGACTATGAAAACGTGGGAGATTTAGGTTCCATGAGCATCACACCTGAAGCTTTGCTTTATCAAGGTGTTGCCACTTGGCTATCTCCTTGGTAGGGCTGTCTCCATGATGCGGGTGCACAGACTAGCAAGCCCCTCATGTCTAGGCCGCTCTTTGCTACCTTAAATACAGCAGTCAGGTTTCCTCGATCTGCAGAGCAGCTTTCAGCATCTGGGTTCCTCTGGAAATCCTCCCGTTCCACAACGTTATTTGGTGTCACCTCTGTCTAAAACACAACTGGGCAATGAAGGGGGCCCTGAGAAGCCAAGCACGTTGGTACCTCACGCACAGCTCTCGCTTGCTGGCTGCGCACAGACGCACACTTGGAACGTGGCTCGTTCGTTTGAGCAAACAGAGAACGATCCTCTTATTTCCACAAGGCCCCAAAAAAAGCCAGGAAAATTAGGGGAGAAGCTGAAGCAGCTCCCTGAGCATCTCAATTTACACTTGCACTTTGAGCATGGAGGCCATTCCACAACCAGGACAGGAGACAAACCTACATGTCCTGAAGCCCTTAAACCCGCCCTGCTCTGTGCTCAGGAAGACAGCCTTGCTGGAGGCAAAAAAATCAGCAGGAAGCTGTTGGCCTTGTTGCAGATTTTTATAGTGGTAGAAAAGACAGTAACCCGAGTCTCCCTAGTCCCAGCCTTACACTCATTTTTCCTAGGTTCATGCCAGAATGCTTAATCTTCTAGAAGCTTAAGCTAAGATTTCCTTGTTTGCCTAAAGCTTTAAAATGAACTCTAATCCTCTGCAGGGAATTCAACACTGCATTATTTTCTTAGCTCAAATGCAAAACCACCTTGAACCTTCCTTGTAGATCTGCTGCCACAAAGAGATAAATACATTAAAAAACAAACAAACAAAAACATTTATCGATTCTTTTTGGAGTTTGTAGAGGGTTCACCGCTCAAAATGATGGTCCTTTGGGATATGATTCTCTCTTTTACATGCCTTCTTTTGCATTAAGCTCATAAAGGGAAAGACTGTAGCAAGAACAAAACAGACAGATGTGCCCAAGGGCTTGTCCCTGCCCACAAGTCCCAGTAGCTTCACTTAAAAAGTGATCTTGACCTGACTGAGTCAAAGCGCTCCTGCGGGCTGCTCAAGGCCGCAGCCATCTCAGCCAAGCACGGCACGGTTCAGTGCCACCAGTTCACAGCTCAGAACGAGCAGCCTTCTGCATAGGAGCTTTGGATGTCGCCGTTCCAGCAATTTATTACTGCAGAAATACCTTCTGGACATACGGAGGCTGGGCCTGGTTCCCCGTGTGCACGCAGCCGTAGCGCTGGTGCAAACCAGCATCTGCTGGGCATCAAAGTGTGGAGACAGGCCTGGATTTTGGAGGGGGTGGAGCAGACCTCCCTCCCATCTGGACCAGCTACCAGCAGAGACCCACGGGCAGAGCTGGCAGGGCCTTCCCTGGGAAAAGAGGGGATCTACATGGCACATGTGGACAAAAGGGGGCCGGAAACAGAGCTCCAGCACGGACCTTGCTCATCCACACAGCTCAAGCGTTGGTCACCTGGCTCTGTGCTGGACTCAGCCTGGCAGCTCTAGGACAAATCTGATGGAGAGGGATCCGGGCCATGCTCCTCTGATCAGAGCCATCACCAGGCTCCTGCTCTTCTCTGTAGTACCAACACACAGGAGGTGCTGGCTACATTACTCCTCTTGAACGGCTTCCTGGAGTAAACGGTAGGTGTCTTGCGATACAGAGGCCATAAATCTTTAGATCAAGAGGTCAGCAAGGTATTTTTCATCATGCTGGACAGAATAATGGCTTTTCAGTAGTCTTGATCTTTGAAATGGTTAGAGAGTCTCAGTTGGGATAGCAAAAGGAAAATGATGAATGTCCTGAAAGAAGAAATGCAGCCCAAAGGAAGCATCCAGCAGTTTCACCCTAAGTGAATGCAGCTAATAACACCACAAGAAAATGAAAATGGAGTCTTACTACAATAAACACAGGACAACTGTGACTTATCTAAACTACCATACATGTAAGTAAAAAAACAGAATCACAGAATAATTAAGGTTGGAAAGGAGCCCTGGAGATCATCTGGCCCAATCCTGCTCAAATAAGCAAGGCCAACTGCAAAGTTAGGTCAAGGCTTCGCCTGGTAGATTTTGAATAGTTCCTCAGAGGGCCAAACCTCCAGCCTCTTCGGGCAATGTCTGAGCACTGTCCTCTCAAAGACTGTTTCTTAACTTCTGATTGGGAATTTCTTTGATGCAGCCTCCTTCTCCTGTACACAGCCTTCTTGTACCAAGGACCGTGGAGAGGGGCACAGTGCCTAGGTGCAGCCTCACAGATATTACTTGTAGGTGTATTTTCTTGATGAGAGGCCAGCCAGCAGCGGCTACCACAGCCATCGCAGCTCACCCCTTCCCACCACCCTCCCCTGGCCTGTAGAGGTGAGCGGGACGCAGGCCAGGCAGCTGCTCGCACGCTGCTCTCCTGCCCCTCGGCGCGTGGTGCTGAGGGCCCGCAGGTGCTCCATCCTGCACGCTGTATCTTTCCTCCGCACCCCCGCGTTTTGTCGCCCACTTCTGCCCAGGCTCTGCGAGAATGGAACGGGCCTTGGGCCAGCGCGCCGCCCTGCGTCCTCCCCTGAGCGCAGGCGCCACGCAGCAGCGGGAGGCAGAAACGCCGCCCTAAGAAGCTCACCAGACGGTGTTGAAGGCTGAGACAGCTTTTATTTTGATAAACATTCAGGCCGCGTAAACTTACTGGGAAACACTCAGTCATGTGATCTCCACAGGCAGGTACTTCTGTGGAAAAGGAAATATTCTGTCTGTTATTAACTGCTAGGGAGTCCCTGCCATACATCACAGAGTGTCGCAGCGCTACCAGGTGAAGAGCGTGGAGACCACAAAGCGCACGAGACCCTGGGTGTCTGTCTGCACAACTCGAATGAGGAAAACTGTAAATCCACCAGGCAACCGTCCCTGGGGGAAGGAAGGGGCAGAGTGCTGCACGTGTAACCCGGGGAGCTCCTCGGTTCTGCCCGAGCTCTGTTGAGTCCTGCCACGCTGGAGGTGGCGCTGCCCGAGGGAGCGTGACAGCCCCAGCGACGCGGCCGAGTGACTCATGGGCAGCTTCTGCGCGGCTCGAGGAGCAAAACACCACAGGGCAGACAGGCACAGACATAACCCGGGGGAAGAGACCACAAAGCAGAAGTATTTGAGTCCAGCCAGCGGCGCTGCTGATGCACAAGGCTCAAGCATGGGATCCAAGGATTGCAGCCTGGAGTCTGCTCTGAGTCAAACCTCCGAGCTTGGCAGAGCTGCAAAGGTGCCTTCCTTGCTGCCCCATGGGAGCAGGTTCCTTCCTATGTACCTGCAACTCCTCTGCCTTCAAGACCTTACACAACAACCCTACGTGCACAGGGTGTCTTATACCCAAATTGCAAAGTTGCTTGGTATTCATCCTGTGGGGCCAATTGCTGACTATCATATAGAGCAAAGGCAATTCATAAGAAAGAAAAGGCATCTTTTTAAAACATAAAGTTTTGTTTTTTCCAAGGAAGTCTGCAAGGCAGAGCAACAAGATGCATGAAGAGAGCATTTATGCAGACAAGCAGCATGGCCTATTTAAGAGGAAAGTGGAAGAGCATCTATTCTGGAGCTCCATTCTGAAGCTAACCAAAAATAAAAAATGTCAGGATTTGGCAACAGGACCACACACAGTCAAGGAAGCAGCACTGGCAAAGGGAGGCTGTGCTAGTAAATGGACCCTCAATGAGGGAGGCAAATGAAAGCCGAATCTCCTGTTCACAAAATCATCAGCCCAGGACTTCCAGGGCAATTGACAAAAGCATTAAAACACTTCTGTGAGGCAGACTGGAGGGAATACCCACACCAAGCCAGCTATCATTGTACATTTTTCTCCCATTCAGGAAAGGCTGAGCCCAGCAAGGGCTCCCTGCTCTGTAGTTTCACTCATCCTGCCTCACACTCAGGCTCAGGTGCCCTTCTTTCATATAGGCAGAAAGCTGGGGAGCCTTGGCAGAAACAGGCTCCCATTTTCAACCCCTGAGAAGAGGAACCAGGTTTGCTCAGAAGGCAGTAGCAGCTTTTTTTTTTTCTTTCTTTTGGGTCACTAAAAGGAGCTTTTCTTGCTTCTCATTTTAGGCAGGGGAGGATGGTGATTAAGCCTGGGAGAGAGGCTTCCAGCTTTCTTACAGTGCAAGCAAAGCAGGGGCAGCAATCCTCTCTCAGCAGCTGAGTCAACACTTGCAGAAACACAGGAAGAAGTTAATTTGATGGGTCTGAGGCAGAGAATTAATTCATTTTGATATTTGAAACATCTGTATCAGATTTTTGGAGTGGAAACCTCTCTGGGATGAGTGAAAACAACTTACATAGTGCCAAAATATCTGCAAGCCCCAGTGTGGATAGGCCTCCATCCCCCCTTAGTCCCTTCTCTTTGTGGTGGACTTCTGCAAGAGTTTGAGACTTCAGAGACTTCACAGCTTTCATTTTTCCTCCGCCTGAGGAGGAGTTTGCTCCGTTAGGCACCTAACACAGATGCTCTCTGTGTTAGGTGCCTTTTCCCTTTCTCCTCTCCAGCTCTTCCACACTGCCTATGTGGGGAGCTCAGAGAATGACCTGCCAGTGAGGCGCAGCCAGATGCCCTCAGAGATGAAAATGGAAAGGAAAAGCTGAGGAGCGTGCAGAGATACAGGGCCATGTGGGCCATAGTTACAGGGCTATGCCATGTGGGATTTCTATTGCAGCTCCTGGAACACAGTCCTGTGTTGCCTACAGGTTACAACAGCCAGGTTCAGCTGTGGTTTGCTGTTTGGGGCAGAAGTGGCCGCCCCACACATCCACCTTGCTTCTTGCTAACCTAGAGATCTGCCATCTTCCTGCTACCTACTGTTTCAGGATGGTAACTTCTCCTCCTGTGTCCATGTTTCCACTGGGATACTCCTACAGACAGAAAACATAACCATGCTCTTCCCCAACACCTCTTGTCCCATCCTCAACTGTTCCCTTGACAAGGGAATTGCCTTGTCCCTTCATTGCAATTATGTTCACTGCTCATGGGAAGATGAGCCCAGTCTGCCTGGTGCTCAGAAAAGAATGAACCTGGAGAGTCAGCTTAACCTCAACACCATTTTTCACAGAATCACAGGATGGTTGAGGTTGGAAAGGACCTCTAGAGATTATCTAGTCCAACGCCCTGCTCCAGCAGGGACACCCAGAGCACGTGGAACAGGGTGGCATCCAGGTGGGTTTGGAAGATCTCCAGAGAAGGAGACTCCACAGCCTCTCTGGGCAGCCTGTTCCAGGGCTCTGTCACTCTCACAGGAAAGAAGTTCTTCCTCGTATGGAGATGGAACTTCCTGTGTTTCAAATTGTACCCATTACCCCTTGTCCTGTCACTGGCCGCCACTAAGAAGAGTTTGGTCTGATCCTCCCTACATTCTCCCCTCAGGTATTTTGTACATGTTGTCAGATCTCCTCTCAGTCTTCCCTTCTCTAGGCTAAACAGGCCCACCACGCTTAGTCGTGCCTCATAAGACAGATGCTCCAGGCCCTTAATCATCTTTGTGGCCCTACACTGGAATTTTTCTTAATCCTACGCTGGATTTTTCTTAACTTTTAAAGCTCTAGAGTAAAACACGATATCATTCCAACAAAACGCAATGATAAAATAAATAAATCAGAATAAGACTAGATAAATAAATGAAGCCCTGAGAGCTAGTCCTGAGATAGTCCGAAGAACTAGCTTGCAGCCAGGCCAGACTAATAGTGAAACTAGCATTAAAAAGACAGAGCCCTGCTCCTCATGGGTGCACTGAGCACAGTCATGCCAGCCAAGACCGAGTTGCTCATTCTGGCTTCATGGATGTACCCAGCTGAGAGAGCCAGCGCAGAAGCTGTTATGCTCTTAATACATGAAATACAGGGCAGGCAATACACTAGACTCAAAAAAAAAGCAGCCTGTAGGCTAGTGCCATCTCCAGCAACAAAATAACCCCCGCTCAGACCGCATTTGCAATTACATTTCCAAGCCAGTACCACAACACCATCACTTTTCTTTGTCTCAGAGACAGAAAACTGACATTTTAGACCTCATATGGTGACTTGCGCTGATAAATGAGTTTTGAGCTGAGACTGTTGTATGCATAAGTTAAAAAGAAATGCATTTTGCTTTCTCTAATAAGGCAAAAACAGTCCAAAGCAAAATCCGCCCCCTTTCACCTGCTTCTGCTGACTCAGGCTCACTTTGCAATATCTCATTTTAATAGGTCTCAAAAGAGCAGTGAAATACATAACCACACAATTTAATGCCCTCTGCTTTGCTGCAAAAATACTTGCCTAAAAGGGTAGCTGGAAAGCCCGCTTGCTTCACTGGAAGGACAGCTCAGGCTGGATTCAGCAGAGCATTACATTAGTTTTGTATTTGTAGTATCACTGAAGTTAGTTCAAGAGTATCTGGAACTGAATTTGAACCTGAAACTATCTTAAATAAACAATATTTATGACTTCAGCAGCCACATTTTAGTTTTTTTTTTTCTCCAATCTCTCTTACACTCTCTTAAGCTGCTTTTTTCCCCTCCTATTTTTTTCCTGAAGTTGCCAAGCATTTTAAATAGCACCATCTGCAAAGCGGCTGATCTGTGTCTCCCTTCAGTTGCCACTCACCATCCTTTGGCCCTAGCTAACAAAGAACCAGTACGAAGCAAACCATTATCTGGAAGGGGTTTTCATGCAATACATTCCAAAAAACATACGCATGAGATAAGGATTTAGTGAGGAGAGCACTGACACAAGCCCACTGCCAAGATGAATGGGCTCCATCCTCTGGCAGCAGGGAAGGTCCCAGGTGAGGCCTGTTAGGCCCATCGAGGCCTGTTAGTGCTCCTGGGGCCCTGGCCTTGCCTGGTACTCGCTTTCATGTTGGCTTTAGTTTGTATTTTCTCTTGTCCTTTATGGGAACGCTCGATGGCTCGTGCCCCGGGTGATGGGTCAGTGCTGCACAGCGCAAACAGGTGCCGCTGATCTCCCCACCGGATCTCTCCCTCTGAAGCACTAACATTTCCATGTATCAAAGGCACAGCCAGCTGTAAAAATAATTTTCTGGCAGAGATAAAGCAATTACTGCAAGTATGCAAACACCTAAGCAAAGCAACATTATGCACAGCACAAGAGAAAGAGCGTCTGAGGCAAAATGAATGTGACAGAGAACCAAGATGTGCTTCCCAGCTTTCAAGTGGAAGTTGACTGAGGCTAGCACATATCCCCATTAAAGACAGGCAAAGACTGAAAGAGCTTACTAACAAAAGCATGTGGAAAATGTTACCCAGATCAGGCATGGAAATAAGGACCTATAATGAGATCAAAAGGGAACTTGATACATTGCTAAACAAAAAGAGTTTTGAAAAATATGGGGTGACTGGCAATGTATGCCAATGAAGAGGGCTTCGTGGCTACTCACCCTTTTGCCTGAGTAAGCCTGAAATGCTTTGAATATGAAAGGCGTCTAAAACTGGCTGAAGTGACCTGGTTAAAGATGTGCAGGGAAGATCTGAGGGATGAAACTTCAAGCCAAATCACGGATTTTTGAAAAAACACATTAAGAGCTCAAATAACCGAGGAAACTTTCTAGGTACACATGTTCTGACGACATGTGCAAAGGTCAAGGTGGCCTGACCAACTGTCATAGCCCTTGTCCGTGAGCTGACTACTAACTAGGAATGTTTTTGCTTTTAAAATTGAGCAGAAAAACAGAAGTGATTTAACAGTTGAAAAACAAAGATTCTGCAACATAGACCAACACCATAGACCTTGGGCAGTTTTTGTACCTCTTGGTACCGCAGAGATTCCCAAATCCACAATGTGGCCATTATTTCCAATGTGATATATCTGCAGCCATACACAAATTAAAGCCCATTTAAAACTCTTTAGCTGGAGGCACAAGACATTTCACCTGCCATTGACCAAGAGGGTCCATTGTCCTGCTCAAGGGGGCCTGATGTGTGGGTCAGAGCTGGAGGAAGGGTCAGCTACAACCTGAAAGCCACTACATGGCCACTGTTGAAGAAAACTAACCTTCCAGTGCTGAGTACCTGATGGTCCTGTTGTCCTTCCAAGGACCGATGGGGGCTCGTGGCCCAAGTGAAAACACAGGTCACTCAGGTCCCTGAAAAAACTTCAGAAATAGAGCATCAGGATCTTATTTCTTCAAAATCCTCTGCCAGCCTCTTGGCAGCTGTTCGCTTGCCCTTGGTACGTACAGTACTGACCAAGAAATAACAGCTGCCCTTCTGCCAGTCTTTTGAGTCTGTGTCAGGCCATGGCAAAGTGCTGCAAATAGTTACTCTGGCTGTGCCACCCTGGCAACAGCATTAATAACCTGCTGGGAATAGGCGGCAACAAAAGCACTGCAGTATTCTCTTACACGGTTAAGAAGTAAATTTATGAAAATGAAGTCATAAATCTTGACTTCCATTGGACTGAAGTCCAATCTGTTACTTGGACAAGTAGAAGCTCATGCCAAGTGTCGCAGTAGCTGCTCCTTCTAACAAGGTGCACATTTTGGGAGCGTGACAGGCTTATAAGTCATATCTCATGCGCCTTCAACCCATCTAGCCAGCACTTTTTTTTTTTCTGCTGTCCAACTCTAAATTAATGTCACATTCTTTGCCTCCTCCACCTAAGAGCTTTCTCGAAATGAAATATCCTTACTAAAAAGGAAAAAAATGTAATGGCTTTGAAGTAGAAGGGCTATCTTAAGTCATGTTTCTTATTTAGCTATCTTTGGACAGATGCTACCACTCTGCAGCAGAAATAGTTACTCCCTTGTATGGCTTGCTAATTTCAGATTAGCAAGTCTTCAACATTACTGCTTGGAGGTTTTATATACCAAGGATTAAAGCACTTCAAATTGCCCTCCATCATATTTATGCTTCTAATATGTATGTGAAAGAAGTTTTAAAGGATAATCAGTGCTCAAGGTTTTAAAAAAAAAAAAAGAATGAAAAAAGATTAACTTAGAAAACAAATCAAAAGGAGCCCATGCTCTAAAGGGTTTGTTATCTAGCTGACAGCTCTATATAGGCTTATGAATTATGAACTCCGTAAGATTTTACATGTATTACTACAGTTTATTCTAAGTCTATATAAATTAGCTTTATAGTCCATATAAATTAGCCAGTGCAATTAGCAATGTCAAATTGCAAGAAGCGCCAGTCTATGAGATTCTAATATGTATTTGATACAGTCAACTGGTCTGTTAACAAAACTGATTAAATGCAGAATTCAACTATTTTTTGAATCAAATAGATGCAATTGCTTTTTGAAGATGTTTGTTATGAATGGAGTCTGGGCTGAGGTAAAAAAGAAAAAAATAAATTAAAAAAAAAAATCAAATGAAATGTGAAAACTGGCTCATCTCACATAGACCCCAATGCCTGCTAGTATTTCGGTTGCTGCTTTTGCCTTCCCTTTCTCACACGTCACCAATGTTTTCATTTGAGATTTTTTATTTGATATGCTAACAGAGGCCAAGATTTGCTGGTTTATATATGCAGTTGGAAATACCTAGAAATCATTGTCAGTATGCATCTCTGAGTTGATCTGGTCTTTAAGAAGCAACTAAAATAAGTTCCACGATGTTTTCATCCAGAAGTTTTGTTGCTGATAAACTCTGCAATTTCAGCTGCGGCATGTGCACATCCTGTAAAAAACTCAAAAACAAGAGAAAGATTTTTGTACAGCAACAAAATTCATTTCATATTTTATACTGACTAGCTAGACATGGCATCAGTTTCAAAGCTTATCTTCAGTTAAAACAGACCTGAACTGCTGAAAACAGTGTGGTTTAACTTTCAAATTACAAGGGTTGCAAAATAAAACTATTATAATGTAAACACATATATTCTTTTTCTAAGTCCCTAGCCAGTATTTTAACACCATACTTAAATGGCAAATACATTTCTAATGCAGAAAACTCCATCATTCATTCATCATGCCAAACAGCATCTTATCAGTTAATTCTCAACTCTATCAGCCATCAATATCCTCTATCTCAGGAAAAAAATACACCTTAGAGGACAATAAAACATCACCATTTTAAAGTAAAGAGTTCTAAAGTGAAAGTACCAACAGTATCTTATTTACTGCAACATTAAGATAAAGCTTTTCTATCATGTTATCCAATCCAAGATTTTTTCAGCCTATGCTTTTGTACCTTGTTTTATTGATACAGTGACACAACAGTGACCCTTTCCACCAGTCAGGGAGGATGTATAGATATAAAAGAGAACAATTGTGTTATAGTGCATCTCTTAGACAACACGTTCCTGAACATGAAGCACTAAATATAAAATCTGATGTTGAACACTCTGTTGTGGACCTTCAGAGTTTTTATTTACAGAGACACAAATGAGAGAAATTATCCAGAGAGATAATCAGATTCCCCTAGGAATCATTCTAGATCTCCGAGAAGCTATGTGAACATCAGAAAGCTCAGAAAGCATTCCTCTCTCTGTGAATACAAAAATCTAGAAAGAAAAATCTAATTCCCTGCAGTTCTCGAGACACAACTTTAACATTTGGCTGCAACTCTGTATGACTTCAGTCTTCATTATGAGATGTGGTCTGTTATAGCTCTGGTATTTAAGACGTCAGAGAAAAGAATTTATTATGCTTATTTTCAGAGACAAAAACCAATATGCTCCTTGTGCTTGAAAATCTATCAAAATGAGAAAACCATACCAAAACAAATGTTGCAGAAAGAAAGAGTCAAAGAAACGCCCCAAATAACCTTACTGCAATGGCAAGAAAGTGCTAAAAACACCGAAGTACATTGTGGTGTCAGAAGTTACAGCATATCCAACCCGCAGAGTTTTGCTGCCACCTATTGTGAAGATGAGTTTAGGATGGATTCAATTAGGTTTACTTGCAAGCAATATACTTGCAAGAATTACCTCTTTCCTATGATTAATTTTTACTATTTTTTTTTCCTGCCCTATTAGCAGAGCGCAGGATTGTAATTTAGTACATGGAGCTTGATCCATGTAACTGAGACAGTCCTTGAGCCCAAGGAGAAACCAGTAGGACAGCAAGGACTGGAGGACTCTCATTAAGCAACTCTGAGTCTTTGAACAAGCACGTGGGCAGGCAAAGCCAAGAGGCCGTAAGAGATTCAAGCCAGGCAAACACCACCTTGGCAGGACGCTGACCCTGCACGTGCAATAACGGTGCAGGGGTCACTGGCCTCTTGCGCTTGCTGCACATGTAAGATAGGAGGGCTTCACAAACAAGAAGGCTGAATCAGGCCTGCCAGACACCGTTCTCACCCCTCATCAGTACAAGCTGGATCCATGCTTTATATTTACTAAGGATATTGCTGGCAGCTCTAGTAGCTGCGAGCTACTCACACAGCATCTCGGGTCTAAGTGCTAAGCATTAGACCATCACTACCTCCCTGAGGTCACTTACTGGGGCAAGTTTCCTCAACTGCAGCAGGCCTACAAACCAAGAGCACTCCCAACAAAGACCCAGCCAAGCAACCGCTGCTTGTAATGCACACAAACAGTGTTGGCCAGGTACAGGGGATCACCAGCAGATGCACACCAAATAGCAGATTCCCTCTTGCAGAGGTAGTTTGTGCTCCAGGGAAGATGTAGAAATGGAAGCTGGGAACTCACATTAGCCCAACACTTGGGCTAAACAGCTCCCTGTTATTACTCAAGTTGCCTAAAGAGGGGGGAAAAGGTTGGTTCTTGCGGGACTCAGAGCTTTCTCATAATGTTAGCAGGTTGCTCAGGAAGTAGGTTGTTTGGGAGGTAAAGTGGGATGAAGATCTAAGACAATCTGTGCTCCTCAGCTCTGCAGGTAAGCTGCTGCTAAGTGTGAGGAATTAGACACCTTGGACATGCAGCAGAGGGAAAGCAAGGTGACGCACTTAGTTTTTCACTGCTGCCCAGCTCATTACATTTGTATATCAAATCCCTTGGCTGCTAATCCTCCCACTCCTAAGCTGCTCTCTAGTCCCAGCAATTCTCCTTGCCCTATGCTCCTCAGCCCAAGCAATAAAGATCTCGCCTTCCAGATACGCGGCTGGACACACACATTTTACTGAGAAGCACCATGAGCTCCAACTGTCCTGTGGTCAACAAAGCCAGTTTCAGCAGGGCTCCAGCCCCGAGCCAGGAGCCCTCAGAATGAAGCACATGCTCAACTGCTGTGCCAGAGCCTACGCCAAACTCCCAGATCTATCACACAAAGGCTTCCTGCTTCTCCAGAGTGGGACCCATCCACTTTAAAGAAGTCTCACTCAAGAGGCAGCGCTCAGGCTGCAGATACAGGCTGATGGTACCTCAAGCTGAACACTTAGTCTCTGCTTCATCTACTGAACAGCTGCTGGCCAGGGCTGCTCCCAGTCCCATTCGCACTCAGAAGGCATGACCTGACTTGCCTTTCATTGCTCTCAGTGACAAAGGACAGTGCTTACACACAAGTACTTTTTTTTTTCTTTTTTATTGCTGTTAATTCAAGGAAAAAAGGTTGCATAAAATCCAATCTCTTCTAGAAATATAAGTGACCTTTCCAGTACATTTCAAATATCAAAGTATATGGTAAACATACAAATAAAGAGAAGGTAACATACCTCCTATTTACAGTACAGTATTTTAAATCATAAAATAAGTTCCATAAAGTACAACTGGCAGGTAATTCACAATACAAGTCCATTGGTGGTTTAACACCCTCACTTCAACTCAAACGCAGTTCAGTCATTTCAAGTGGTCCAAAAATACCCAGATCAAATAAAAATTTTAATCAAAATAATTTTCATTTACTACTTAAACTTCTTTAAATTAAAGCTTTCATCTACCTCCCTCCCCATTCCCCCCTCCAAGAAAAAGTTTCAAAATGTACACTGGTGCTATAAATATAAATGCTACCTATGAACAAATGTAGTAATCAAGCTTTTTTTTTTTTTTTTCCCTCTCTCCTTCAAGTTTTTTTTGTTCGTTTAGCAATTTATTAGACGGCTGAACTGAAGATTGATTTTATTTCATCCCTCTACTGGACACCAGGTCTTATATTAAGAAAACATTTCTGCCATGAACTGTGAGGAATGCCAAACCCTATGGATATACAGTGGTAGTTGTTCATCGGTGTTGAATGCAGCAGTCAAAAAATACACTCATCTTCCAGATAACCTCAGTGCACTTTAGGAAATCAAATATTACCTGGAAGCAATTTAGTACATATATTGGCTTTCAAAAATAAAATAAAAAATACAGCAGCATTAAACTTACTTACTCATGATACTGACATGATTAATACCATCTTAACACTCAGTTCAGTCTTTCACATTATACCGTAATTACGCATAGTGGTAAATTGTTATAAAATAGTGACTTTGCTATTTGGTAGACAGGTTCTAATACTAATACCTGACTATTCTGTAGAAAACCATAGCTTTTGTTCATTTTGAAATAAAACATTTACATTCTAAGTACAATGCAACACTGTAATAGTTTAGGAAAAAAAATATCCCATCAAGTAACGTTCATTCTGTGTTGACACAATGTAGAATAGCTTTAAAAAAGGAAAAAAAGCTTTCAACTTTCATTACAAATGCAAACACACTGAGTACAACATTCATACCATTTTTTTCACCTTTTTTGCTGAACATACAAGCTAAAAAGCTACAATGGAAGTAAAATCTGTCAATTTAAGCTTGTTCATTTTTCGGAACCTGTTTTAGTCCACACAGTTTCAGCCCCTTCCTGCTCTAAGCGTTCTCCTTTACTTGGGCCCCTTGAGAGCTGGGTATCTGTATTGTTAGCAGATGCAGCACACGCATTGTATCGTGTGCTCCTTTGCACTCTCCTAAGAGCATGTTTGAACATCTCCCCTCAATTCATGAGCATCAATTTAGAGCATGGGCATGGTCTGTATGAACCACTAAACACTCATGCAAGTCCAACAAACCCATGTGGACAGACAGGGCAAAGAAATTAAGACAGCAGCGTTAAGGAGAATGGGGAGGGAGGGAACCAAGATTGTGGGGAACACGACCAGGTTTCTTCTTTCACCATATGGCTGCTCCACCAGTGATGTCAGAGGTCAGAGGACTTTTTAAAAATGCAGTAAACATTGCACATGTCTCAAGTCTTCAGTGCAAAAGCATGGTTCAAATGCTCTTTCTGATTGTTTGGCTGGGTGGTGGAACTACATGCATTATGCAAGCCTTGTGTAGAACCAGGAGGAGACCAGGGACTCAGCTTTCTTCTTTTATATTGAACAGAGGTGCAAAAGCAATGAAAAACGCCAACAGAATATAAAACCGGGACTGTCCCAAAACCACAAGACCACCCGCCCCCCTCCCCCCTCCGCCGTCCTCCCAGGTCCCCAAGCTTCAGTTTAAGTAGGCAAGGTTTACTTGTTTCAGTCTGCAGAATCCAGGGTATCATTGGAAGGGGGAGGGGGAGGTGCGTATCTCAGTCTGTAAGTGCCTAAAACAGGAAAGAGAACTGCTAAGTCACTGCTTACAAGGCAAACGGATTACAAAACCACTACAAGGTATAAAAACGGGCATGCTCCTCAAAAGGCACTACCATCCTCCACTCCCTTAAAAGCAGCTCTTAAGATTTTATACTGTTTTCTCTCATCTTCTTGCTAAAAGTGACAGTTTAAAAAAAATTTTAAACAATGGACAGATTTTACCTTTGCTGGAAAAATGCAAAGAAGAAAAAGATACCACCAAGGCTAGTCTTTCTTGTTCCACTCTGACAAAACGAGTCAGAATGGGCACAGGTCAAAACTAAGAAATAATTCACATTCTATGTGAACTCTGCATTTTCTCCATTCGTGTGGACAGAACAAATGGTGGCATGTGAGACTGAAGCCATGCCTTCAATTTTAGTTCCAAATGGGTTTTGTCTTTTGGTTGCTACTTATCTGACAAGTTAAAACGTTTCCCATCTAGGTATTCCAGGATGGAGTGCAGAAGGATGGCCAGCTGCACAAAGGCAGGCCACAGAAAAGTTAAATTATCAAAAGGTCAGTTCATTTCTTCAATTCTCACAAGATCTAAAAATCCAAGTTAATATTATATACAATAATTCATTTTTTCTATAACTTTTGTCAATGAATTCTATCAAAAAAAAAGAAACACTGAATAGCAATGGGAGAATTGAAACAACATGCAAGTCTCAACATAATGCCAAAAACAAACAGGTGAAAAAATGATAATTCTGAATCGATAGTTTGACTTCCCAGCTCTGTATCATGCTCATTTCAAACTCCACATTCATGAACCCTATTCCCTCGCACTCTTCTACAAAACCACCAGGCAGAGAGATAAGATCCTTTGCAGTTTTAGAGCAAGTCACTAATGCACAACTGTGTACACAAAACACACACACGCACACTCTTCTGCAAGAACAGAACCAGCACATTCACTAAGGTAAAGAGAAAGTGCTCAACTCAAAAGCAAGTCCGCTGGGCGTTATCATGATTACCTTGTTGACTGGCCTCCATGGACGACTGCTTACAGTCCTGCGCATAGTGTCCACTTACACCACAATTGTAACAGGAGACGTTCCCGTTCTTCTTGGGTCCTGACCCATTTGTGTTGGCAACTACGTTAGGTGCTGGATAGACGGGATAGAACCTCCCAAATCCTGCCATCTGCTGCATACCATAGTTGGCTTGGCTCCCCATTACTGGGTCATGCATAAGCCCATTTGCATATGGAGACTGAGGCAGGAAGAAAGGGAGTTGTGTTCCATTGCTTTGATGTGCTTGATTGAGGTAGCTGCCATTACAAAGGGATGGCAGAGTGAAGAAAGATGGAACTCTGTAGACTTGTCCATGAAGTGGGTTATGATAAAAATAACTATTAATCTGAAGGCTTCCATTGGTCCCACAGCTACATCTACGTCCACAAGAACCACAAGGACCAGATCCCAGCTGCTGTGGAGGTAACATTGTCCCATTAGTGTTGCTATTCCCAACAGCGTTTATGTAAGATGTGCTGTCGCTCTGTGCAGTGCTGTGTGTTAACGCAGGGCTCGGGCTAGGGGCAGGGCCTGGGGTATGCGTAGGTATTGCAGGAGGAACAGTGGACTGGACCTGACCAACACCTAAACCAGCTGACTGAGGTGGGGAGGACGTTGCCACAGTGCTTAGTACGTTTGTATTCTGGTTGGGCAAGACACTAGTAGCATGAGGACTGCCTGGCAAAGCGTACGAAGCTGGTGGAGGTGGCGGTGCTGCTGTGGAGAGACCAGCTGCTGGAAGAACTACCTTTAGATTGGTAGGCTGAGGGATTGCTCCAGGGTTTCCCTCAATGTGAGGCACCATTTGATTCAGTCCTACCACCTGGGATGCAGGTTTTGTGATGGGATCTGTAGTAGGAACTGGGGATCCTGGAAAACTACCTGGACTGTGGACTGGGATAAAGGCAGTATTTGGTGATCCAATACTTAAGCTTCCTGTTGGCTGCTGTGGTCCATTAACTGTGCAACTTTCTGATGATCCCTGTGGAGAGGGCATTTTCAATCTGTGTATTGCCAAATGCAAAGCTGGGCTGCCAGGTTGGACAGAATGTGGAAGGAATGTGGATGGGACTGGTAAAGGGGAAGCCATCAGCTCAAGGCGTTTCTCAGCGTCGCCAGAGGTCACTGCTCCCAGTCCAGCCGGAGGGGAGCTTGTGGACTCTCTTGCGGGGGAGACGGCTACTGGCGCGGTCACCAGCATTCCCATGGTCTTCCCGTCAGCGGAGATGGGCGGTGGGACAACGGCCTCGGGCTTCTGGGCAGCGCTGTGCATCACACAGTGTAAGGCAGGCATGAAGGAAATGTGTTGAAACTTTGCATTCAAAGCATCTTCTGGAAGGCTTCCATTTTCGCTGCTCACTGAAGAGATCTGAGCAGATGGTTTGCTCATATTTGATGAGCTGACAGCACTGTAGCCTGTAAACCTGTTTGCATTTTGATTTCCAGAGTCCTCAGAATTGCTGTCTGTATCTGTAGAGAAATAAGCATTTGTGAGAGGCAGAAGCTTGAACTAGAAACTGCATTTTGCCTTTCTCAGGACTCATTTACCCATACACAAAAGTTTATTACATTTGATGACAAAAGTCAAATAATGTCATCCCAAATCAGAATAAGATTCTTGTTATTCATCTAAACCATCACTTGCTTATATCAATCCACACAACTAGGTAGTGTGCCCTTGGTTTGTGTACATCTGCACATGTGAATAGACACATAGAAACTCCCATCAACTTAGCAATATATTAACACAGCTCATTCAAATTCTGAAGGAGTGGAAATACAAGTCAAGACAAAAAAAAACAAACAACAGAGGTCTTAGACCTGCCAAGCATAATTTGGTATAAAACAAGCCTCTTTGAGGTCAAAGCTCTTCTATTTATCATGCTTCTGAAGGTTTTCAACGGATCTACACTGTCAAAGCAGGCAACATATATATCATGCACACACACATACGTTAATCTAAAACTCCATGTTTAAATACTCTCCTGCTATTTGCTGAGAAGTCTTCAGACAGTCTAGTCACCTGGACCTGTGACTAGTTCAAAAATAGCTAATAAAACTGAGAAACTAAATAGAGAAAAAGAGAATAGTCAAGGTAATAAAGCAAAACTTCATGCATGCTCTCCACAAATCCAACCTCTGTCTTTTTCTTCTTCACTCTCAAAGCTTTCCCTCCCATCATGTCGTGGGCTAGAAGGAGAACTGTAACTTTCAGATGATGTTTCTCCACATGTATCATGACCAGATCCAGCATCCAAATTCAGATCTAAAAATAAAAATTAGCATTTTTAATCCTGCTGCATGGAAGTGAGGTTCTTTTGTTCTGCTCATACCAATATGAGCAAAGTATTTGACTTTGGTTGTCTATTAATATGTGTTCCTACTTAACTGTATCTTTTCCCTCTGCATCTCTTATGTTAAACTCCTCACATTCAGCACACGTCTATCCCTTTATCTGCAAGAACTAAATCCTTTCTGTTAAAGAAAACATTTATGCACAGATCACATTTTTGCTAGGTAGCCTAAACAAAGATAATCATACTTAATAGTTTTTATGGAGCTTATAGTGAATTACACTGCAATAACAACTTGCTCTGGATGTCATGAATCAAATATCTATGTTGAAAGAGATGGAGCACTCCTTTATCACACAAGCAAAGACTGAAAGCTAACTCAACAACCAAGATCAAAACAACATGCCTGTTCACAATGAACTCTTCCAGTGCAAGGTTTAAGGAAACTGAACTAACAAAACCTGTTTCAAGGAGGTGAAAGACAAAAATAACTTTTTAAGTTAAATTCAAAAGTTACTTTCTGAATTCTAAATGGGTTAAAGGGAAACTCATTTGCTGGAAACCTGATTACAGGGTGGTTACACATCCTATTAGTGAAGTTAAGCTAGAATGCTCTGGCCACTGAACTGGACTTTGAATTTCAGCTTCAGAGGTGAGGAGCAAGTGGGATGAACCTCCTCACAAAGTATGTCAGAGGCCAGCTTCAAGGCAGCATCCGTAATCAAACACATCCTCATTCCCACCCTGCAAGCCCAAAATCTTGGTTGGTAAAAATCTGAGATGAAAACAGAACACAATAGCAAGTATACCGAGTTGGGGTAAATGGTTAAAAGGCTGCCTTTGTGGTTCAAATCTTGAAACCATTTCCTGATTAAACCTTTACTTGGTGAGGTTATTCTAACCAGCATTTTTGAATATCCAGTATGACCTAAAACAGCAACTTTGGCTTCAAATCACTGAAAACAGGATTCTAAAGAGTTAGTCACAAAGCATTAAGTCTTCAAAATTACAAGGGTAACTGATGACTCAGAAAAAAAAACTAAAAATAGAAAAAGTGAAAGAAAACATGTAGTTAAGAATTATTGACTCAGAACATTTCATACCATGTCTCAATACAAAGTAAGGCAGAGATTCAAACTGCAACCTGATTTTTTTTTTTCTTTATAGACTATATCTTCAGTAGGAAATTCTGACATTTGTACATAAATAACAAGCAGAAAACACATATCTGAAGAGGACTTAATTCCTTCCAGCTTCTGTGGGTTACAGTTTCTTCTCAGAGCGGCCATAACTAATCAACATGAGCAGGCAGGCAGTCTTACATCTGTACAGCACGTGTAGTTAGTGAGTGGATTAGAGCTTATACAGCAAAGTCTTTCTGTTCCGTTTGTGCATAACACGGTACCAAACTGCTCATCTTGCTAAAGTTATGTTACTCCATGAAAGCTGATTAAGCTTAGCTGGACAAGAAGCACAGGAATACTTCAGGTATGTATATGACCAAGCTCTCCTACAAGTTGGTTTCTGTTTGTGCGGCTCTCAACTAAAACTTTCTAAAATTGTCCTGTTTGTCAAGTTTTTGAACTATGAATTCTTAAAGTTTCAGAGAAGCTGGGAGAAGAAAGAATGAAAGTTTGATAAAGAGTACATTTCAAGTAGAGGTTGGAACAAGCCAAGATATCCTAAGAGTGCTTTGAACGCTCACTCAGTTGGGCAATATAGAGGGCAAATTCCTTCTTGCCTGCCTTCAGGGAGAACTAAGCATAAGAGAGGCAAGGCTGCAACTGATAATAGAACACTAGTAGTGTAACACTGACTAGGCAACTGCCACCTCACATATGACAACTTACCAAGAGTTTACCAAGACGCTTCCAATTAGGTATGAAATGAGCCATAGCCTAGGCAATTGCCTTCAAAAGACAAAACGTCCAATATCTTCTAAACCGCATGCTAAAGCACAAGAGTAGATAGTCAGCATGCTGACTTGCTCCCACAGAGACTGCAAAGCTGTAATTTCTCCTTTACTGCTGAATGAACGAATAAGTCAAAGTCAGAAGCTCTGTTTCTTACAAATGGTTGAGCTCTCTTACCTTTTGCCATCCCTGTGCGGATGTGCTGTGATGCTGCAACTCTAACTCCATTAGTCCTGTTATTCAACCGGCAGTCAGTTTTCTTTGTTTTCTCCCTGTGCAAATAATTTTCCATATGTTTTAGCCATATGTTTTATTAAAATGTGGACAAAATAACCAGAAATACAGGAAAAAATAATGCCAGTGTAAACTCAGACAAGGACTTATATATAATAGACATACACAAACGTGTGTGTATATATATATAATTAGCCATAATGTAAATGATAAAAAATAGGTAAAGACTAATAGTGCGACATAGCAGAAATGAAAATGCAACCAATGTCACTAAACACTTTGACTAAAGAACTAAAAGAAAACGGCTAAGGGGGAAAAAAAATGGTGCCACTGGTCCTATAATTTCTTTCTGAAAGCTCATGAATGCAACTGAGCCATAGGCTGGGCTAGTGAAAAAGCTACACAACTCTATAGGCTACAGAGCAACAAGAGTAACCGAAAAAAAAAAAAAAAAAAGAGAGAAAATAAATCAACTTGGAACTAGACAGACTAGGTAACAGTGTAAGTGGTTTCACTTTCTTATAGGAAAGATCACTGTGACCACAGGAAATTCTCAAGCTCTCTTCAGATATGCAAATATATTTAATAAAATATTTCAGGAAGTTGGCACTCACTAAGTAATGTTAAAGGTTGCAGTCGATCCTTCTTTTCTTTTTTTATTATTTTTTTTCTGGACAGCTTTACAGCTTTTAACTTTCAGATAAACACAAATGAAAAAGAAAAAAAAAAAAAAAAAAAAACACAATTCCTAGGAATAGAATTCTGTTTCTTGGTTTTCCTAAATGGTGACTGACATTTTGAGAAATGGCTGCCTACAATTACATTCTGGTCTTTTTTTCATGTTACCCCTCTTCAAATGATAAAATAACCATTTTTATGTAGACTATCTGCACAACATATCTTTCTCTACAGTAGTTAACCAAAGCAGCTGATGCATTGCACACACTGTTTACCAGGCTAAAAGCATTACACTTTGTTCCTAGATTGCTAGTTTCGTTGGAAACCTACTTTTCCAGTTGTGGCTTTCCTTTCTTCTTGCCTACTGTAGACAGGCCTCGTTTTTCCCCTGCATGCTAGGCAGAAAATAGAGAGATATCAGTCAGAAAGCACACTTTGCATCTAAAAAGCAAAAGAACTTCTAGACTTAAACATCCATGAATCCATGACTAATGCACTCATAGTGCTATAACCATACAAGCATCTACTTGTTCAATGCATTCAGACCTTTAGAATCATGCATCTTGTCTGACATTTACGACACTATCAGCAAAAGACACTGCAAATTACTACTTGGAAATATGCAGAAGATTTGAATCAAATCACAGTTTGGATGCTGGGAGTAAGTTATGGGTCTTTTCCTGCTGAGGATGAAACAAATGCAGTTCATCAAGTACCCCCTAACAACTCCTTCCTTGAAAAGAAGTTGTCTGGTTAATCACAAGGCTTATGTCTACTGAATTTATTGATTTAAGTGGAATTACTTAATGCTTGAGAGGAAAAAAAAGTACATGCGGCAAATTATTTTCACATTGCTCACATAGTGACAAAGCAGGTACCCAGCCTTGAACTGGAGGTTGCTGCTAAACTGAAGTTTGTAGAATACCACCTAGAAGTGTATTAGAAAGAAATACAGCATCCACATTATTCTTTAAATATTATTACTGGCTGCTACTAGTATCTCCTATTTGGCAATGAAGTTAAAGCTAAGATCAGTCACAAGTAATCTCTGGCTACATTGTACTCGCACATTATTTAAATGGGAGGTAGTTTTTCCTCTGCTCTAATACACTAAAATTTTCTTGCCTCAAGCTTGCATATTTTAAGTCGTGATGCGGTCTACCATTTCCTCTCATGGAACAAATCTCAGTTGACTATCCTACTTTGTAAAATGAAGAATCTATCTTTGTTTGGCTTGCTACATCCCACATAAAAAACAAACTCTATGTAGAATAGAAGCAGTACTGAGCAATGATAACACTCCAGGTTTTTCACATAAAACAATAATAACCTTTCTCCTCTTAACTTCAGTAGCTGTTTTTATCTTGTTGACTATGTTCCTATTGACTATACTCATATGAAAATTGACTACAGGAAAGGCTGAAAAGTCACAGAACATGTGTGTGTATCTAACTGATAACCTTTTTCTGTGAAGATTAACACTTAAGTTACTTGTGTAATACAGATAAGATAGAATGGGTACATTTAACTGGCTGACCCTACCACAGCATTAACGTAGTTTAGTTATTAATATAGTTTGTTGTTTACAATTACACAAAAATCTTTAGGTCTCCCCAAAATTCTGTTGGCAGTAGATAACAAAATGCTTATGGTAATTAAGTGAACCACTATAAATCTGAACCTGGACACTTATTTGTGCAATTTTAGTACTGCTCTCCATCTTTTAAAGCTAATGCAATGATATGTAGTAGACAGTCTTCTCTGGTGTTTCAGAATACTGCTTTAAACCGAAAAACAGCAACACACCTGGTCAAGTAGGTTTGTACAGTGCTCTGGATGCTGCTGGACGATACAGCTTTTCCTTCTCCAGTCTATTACCCCATTTTGCTCAGAGTGCTGTATGTTAAGGCTATCCAGTGAAGAACATTTTGCACTGCTAGTGCTGCTGAAATGGAAAAAAAAAAATATGACAACATGAACAAAGCTGCAGGCTCCTCCTGTCACTGTATAAATTTTTACATCATGCTGAGAAAAAAAGAGATGTGCTTTCAGGAAAAAAGAAAAACAATTGTTAACAGACTTTGAAGACATAAAGTACATGAGCTCTCACACAGTGAAGTTAGATTAATGATCTGAAGACATTTGAGTTTCCTTTTTAATTTGTCCACTATAATTTGACATAAAATCCAGAACGTTACAGCACTTGAGAGAAAAGTTTTCATGGTTATTTCTACACAAAAGCTTTTTTGTTTGCTTTTTTTTCCTACATCTGATTTTGCAAGTTTTCCAAATAGAAACATATTCAGAAATCTTTTTTTTCCCCCCTCAATAAAGCTGGAATTATTTTGTAACGATTGTTCCAGAATTCAGTTTTAGAAAATGCTAGGAAAAAGGAAAACACATTTGGCATTTACTTTGGGCCTTATAATGCCTTCCACCAAAGCCTCTCTTCACAGTAGCCAGTCAGAAAGGACTTGTAACTGAGTGCAGGTGTATAAAAAAATTTGACAGGTCAGTAGGGTACATGCACAGTAGGGCACATCTGTCATTCAAAAATGTGCCCTGCTGGCAACAAGGCTACAAGAAACAGGTATTGCTTTCAAATTCACCTGAAAATACAAATATTGAAATTTTACTTTTAAAGTGACTTTTATTTCAGGACTGGTCAAGTTACATGAACGTAACTGCAACAGTAGATGTTATTCAGTTCCCATGAATGACAAAAAATGTAGTTTGCTCCAGTCAACATGTTGAAGTTCCAGCAACTACTTGACAAATACCACTCAAAATAAGTGTTCAAACTATTTAAAAGAGGTGTGAAAGAATATTCAAAAATAGTTTAAGTAAATGTTGAAAACGCAAGAAAGTCTAGAGACACACAGAAGTCCATGATTACACTAATACAAGCAAGGCCACTGTGGAAACTTCTACCAAACGGCAATAAGTGAGTCTACTGCCAAATTTGCAGTCACTTCATGTAAATTATAAAATTTCCAAGTTTTTTTCATATATTCAGTGTCTTGCCTACAAGTAAGTCTCCAGATCCTTTCAAGTGCAAGGCTGACCCTACTGAATAAAAACAGACGGCAAGCAGATGTAACATACAGATTTTCCTAAAATGCAGCAACATCACTTGAGATGAACTGTTCTTGACTTGACAAACAAGTGTGTGTGTATGTGCGCACGTGTGCGCGCACATTCAAGAGATACTAAACTGCATTCCCTGCTGTTCTTTAGAACCTACAGTATGCATAGATTTTTAAGAAGAGATGATATGAATAGGAAAGAATTAATAGATTTCTAGCAGCTAGGTAGCAAACAGAACAGCAAATCACAGTAAAAATCTGTATCCATTTTTACTCTTAGCATAGTTTGTGTTTGCAAACACTTCTAATGTTTCTGGTCAAGCAACATTAACAAGTGAATTGACATTATAGATTTCCTATATCCAAAAAAATCATATATGAACTAATTTAACATGATTAAGATGATTAACAATAGATGAACAATATATTTTAAAAATTAGGTACCTCTGCTTTAGCTACTATGTAACGGAAAAAAAAAAACAAATATCTTTTCCTATAGGAAAATCTTAGAAGCTACTGAAAGAAAGAGAATCAAGACACTGGAAGAGTCTATATGAGAAATGTGGAGTGCATGGAAAAGATATAAAATGCAAATATGTGTAAATGACCAGCTTACAACCATAAAGCAAAACATCAACTCAGGCAGTAAAGATTCACGAAGCTGGGGAGTTTCAAATGATCTGGATCTAAAGGTTTATAAATAGGATATTTGCAACATTCTCAGAGTTTTAATACTGAATTTGTTTATATTAGACACCTTTTTAATGAAGAAAAATAAAAATAAATCACCAACAAGTTATAACCTAGAAGGAAACACAGACTCCCAAAGCATTAATTAACGACATTTGCAAATCTAGCATGGTCACATTAAATGCTACTACTTACTTGGCAACAGGACTTTTTCCATTATGTTTCTTGTGGACTGTTGAGTGTTGCATTACATCTGGGAGGAAAAAAAAAAAAGTGATTCCACTAGCAATTCCTATTTATCCTCTTTTCAATCAACACAGCAACTTCAGTTTTCCATCACTAAGACACTTAACGAAAGATATAACCACTAAAAATACTAGGCATAATTTTCAGTGTTGAAATTAGGAGGTGTTGTATAGATGAAGAATCAGTTCACAGAGACAGCAGAACCAAGAATTTACCCTCAATTTCTCAAAAGAACAAACAAAAGAGTAGGAACCAAAACCACACTCTACACTTGTTTACCACTATTGCATTCAAAGGACTAACTATGATTGAACATTACCCAATAAACATCCTCGAAAGAGGAAGGATAGAGGATAGGTGGATTCAGTCAAAAGAGCACAGAATTCCATATTTTTTTTTCTGAGGCACCAAAATCCATCTGAAAAGTCTGTCATTGAGAAGTTATGAACTAGTGAATAAAGATAAGTCTTACACAGAAGTGCTGTACTCTGAACCTCAAATTTCACAAATTACACATCATGTGAGACATGAAAGAGTCACTGTCTCGATCAAGATACAAGATCCCTGCAAATACTGTCTACCCAGTTCTTTAAAATAACAGCTAAAGACGGTTTATTCATTGCATACAAGATCTTCTTAGCCTTTTACACATAAATAACTAAGAGTGGTGTCACTCTGCAAAAGTGAACACAAGGGCTCAGTGGTCTGTGTTCATGTATCAGCCCTATTTCTCATCCTTTCTACCTATCACAAACCCATACCCTCTTTGCTACTGGAAACATTACAAAACTGACTTGACATTCCTTTCAGAATAAAATTAGTGATCATCCACTGGGCTGTTGCTTCTACATGTAAACTGTTTTCAAGGTGATTGGAAAATGTCAGCTTTCACACTACAATCAACACTTCCTGCAGTCCCAAACAGCTAGAAACTTCTGTAACTAGTCAGAGCACCAAGGAAGACAAAGGTTAAGACTATGAGGAGGAAGACGTGAACGTCTTTTCAGTGTGCAACTAAAGCTAAACAAATTTAACAAGTTTATGCAAAACAGACTGCAACACTTGAAACGCTGCACTCAATCTGCACCTTTGGAATTGAGGAGGTACCAAAAACTACAAGCATGATTTTAGCATAAGTAAATAGTAAAGCATGCCTTCCTGGCAGCTCAATGCAACTATGAACTTCTGCTTTGAAGCCCTCCACTAACAACCCCATTGCTTACATAGCAGCCCCCTAATTAATTAAAAAAAAAAAAAAAAAAAAAAAAAAAGCTCTGAAAGTATATAAAAATTGTTAATTCCCACAGTAAATTTAATCCAAATCTCTCAGCTTTTTCCCAAAAAATAAATCAGTAAACTGTATGATTTCCAGAACTGAGTGGTAAAACTCCTCAGAGAGCCACCACATTTGGTTACACAACTACCTTCCTCCTGACTTGAAGCTTCTGAACTGTCCTCCTTGAAGTGTTCTGGTGCCTTAACCATCTTCAAAGAGGGCTGTAAGTTACCTGCAGAGAATAAAGTTCACGTTCAAGATCTATAAAGTTACTACAACTGGACAGTTTCTGAAAGCCTGCACTAAACTGGGAGCTAGGAAAATTCAAGACTGAAGGCATTGTTTTTTTTAATGTGCCAATAACTCAAATATCTCCTTCGAGCAGACCATCTCCAAGAGTAGAGGCTCTACAGAGATACTTATATTTTGAAGAAAAGAGCATGCAAAACATAAAGCTATGCTGCAATTTTAAAAGCTTGTGACTATGTTTACAATATTAGAAATATTCTTATTATATTGTCCTGGAGATTTTTTGTCTTTTTGTGCTATGACAGGAAATAGAAGGAGACTGACTATACTAGAAAAATTTCTGTGACAATTTATACTCCCTCATCATTAAATCATTCATCCGTCAAAGGAGACTTAATTTGGGCTAAAGGTTTCTAGTCACGCAAACACAGCTTTGATGAAGACTTTTTTTGCTATTTTTTGCTCGAAGGTCTGGGAAAAGAAATGAAGGTAGTATTCACAGTTTTGTTGTAAAATACCACTGCCAAGGTAGTATTCACAGTTTTGTTGTAAAATACCACTGCCATGCCAAGTCTAACAATGAATCTAAATCATTGAAGCATTTCAATTTGGTAGAGGTAAAAGTATTTTAAAGCTGCCATTCAGAAGCTTGAAATGGTGATAGGAAGCTCCTCCTGAATATTGTCCACATTAATCACACCAAGCACCAACAGGCTACGCTTTAGGAGACTTCACTGTAACCAAGAGTCACCTCCAGCCTTAAGATTTTTGTCTAAAACAAAAGATGACAAATCAAATGGGAGCTAATTGTTTTTTGCTTACTGGAACCATGGCAGCATGCATAATTATGCTTACTCAATGTATTACTCAGGAGAGATTCCAGCCATCATTTCAGGTAGAAATGTCCTCCACTGAATAGTTACTATAGAGAATACAACACTAATTTCCATGTCATTTTTACTGAAATCATATCTAAAGCATTCAAATACTTCAGAGAGACTGAATATGTACCTGTTTCTGCAAAGACACACATTTTATCTCTAATAGTGACTCAAGATCAATCTAGGCCACAAGTCGGTTAGGTTTAAACATCCAATTAGGAAAAATGATCCGTTTCTTAAGGTACACTCCTCCCCACTACTTTCACCATTTTCAAAATAAGCCAAGTTGCAATTTTAAGTATTTAACCGTGCTCTAAAAATAAGGTTTCACAAATACCAAACATGAAACCCAGAAAAGCAGTGACCATTAATAATAATAATAATAGAAAAAAATATATATATACACAAGTTGCTTAATTATGGTGACTTTGGCAAAGGACAGTGTGACTACTTTTTCCTTAGTACAGCCTGCATCACAGAAAACATGACGAGCTCTCTCTCAGACAGGTCATCCAGTCTCCCTTTCTCAAGGGCAAAGCAAATATGCTTAAGTTTATTACACTACGTAATTGTCCTCTCCAAACAACTGCTTAATATCTAGCCCTGTGTCAAGGCCTGACCACAGTACTGGGCTTTGCAGTTTCTGCCTCTGCCCTCCCACAGCTCTTCCTGCTTGTGTTCAAGGCCAGACTTCAACCTGGGAGAGTCTGGTAACCCTGGCTCAATGAACTGGGCAAGGCCTCACCTCAGGCTCCCACCTGCGGGCCTGGGAGCTGTTGAAGCTGAGGTCTGTGCCTGAGATCTGTGGCACTTACACCTGGGGCCTCACTGTTCCTCACCCCACTGGTCTGTTCTCAGAGCTGCCTTATCACTGCAGACTCATATGGTGTTCGCTCATGCTGTCCTGGTCCTGCTCCTCGGTTTGGGTCTTAGCCCTTTCTGTGAGGGCCTGGCCCCACCACACTCGTTATCTCTCTCATCTTCTGGTTTGCTCTCCATTATTGCTCTGACATCCAAATCCTCCACACAAAGCTAGGCCCAGTGCTCTCCCTGCTATCCAGACAGAACATTCCCATTCTGGCTCTGAGATGTTTGAAGGCTCAAGTTAACTTCTAGTAGTCTTCTTCACTCTCTGCTTAAACAACTAAGCTCCTCATCCTTTCTTCTATTGCACACATTTGAGATCTGACAAATCCTTACGGACTTCTGTGTACCCAAAACTGCCAAAAAGCCTTGCAAACACAGTTTCACCAACACAGAAGAAGGATTTCATACAATCCATAAATTATTTCCCATTTACAATCCCACTATAATGTTGTTTCTTCCTGAGGAATTGCTACGTATCAGATGATCTCTTCTATTTTCCCCACCCTGCAGACACTCTGCTTTGCACAAGTGCAGTTGAATCTATTGTCACAGACCCCGCACTGGTTCTTTTTGAGACCACTTCTCCAACTTGTCAAAGTTGTTTTTCTATTATAATCATGTATATCAATGTATTTGCAAGTTTTTCCTAATTAGATGTAGTATATGGATTAAAATACACATATCTTATGGGACTGGCCTGTTCATTAGTGTGAACCTTCCTGGACTTTGGAATCTTTTTCCTCAATATGCAGCCTTTCACTGTAACCAGTTAACCAAAAGTTTACACAATGAGTGTGACAGTTTCACACTCATTCTGGACCTCCTCGGGTTAACTTGCTCATTGAGCTGTCATATAAGACATACCAAAAAAATCACAAGATGACATCTACAGCTTTTCCACTGAGATTTTCTGCAACTTTGGAGACCACAGTCCCAACTGGTCTCTTAGCTATCATCATAAAACAAGCAGTGAAAGAAGAAAAGTTTCATCAGAAACAAAGGTTGCCACCCAACACATCTTTACAAGGAAGCCAGGTCTGGGCTGCACAAGCAGCAGGTACACCAAGGAAACACACTACAGGACCAACACTCTGAACAAGACTCTGTGCGCTCTGCAGGGACAGTTCTTATTTGCATATTGTCTACCCAAACCAATGTTTGTTTAAGTATCAAGACACTTTTCTGCAAAGGAAAACAAATAAAAAACAGACATGATTTTTTGGGGTCAGCTCAAGTTTTTTGTTCCAAAGTTTACAACAGCAACATCAATAATATTCACAGGATTCAGAGCAGCAGCAGTAGGTTGAATACAAAAAGCATGAAGGAAAACCTACATTTCCCTTAAAGCTTTGTACTTTAAATGACGATTTTTAAATGCTCAAGAATATATGGCTTCATATTCACTTTCTCTTCAATACCACTAGCACACCTGGTGAAATGGTAGTCAGGTCAGGGAAATCTGAGCCATTTAGAGATTTGCATGCACTCAACTCATTATTACCTATTTTAACAGCATAATGACAGAGAGAAGAAAGAACAACCCAAGCTGATGCTCCCACTGTGAAAAGCGTGCCTATCTACTGCTGAAGTAATTATTCACTACTCGTTCTAGAGTTCATATGGGAGCAGTAGAAAACAATGTAATTTAAAGACAAATGTAACACAAGTAAACATAGTAAGACACGGTAGAAAAGAACAGCTTTTAGAGAATCTCTTTGTTATATATACAATATTAAGATGTTTCTTACTGTGAGTATGCAAAGATTCTGATGAAATTGAGTGGAAGAAGTTGTATACTCTCTGACTCCGCAGAAAAGCTTGTGATGTATTTGAAAATAGCTGCCTGAAATTAAAGTTAGTTTGTTACCTTTTAAGTAATATTCTGCGTGAATGATACAAAAATATTACCATTTACAAAAATAATACCCTTTAGAAATAAAATACATACTTCCAAAAGAGTCTGAACATTTGAATCCCCACATCAGGTACACACAGTAGTAAATGCTAAGCTGTTCAGACCTAGTGCAATGTTGTACTACAGTCAGTACAAGAGATTAAGATGATAAAAGATTTGTTTTTAATTAAAAAATTTTGGACAACCCCAGTTTGAATATTTTAAGCATATATAAGGTTAACAAGGAGGAATATGGACTAGCCAGAAAATCATTGGACCTTATATTTTAACTTTTTTTTTTAAACAGAGAATGTTTACTTTCTCAAAGTCACACATATGTTCCTTAAACATATACTTAAGTAAATATGAAGTTGAATTTATCTATAATGTCACCATTTGAATTTTAAGAACAAAGGGTAGGATTCTCAATTTTTTTCTGGTCTGCATCTGTTCAAGAAATCAGTGACAATTCTATCAGCCTCAAGTAAGAAAACAGGTGAGGAACGAATGGTTTTAAGTCCCGTCAAGTTTTAAGGTTTTGCTTGTCAGTAAGAACCACTCTCTTCTATTTGAGGGTTGTGGAGGAGCAATTTCGGTAGTCAGGCTGCTTTAAGACGCTAAAATAACCCTAAAATAAATATAAATCTACCCTGAATTGACATTATGAAGAAAAAACAAACAATACATTAATGCTATTGTCAAAAGGTTAGCTATGCATTCACAGTGCATTCCAGAAGAGTCACAACAGAGTTTGTAAAACGCAAGTCATAGTTCCAAACTATAACATGGCTGGAGAAGTACAAAAAGATTCCCAGGGAATCACTCTGGTTTGCAATTATTCGGCAGTGAGGCTCTACAATCATTTACTGTTACAGAAATGAACTCCATCAATCAATCTCTCTTTAAACAGTTTGTTTAAGAACTAAATATTCATTAGTCAAAATATTTGTACAGGCGTATTTTTTTGCTCAACAATCAAGTCCATAAGGAACTAGCTTCACTGGTCAAAATAAAAGTAAACTGGGAGGCAGGAGGTTGAGGCACACAGAAGCTTCCATAGCTGAGATACTGAACAAAACCCCTAAATCTGAGAAGGTCCAGTCCAAATGCCTCCAGTATGCAGAGCAGCAGTTAGTAAAATAATCAAAGACCGCTTTTCAATGTGCCCTACTTCAAGATACACTCTCCTTAAACTGATCAATAATTTAAGTATTTTAGAACAAGGTTAAGCAACCCTTACAAAAGGAAAAGAACTAACAAAAGATGCCCATAATAAGCAAACAAGACAGACCCAGATCTACACTGCTGTTCTATCTTAGAAGATTTGAACTACTTGCCCTATACCCCAGATATGTCCTAATCACAAAGGAACAGGTTATAGTCTGCCTGCTATTTTCTTTCAACTCTGAAGTGCATTTAAATTTTATATACGTTTTATTATGAATGTTTAATCTTTTCCAAATTATGCTGTGTATCTCACTATCCTACCTTAAAATAAGAACATAAACTGTTGGAGATACCTAGTTTTAAAATATATCACCCTTGCCCAATGCACGTGGGACCTTTGCTGAAGTCATTTCCATACAATGCTGACACAGGACAAACATTTTCATAACTGTATGACATAAGTGTTTTAAGTATCTGTTTCCACATTGCGTTCTAATTTCTCTCATGAAGCGTGTCCACACAGCAGAATTTCCACTGCCCCTCCAAGTCAACTAGTTTGATCACTGTTTAGGTAACATATGTCAAGTAGTTTGCTAAAATACTTACCTGACTATGGGCTCAAGATCAGTATGTCTTCGTTCTTCTCTCTTCTGAAAACCCTGATTTAGTGCTCTTAAAATAGTCTTGTCAAACGCTTCAGAAGACAGTTCCTTCGGAAGCTGAGAAAACAGGTTAAAAAATATCAACTGCTCATTTTTCATATTCAGAATATCTTTGTTCATCATCAGTCTTTATAACTTTTAGCAGAGTGTTTTTGATAGCATAACAGTTAGAATAAGACAATTTGCTCATTAAGGTACAACAAATAGTCATAAATTGCTTTTGATAAATGAACAGCCTGTGGTAAATCCTCAAATCAAACTAAAATGCATGAAGCTTTAAAAAACTACTTAAAATAACAAAATTCAAAAACTGACCAACACCATGTTCTTTTTCAATTGTTTACAGCTTTTTTATTTATTTCTGTAGAAACTGCACACAAAGAAAGCAAAGAAAACTTACGAGGAAAGACTGATCACACACACTGCGACTGATCACTCACCACATCACATTACCAAGTTATTTCACAGAAACAGGAGTAGAGACTACTACAAGTTTAAAATATAGAAGACTTCAGTAGGCAATACAGAGATTACTCAATAGCAAGATCCTCTCTAGCTGCTATTTACACTGAACTTCTGGTGAAAACTTATAAATGATTGTGACTTTTGAGTATCAGTCTATCAATGTGAAGCCTTCTGATCTCATTCAGAAGGAAAAAGAAAGCAAGGAAATGTCACTCCTATCTTTAAAAATGGCAAGGAGGAGAATTCCAGGAACTACAAGCCAATCAGCCTCACTGTGATCCCTGAAAAGATGAGGCAGTTCGTCTTGGACAGAACTTCCACACACACAAAGGTGATCAGGAGTAGTCAGCAGGCATTCATAGGGCACAAATACCATCCTGATAGCCAGGGCATGTGGTCTATCTGGATTTCATTAGGGTTTGACACCCATAACATCCCCATGTGCAAGTTCAGGAGGACTGAAAACTGGCTAAATGGTAGAGCTCAGAGGGTTGTGGTTAGGGGCACAGAGTCTCAGTGGAGGCCCAGAACTAACAACACACCCCAAACCCAAGGGCCTCATCCTTCACTGACCTGGGCAAAGGGACAGAGCCCCCTCCACAGGCTGGTACGTGACACAAGGTGGAGAGGAGCAGTTGATGCACCCGATGGTTGCGCTGCCAGTTCGGAGTGAGGGGTGGGGCAGAACCCCATGAGGTTCAACGCAGGCAGGGGCAGGACCCTGTCCCCAGGAGGCACAACCCCTGGCACCAGGACAGACTGTGAGTGATCTGCTGGAGAGCAGCTCTGCTGAGGACGAGCTGGAGCTCTCAGCAGACAACAAGCTAGTCAGGAGTCAGTAAAGGGTCATGTGGCCAGCAAGGCCAACGGGCTGCGCTAGGAAGAGCGTTGCCAGCAGGTGAAGGGGGAGTGACCCTTCCCCTCTGTTGGGGAGCCCTGAGGAGGCCACATCCAGAGAGCTATGTCCACTCCCAGGCCACCCAGCACAAGAGGGACAAGCAGCTACCGGAGCGAATCCAGCAAAGGGCCACTAGGATGAAGGGCTCATATGAGCATCTCTCATATGAGGAAAGGCCGAGAGGCCTGTTCAGCCTGTAGAAGAGAAGCCTGGATGGAGGGGGAATCTTATCAAGATGTTTAAATACCTGAAGAGAGAGTATAAAGAGAATGGGAACAGGCCCTTCTCTGTGGTGCCCAGGACCAGAGGCAATCGGTACAAACTGAAACACAGAAAGTTCTGTCTGAACAGAGGGTGACAGAGCACTGGAACAGGTTGCCCAGAGAGATGGAGGCTCCTTCCCTAGAGAGATTCAAAAGCCATCTTAATCTGGGCAGCCTCCTCCAAGAGATCCCTCCGAAACAGGAGCCCGGACTAGATGATCTCTAAAGGTCAATTCCAACCTCAAATATTTTGTGATTTTGTAAAAAAGAAAAAAAAAAAAAAAAAGGCTACATTAGTAAAGAGCATTGCAACATTTAAATCAAACGTATTTCCTAAAATAAACACTTTTCATACTTCTGACTTCCAACAATAAAACACGAGAGTACACAAAAGCTGATGTAATTAGTTCTTTGTTTTGCTAAAGAAATCTACACAGAATAGGTGCAGTTAAAAGAACACAACTATAGTAGCAATGCTGTTCCTCAAGTTAAACACTGTGCTCTTGCTAATCTGGTTAACATTTCCTATCAGTTACGATCAACAGCACCAAGCAGCAGCATCTTCCTCTTGTGAATCCGAAATGCATCCACTCCAGAGTACTAGCTGAGTATCAATACTGTACAAAAGCAAAGTGCTGTCATTCTTCCACTGAATGAAGTACTGCTCATAAGCAGACACTATATCTAACGCAGGCAACTGCTGGTAATGTACAGCAGATGAACTTGTGGTATCCGCACAGACACTGTTAGCACCATGCCAGCCTCTGAAGTATATTAGATATAAAACAGGACAGGAATGCTGAGAGCAGCTTTTCTTAACCAACCACTTTGTTTTTAATATTATCAAGATAACCATAATTAATTTTATATTGTATAGAATTGTAATATATATTATGCAACCACGAGTTGCTATCAAAACATGCCCGTAACAGGTCTCATTAAGGGTCTGAATAGCAAGGGTTTTTACATATAAAAACTGCATATAAACATATGCATACATATAAAACCAATAGGTAGAACCCAAAATATTAGAAATTGGCAGTGAAACACACAGTTCAAGGTCACCGTATTCCTGGGGTCTACAGATGCCTTTCCTGTTTTGTGACGAGTATGTACAGACACACACGTAATGTATACCTGTCATCTTCTACTGATGATGATGACGATAAAATTAGTAACTATGATGCTCAAAAATAACCAACAGTTCTCCACAGATCATCCTAATATGGACACCAGTAAGCAAATGAGCAGTGTTTGTACCTATATTTTAACTCCATGGTTAATATTAAAAATCTCATAGTTTTGTGGCAGTTCAGTTAAAACCATAGTTATATGAGCAGTCTGAAATGAGCCAGACCCATTTCTTGCTGGCAAATACCATAAACCCTCTATTGAGCTTTACCTGTCAAGCTGCTCAGCATATTCTGCAATTTAGTACCATAATATACATGATATAAATGTTAAACGCAATTTTGAAGTACAAGACTTTAATAGGATGCTTTTGTTTCTGCAATTACATCCCAGAAATCACAACTCTCCTCTGTTACTTCTGAAATCACAAGTCTGGCATATATCACTACTTTTACACTGCAGTACATACTTTGAGCAGGAATTCCTGAAGCTCCTGGTGTGTTTTTGTTACGCATGTTACAGAAAGATCTGACCAGGTTACCTGATAAGGAAAGAGAAGAGAATATGGAAAATTACACATTTGTTTTCCTAAGATTATGCTAGCTAGTGGATAAACCTATAGTTCTGACCACACCGGTATAATATGCAACACAAGCAGCTAAATAAATACTGGACAAAAAGGAATCATGTTGCACATGACACACACTACACTGAACATATATTTTAAGATTACCATTTTAATGGTATTTGTGGATAAATATATCAGGATAAAATTCAGATGAATGCAATAAAGTCCCTAATGACTGCATACTGACTCCAAAAGACAGTGAATAGCCTGCATAGTTACTTGCATCAAACAGACATTGTTATCTCCCAAATCCAGGCACCAGAGCAAAGGACTGAAGGTTAGATATACTGGATAGTTCTGCACATCATTATCATGACTCAAAAAAATCTCTTTTTTCTTAATACTGTCTATAAAATATTTTATCTACCTCATGCTGGAATCTTACAGTCATATAAAAGTTGCTGCAGTTATAAGCAGTGCTGCAATTTACTTAAAGAATTACTCAAGAATAAACATTTTGCTATATTCTTGCATCTGCATTTCAATAGCTTATTGTTCTGACATAGCATGATGATAGTAAAACAGCACCTTCATGTGCATATTTTGAGGAAAGCAAAGAAGTAAGCTTGGCTAGAGGAGCACTGCCTGGCTTTAAGCCCACCTCTGAGCTTAAGATTCTCATTACATGCATGGGAAAATCCTGCCTAATGTAAGTGGACATGGCAATTTATAAACATTCATTTACTCTAAGGAGCTGATAGGATAATGTTAACCACCAACTGCCTTCAATTTAGACCCCAGAAATGCCCATTAGCTGCTACTCTTAGTGACCTGAGACAGGAAGCTACGATTTTAACTCCTGTTACAACTTTAAAAAGGCATTGCTTACAGAAAGCTACACAGACGAGAAAAGGAAACTCTTCCTCATAGGAACTAACATGGAAGAGTTTCAAGTTTACTCAAATGCTTCCCAAAATATCTCCCACATTCTTTCTTTAATAAAGAAATTTAAAATCACTGTCAAATCCATCTACATGCTAACTTCCCAAAATAGTTTTGTGACTTTATTTAAATATTAATAAACCATATGGACATTCTGGACAAACCCCTCTTATTTGCTAGTGCTTCTTACTTAGTAGCAAGTCTGCAGCTTACTATGCAAAAGAATCTGTGGTAAAGTTCAAATGTTTGGGCGATTTAAGAATTTGAAGACTAAATTCAACATTATCGTCCTCTGGGGGAAAAGAAAGTGAAGAATTTAAGATAAATTTCAAATTAAGGCTTGATAAAAAAAATCTGCTGGCACTACTATACTTTAAAAATAGGAATAGTGGAAATGTCAATTCAACTCTGATTTCAAGCTTCTCCTAAAACCACAAAATACAGGATTGTCATTTACACACACTTAGAGGATAAAATAACAAGCTCCAGAATCAACAGAAAAATCTTCAGCTTAAAATAGTGTATTTAGCCTGCAATCCCAAAAGAACTCCCAGGAGCCACCTCAAGCAGCCAGCTACCATGTTTCATGCACAAAGGAGACAATAGTGGGATTTAACTCTATGTCCAAGGTATGTTACCAGGTTCTTGTATCTAGTTGCCAACTGACTCATAAGGTTAGTCAGTCCAACTTTGACTTAGTTACAGCATCATTGCCAACAGCCTTGGCAGCTATTAAGATCTACAGTGTTTAATACCAGACCTCAATAGTTAAAGCTTCTTTTCCAAACTAGTAGTAAGCAGTGTTCATACTTGTTTAAAACTCACTGATGTGTTGCCTCTAGGTATTATCAATATAAAGAACATACCAGGTAGGCCTTCAATTTGTGGGTTTTATTTTTAAGTTTGTTCTTCCATTTTTCTTTAAAAAGAGAGAAAAAAAGCAGCTTTGTCAAAAGTCACAAGAGCACTTCTTGTGGCAAATGATCATGAAAGATGGTATCATGAAAGATCCTAGCCATACGACCCTGGGCAGTACATAGCTACAGGCACAAGAACAGCATTCCTATGCCACTTTTAGGAATGAAACTAGAATTCTTTATTATGTCTGCCTCAAACCAACAAAAGTTTCCTCAAGTATTTTCAAATACCTGGCTGCAGCTGGTGCTTTTTACCTCCCCAACTTACGCCCACAAAAGCAGAAAACACCTGCTCTGCATGCGAAGAAGGAATCCAAGAGAATAATACTTCAAGAGTCTCTGAACAGCCTAATGCAATTAAAAATGGCAATTAAAAAAATCAAATCTTCTGAGCAGGCATTTAAAAACAAATTATATCTACCTCTGCAATTCACAGAAATCATGGAGACATTTACAATTTTGGCGGTTATTTGCTTACTTTGAAAGTGTATTCCAAGTGTTTGTCAGCCCTTTTTCTTGGTACTCCTTTCAAGGTTATCTTCTCAATGTGTACAGCTAAAAGAAAAACAGTTTACAGTTTATGCTAAAATTGCATATTGAAAATGCATCCCTTTAGCTACCTATGCTGAGAATCACCACATGCAATTTACTGACTCTCACAACCCCACTCCTTCTCAGCTGCTATTTTACAATAAGAAACTGCAGGGGGAGCCACATTCTCCAAGTACTTCTCTGGCTTGACTACAACTGCTTCATTGCAAATCGTGAGAATCCGAGCATTACCGAAGACCTTACTTGGGTCTAACATCACATACTCACAACAAGAGGCCTTGTAATTGCTACAAGCAAGAAGATAAAGTTAAATTGTGCCTCTATTCCAAGAAGTAACAAATGCTCAAAAAAGCCAGTGACCGTGCCTTCCATCTCCACGTTTCTGAAACACCAAGCAGCAGTGAGGACAAACTATGGCAGAAGAACCAGATTATTGAAAGGCACCAAGGTAGAAGACAGTAATAGCTGGGGAAGGCATGAAGGAGACAAGTGAATGTCAGCAAACAGAAAAGGGAGGATCAGTGAAGTTACTGCTATCATGTTGCAGAGAACGTTCTTAAGACTGAACTGAAAGGGAGGCAGGTACTTCAAAGTAGTGGAATGCTCCATCCCCACAATCTACTGTATTTAGGAACAGATGAATTCTGTCTTTAACTTCTAAGAAACGGCACTGCAAGGGTTTGAGGGTATGGGGATTTTCTTTAAGAACAAAACAGTGTTCAGATAATATTCTTCAAAAAAATCATCATGCAGCTGAGGTTTTCACTTTTTTCCTTCCCTAAGAATTCAGTAGAATTTTATTCCTTTACAATCGCTAAGTCATTTTGAAATGCAAACAATTTTAGCTAAAAACAATTCTTTATCAACCCAACATCATCAATTCTTCTTTTCAGTATGTTTGAAATATTATTTTTATTTCTGGTATCTTACCCGATTATATTTTCCTCCCCATATTGTATGGGGTATATGGAGAAGTATGGCATCCGGTGTTTGCTTATTAAAAATCTTATCCTTGCAGATCAGCTAATTTCCATCTTATCTAGCTTAAGTCATACAATTCATATTTCTACATTCCTGTAAACACACTAGTCTTAAGAATGAGAGACAAGCATTAACCATCTTCTTAAAGGAATAATAAGCAAACATGCAAGTCCCACCATAGTACTATAGCTCTTAATTCCTTTAGTAGGAAGGCTGACAAATACTGAGCTGGAGTTGTGTATGCAGCTCTTTACCTGGGAGTTAAAGAACCAAGCAGACAGTTTGCATTTAGCAATTAAAGAAGATTAATTATTCCATAACCAAAGAAATCTGAGATGAGCCAAGGATACTAGGTAAAAGCATACATCTGTATACCATGAAAAAAAAATCAAACGTTTAGTGACCTTAATTTTACATGTCTGGTGTAGACAAATCCCCTGTCAGGAAAAGGAGCAAGGCACAATACTAGTTTTGGCTCACTGAAGTTTCTTAACAGTGTGAAAATGGATACCATCAGCTAGTATTCTTAAGCTAATAAAACCCTGGTTCCCATGACTGCTACTGAGAACAGTGTTTTCTCTTTAGCTTTTTTGTTTTGTTTGTTTTTAAATACTTAAGCTTAGTAAATTAATACAACAGGTAACTGCAGTGTTGTTGCTGCACAGCCTTTTAACAGGCTTCAACAGTTTCAACAGGCTGCTTTAAAACTCTTTCTATAACCAAATTTTAAACATTCTAAACAGGCCAAAAAATGTTTTCATACGCATGCCAATAAGGAGTCTTACACCTCTAAGTCTACTTTGACAAACACATATATTCAGTGTGATTGTCACATATATGAGTACACTGTTTCCATCCAAACTGTCAGTAAAGAATAAAAAAAAAATTACCAGAATTGAGAACAAAAAATGGTGTTTTATAATCACAGTTATTTCTAACCAGATATATCAGAATTGAGAATAAAAAACATGTTTTATTAGAGAGATTTCTAAGCCAGTGATGAGCTTTCTGTAGTAAGGGTTCCATTTCTGTCATGCATTTATAAAACAAAAATCAAAAAATAATTCTGAACTTTGTTTCTAACTATAGTAATAAGAATACTGAGTAATATTTAAGCACTTGGTTACATTCAATTATTCAACTTTTCAATTACTCGACTTTGTATAGACAAAGGGACATTTACAAAGGCAAAAAGGAAAAGCAATAGTTTTTTCCAAATTGCCAGCTCTTCACTATCTATGGGTCAGCATAGGCTAATTTTTACTGGAGAAGGAATTTGCTAATGTTGTTGGAGAATAAAAGTATAAGTCTCTTCAATAATGCTCATTTCTTCCAAGAGAAGAAACTGTATTGACAACTGTACACAAGTTCTACTTGCCTTTATTCTCCCCAACAGAGCCAAAGGATGACTTACTGCTTGGTTTCTCTACAGAAAGGCTCACACTTGTCCAAGATCCAGTTCTACAGAACCCCTGACATACGTTTTTTCTTTTGTGTTTAAGACTAGTCATAAAACTGAATCAAACAGCAAAAGCCAATCACTGCTTCACAGGATCATCATGTTTAGTTTTTCTTCAAAAAGCAGAACAACATTAATATAATCCTGTTATGCTTTCTTGAATTCTCTCAAATGCCATCTCTCTTTTAGGAAGAAGCCCATTTGCAATCAAATTTAGTGTACGCTGTCATTACCAGTTTGCAACTGGCAGTAATATATCAAGTATGTAGCAGAGAAGCTATTACACTTACCCATCATTGCATTGTCTTATCTGGACAAATGAAAGATTTCTACAGCTCCAAAATGATTAACTTTCAAAATAAAAAATAGTAATAATAAAAAAGAAACCTCAGACTACATACCTTCTCGCTGTGACCTATGGGAAGCCATCTGTAATCCATCATGAGGTGCTGCGGTTCGTTCCAACAAACTGGTCTCGGTACTTGACATACAGTCACTATGGGAAAAGTCACTCTGAATTGAGGGGGAAGAAGAAGAAAAAAAGAAGTTTTAAGACTTAATATGAAAGCTTGCTCTTCACAGATAAATCTTTAAAAAGTTATAGGTGAATAACCGAAGTTTTGACAGTGGCCAAGTAGCATTCATCAATTAAGTTTTAATTAAGTTTCAATGTCTCATTAACCTCATTTTAAAATAAGAGGAGGAAAGGGACCTTTAGAATATCTCAAGGTGGGTAACTGACGATTAGCTCAGAATTTCAATGCTAATTTACTGTTGGTACGAACTCTTTCAAGTTTTAATCTGTGAAATAATCTACTCATTGAATTCTAACATACTCTCCGCAATTATATTCATGTCCTACATCTTCAACTGGGCAGCCCTGCTCTTCACATATCCTCTTTATTCTTTAATCCCAAATTTACCAAGTGCAGCAATATTACATATAGACCAGTATCATGTAAAGTATGTTCGCATTATGGCATTCAGGATAGTCCATCTGTTTTTCCTGCCTAAGGGGTTACTTTGAGCCCACGATTTCTTCTATACAGGAAATTATAAATAAACTGCTTGGCAGTCTATCATGACATATGGTCCTAGCAGCCAAATCCATGCTCCCCATGCTAGCTAGCCATCAAGAACACAAACAGCTGCCACTAACACCATTTCTTCTACAGAGAAAAGGACCAAACTGAAAGCCCAACCTGCCCACATTTGCATGCAGACTTCAAAATTAGAGCCAAGAGCCACTACTGTGTTAATACAATGCAGTGTGAGGGGACAGAAAAGAATTAAAAGAAGTCAAATTACCAACAACTGATCTCTCATGGTATGAAAGCAAGGAACAAACTACATAATGAATTATAATCCAGTAGAAAAGCAAATGAATTGAAGTCGTTGTTCTAGCACCTGTATCATTCCTTCCAAATTGAAATAAAACATTAATGTATCATTTCATGTGTTCTTTTATGACTGTATCACTTTAAAAAAAGTCTCTCCCCGCCCCCCCCCAAAATCCTCAAAAATATTTTAAAATCTGCTATGACGTCAAATGTAACTGTTCTTTCCAATTGACCAGTGAAATTGCATGTTTCCAGTAAAATACAGCTTACCTTAAAAAGATGCCTTAAATGCCTTAAAATATGCCTACAGCTTACCTTAAAAAACACACAGTACTAGGAAATACCAGTAGTTACTAGTGAGTTTCTGGATCAATCTGTTTTAAGTAGGGCACTCATTTTTGCTTGTAGTAAGTAGTATAATATGCGAGCTCTTCCATTAGAAGACTTTCATAAAAGATGAGCAGAGGGAAAAGGCAAAAACTTCAGACAGTATTCTGAATGGACAACTATAACACACAGGTGACTGGACACAAGGTCAGCAAAGGAACTCTACCCAGTGTAGAGGGCCAACTATTATTAAGAGTAACATAGGGGAATGTCACCAGCTTTTCCAGTGCCAGTCACAGCACAAAACATGAGTCTTTTAAAACTGGTGCATGGTGCTAAATAGTTTCTGTTGATGCCCATGCAATATAGGGCTAATTGTACTTAGTTGTCAATAAATAAATTGGATTTGCACAACATATCCAAGGTCTAAATTCCATCCTGTCTAAATTCCTTTGTCATTCTAAGATTTTCATATGTAAGACTTCCAGCAGTAAATTGTTCTGCTGATAATGATTAAAGTATGGTGAAGAAAAATGTGAGTGGTCCCAAACGAGTTGCCAGATAATGAATTTGGTAATCACACAAATCTCTGGGACTGGTTAGAGGATTAACTACGTTTCTCCTTGAAAGTGAAAGAAGGTGAAAGTGCGCTTTAAAAATTGCCTGTTCTTGTGACCTAGAACAGTTTTGTAGCTGAGACATCATTCCCCATAGGGCTAAAAGCAAGTACTATACTAAAGAAAACACCTACCACCTGAAGTGTCTTTATATTCATGGGAAATGGGCACCAAATGACTCAAATTGAGTGCCATACTGCTCAGCAAGGATATTGTTTGGTGCAGCTACTGAGCAAATCTCAGCTAATCTACACACAGCAAATGTTGAGACTCCGCCTTCCGTTCGCATAGATGGCTGAACAAGACACACCATGCTGATACTATTTTGGCAATATGTAATGAAATTTGCTACTGGATAACCTGCTAATGGTCATGAGAAAGTAACTGAGGTGCACAAATACTCTGATGTTTGTCCTGGACCTCTATGAAAAAGCTAGTCCCACATCAGTTCTCCTGAATGCTGTTCAGGGTAACCCACTTACAGCAGCTGGATAGCTTAACTAGTTCTACATACCAAAACACGAAAGCTTTTTTCTACATAAGACTCCAGTAAAACCGAATGAGAGCACTACTTTGGCTTGCATGCTCTGTACATGTAAAAGCATTGACACATTATTCCTATATTTATGTAGACATCAGAATAGCTAACAAGAACATATGCTATCAAAGAAAGAAGGCATCCTTGAAGTACCAAGATATAACTCAAGACACATGATCAACTGCAGCATCCAAGCCTTAAGAGAAATGTGAGCAATGACAGAAAAATCTTTAATAGATCTGATGCCAGATTTAGGAGGAAGGCCATATGATTTGATAAACCCAGTGCTTACAATTCACCACTCCTTACTGCCTCACAGCTGGGCAGCAGCTTACCAAGGCCAAGCATCAGCTACTAGAAAGTCAGCTGAAATGGCACATGCACTTGTGTGCCGCTGAACCCTTCTGTGATGACAAAAGCAACAAGAAGGAAGTCCTAATCCACACTGCACGTAAAAACTGCACGTAACAACATGAGCCATACTGTCACTTGGCAAGTCCTTGGATAGATAGAGCAGTCATGCTATCCTACACTTAAATGGAATGTAAAAATACTGGACGAAAGCAGACCCCCAATGCTTCAAAATTAGTTTAACATTGACAACTGTTGATGCAACAACTGTTGGAGACAAAGGGTATGCCAACCTCTAAAGCAGCACTACTCATTTAAACTATCAAGGCCTATGACAAAGTCAAAGAACCTGACACATCAGCTACAGCACTGATTTACATGGGAGGATTACAACACCTCATGTTTGCAAGAGACAGAGCAAGGGCTTTTAAGTTTTATCTGCATTCATTTTTTTAGCTGGACTTTAACAGTAGTTTCAGTCCAACCTACCCAGCCCATGACAGAAGCTGAGAACCTGAAGCTAAAGCCAGTGGTGCCACAGACCAGGTCATGTTAGTGCATGCCCAGCTGATTGCTAACCCAGCAACTTTGTATAACTTCAGGACTGTTATCATTGTCTATTCAGCGCATAAGGATAAGGTTACTTGGATGTTTTAGCTCAGATTTATGTGCACAAAGCACTGTCATGACAGCCTAGAATGAAGGAGAGATTTAAAGATTTGCCCTGTAGGAATGGTTCACTGAAGTATAACTAGTAGCAGAGGGAAGACAGGGTTTTTTTTTTTTTTTTTTCCCCACTGCTAAGTACTGGCAGAGGAGAGCATGGTATTTCATCCAATCCTTGAACTCAAAGGTCTAAGTAGCATACTTTAAAAGTATTATTTCATGTATGCCAGTTCTGAGGAACAAAAAAAAAAAAATCTCTCCATCATTTTGCTTATCTAACCTTTAAGACTCTTCCCAAGACATGAAGTCTCCTTTCACAGCTCTAAGAGTCCTATGCTTTTACCTTCTTCTCACAAAAAAGGACAAGTTTAGGCAAAAAGCTCATGAAGGAAGCAGTTTTGAGGCACATCTCTTACCCTGTCCTCTACAAGCTTTGGTTTCTAACAGTATAAGCCCTTAAGACTTGTATCACGGACCTTCATCAAATGCTGGAAGTGTAGATATTTCATGATCAATTACAGTTAATGGAAAATTGACTATGTGTTTTCTGTGACAGCTTTAGCTAAACACCGATATGGCAAACAAAAAAAAAGTAATAGAGACTTAAGCAGAGGGAATCCTATAGACTTTAGTGGTCTTCAGATACAACACCTTACAGTTGTTGCCTCCATTCTCTTTTCCCATTCTTTGGACCCAGGCATAGCTTGACAACAATAAGTCAAGCCCAAGCATTGTGAACTCACGGCCCCTGCTTAACTAAGGCAAGGGGGAGTAACTGAAATAGAAAAGAGTAAGCAGCTGATTAACTCTTGTATAAAGAGACTCAGGCAGGACTGCAAACTGTCTTCACTTGTCATAATACCCCGTAATTAGAGCTGAATATCTAAAAGAACTGAAAGTAGTGAAAGTTTTTACTCTACAGTTTCCTGGAGCATTAACATGTACATTTAGACACAGAGCTCCTTCCTTTTAGGCACTGTATCCATCTAGTTTCAAATTCCTTTCCAGAAGGCTCCTAATAAGGTTTCTGGAAATCCTTAATTCCAGTTTGCAGCTGCAGAAATTCCTGTTCAGGACAAGAGTGTTCAGATCACTGAGATAAAACGTGTTCTAATTCTTTCAGTATGTAAAACAGCATATACAACAGCAGTATTTTCCTGGAGCACAGCCCCTTTTCACCACACTCGCCAGTAACAAAATAACATTTTTCTACTCGTCTTGTATTTAAGCCTGGCTCCCAAAGACAAGCTTTCCTTTATATTCATCTCTATGATATTTGAAGAATATACACAAGTACGGAGCAGTTTCAAAATGGGATTATCTGGATTTTTCACCCCAAAACACCTCTTTGATCTTCAGTGACTTGCAGTAGATACTAGACTTAATTTTAGAAACAATCACAAAAAACACTCTCTTAATTTGCAGACAAAATATCCTATAAATAGATTCCTACTAAGCGAAATGCTCTGTAAATAGACACTTTTCCTTTGTTTATAAGTAGAGACTTTCTCTGAAAAGAATACAGCAGCCAGCTAGTTATAATACTATTCAGCAAACCATTATCTGCAGGAGATGGCGTCTTTCAATAGTCTTGGTCCAGCTGGTCCAGCATGCCTAACAAAGTGCCCCAGTGTCTAATGCAAGCCAAATTATGGCAGCAAGTGCTCAGATCCCCTACAGAATCCCAATATCCTAATCCTAGATCTTTAAAACAGATAAAATGGAGTGAGATGGACAGTGAAAAGGAACAGCTTTGATTCTGCATTTAAACAAATATAATGAGCACAAAAGTTTAGTTATGCGTTCTGTTGCTTAAATGCAAACATAGGGTGCAAAAAAAAAAGTAGACCTTTTGCACATTAGTAAGTTTATGTTTTATGGCTATGGATGTGAACACTGTTAATTTATTCTAATACATTAACTCTAGGTTTGGAATTCAGATTCAGCACCGCCCAATGCACCAATGGATTCTTTATTAAGCAATGTTATCATGAACTATCCTTTTTAAAATGGTGTTGTTATAAACTATCTCTTCCTTTAAAAGGCTGCAAATGGTATCAAGCGTTTCTACTGTAAGCAAAGGGAACCATTCTGGAACTATTTCCAAAAGAAACAAAGTTCATACAATTGCAAGGCAGTGCTACCTCTGCTCATCCCACTCCAGCACTCTCCTGCAGAAACCTCTGGACCTACATGCCAGTTGCAGCTAATTCTGCTAGGAGGTATCGTTGAGGAACGCTGCCTTCCTACGAGCCCATTAAAGCTGCACTCACTAAACGCGACCGCTCCGGGGCCAGGCCGCGCGGGGAGCCCCTCCCCCCCGCGCGGAAACTGCCCTCGGCGCACGTGACGCGACGCGCAGGCGCCGCCGCCGCCTCCGCCATCTTGAGTGGGGGCGGGCAGTGGCGGCGACCGTTACTCGCGGCGGCGCCGGGCGCTGCGCTGCTTCAATACCACGGCTTCAAGGGGCATTAAAAAATAAAAAAAAATAAAAAAAAAGCCCGTGGACACCTGGCAGGTGTAAAAGCGGGCGCCGCTGCACCTGGTCAGACCCAGACGGCTCAGCCAAAGCTCCCGCTGCGTGTCCTCCGGCAGCTCCTCCACCCAGGCCCCAGGGGAGTGCTCGGCCCGCGGGTCTCTGCGCCGCACGCCGTTATTTCCCCGCAGAGGCACGGCTGCATTCGCAGCTTAACCTCTGGGAAAGCGTGGGAAGCACCTCCAGCAGGGCGCAGCTTCAGCCCCGTGCAGACGATGTGATGTGGTTGTTCAGCCAAGCTGCTCTGGGTCTCTCGATGTTCTCTCACTAAGCGAAACCACCGCAACTTGGACAACTGCTTTTAAACTGAGGCCAGGACTGCTGCGCAAACCAGACTTCAATTCCAGTAGTCCATGAGAGTCTGAGCTCCCACTGCATTTGGTGGGACACACAGAGCACTTGCAACCCGTGTGCCAGTTTCAGTGCGTATGTTTCTAGTTATTAGCACTTTAAACACAGCAAGAACAGCATCCAGCCTTACCACTTCCTGTAATCCAATCCTCCCCTTCAGAGAGACTTCCAGGATTTGCTTTGGTATAGCTAGACTTGATGCTAGTCAGGAAGCCAAAATAAACACTTTTTGGAGTTGTGCTATGCATTCATTGTGATTTCCGTAACACGGCATCCACCCACTAGTTTATGACCTGCCAAACGTGCTTTGGCCTTTGAATGATACAAACATTCACTTAATGTATTTGAAGCCTTAAAAATTAATTCCTATCTCCTCTGCGTAGTCCTCAAAAGCATATCCTGCCTTTACCAAATAGAGAGACATTCCTTTAGTACTGCAGGCCTTATGGTAACAGGTTTTTATAAGAGTGCCTGAATTTGACAGTACTGTAAGTAAACTAAAAAAAAAAAAAAAAGTTTATACCTCTCTCTGTTAAGTACTCAGTGGAAGTCTGCTGTGTTAAGTTTAACAGCCCATCTGCATTATAAATATCTATCTTCCAAGTCCTTTCTTACCCTTTGCACAAGAGGCCATCTATAGATCAGAAACTGTAGAGCTCCAACATGATGACTAGGTAGCATAAACATGGGGCAGATTTTTAAAGAACTATTAATGCAAAGGGCAGGGATGAATGCTACTGGGAAAAATATCAGTTGATATATAACTGTTGCATAGAGGAACACTCCACTGCCATCTCTGCGAGCCATCATCTCCATCCTCTGTGAGCCACCTTCCATCAACAAGTGGCACAGCTGCTTTTGGGGTGCACCTGGCTGTCTCCTAACTGCCACCTGGAAATCAAGCTTGGACCCGAAGACAAGCTCCAACTGTGACATCTGAGCTTGCTCATTCAGTACAATTCAGTACTACCACCTACTCCCAAAGGCCTTCAGCCATCTTACAGACAAGCATGGCTTCTCAGGGAGCCAGCCTCACAGCCCCCAGCCCTCAATTACAGCCCCACTCTTAAGCATAAGCCTTGCTTTTAGGTGAGAACAGGCGCCACAGAAGCGCTTCAGCACACTGCGCTGCTTAACCTGCCACAGAGGGCCCCCTTAAGCACGCGTGTTTCGTCACTCCTATAGTGGGGATTTCACAAGCTCAGCCAGGCTGAGGAGCCACATCTGCTGCTCCAACGCGGGATCCCAGCCTGGGCACGGCTCTAAGCGGCGCCTTCGCATCCCGTGCGCGAGTGAGTGGGGCAGGGCCCGGGTGGCTGCACTCCACAGCGCGGCAGCCTGGGAAGAGAAGCCCCCTCCCCACTCCGACTCCACCACGTCATAGCTGGCACCATTACGTCAGGAAACGAGATTCCAATGGGGTCTCTGCGCCTGATGGGAGGAGGGGAAGCTGCGATGGGCAGCCAGGAAAGGCTGGGGCGGTGGGGGAAGGGGGGAGGGGAGATGCAGGAAGGGGGAGCTGCCTGGGGCAATGGTGCTGCGGGCACAGAGTGGTCCTGGCATTACCTGCTGCTGTGCTCGGTGGCGGGCACAGGCCGTCTCCTCCTCCCGCTCCCCGCACAGAGCCCTCCGCAGCCGCTCCAGCTGCTCCCGCAGGGTGACGCGCTGGTGGAAGGAGAAGGCCGGGTGCAGTGAGGCCATGGTGAAGAGCAGCAGCAGCTCCTCCTGCGCACCGAAGCCCAGGCTCTGGGCGGCGGGTAGCGTGGCCTGGCCGTTTTCACTGCTGCCACCGCCATCCATCACCACTAGCATGTCCTCCTCTCCAGTGCCCTCGTCGTCGGGCGGGCCCTGCCGCGCTGGGCAGCTCTGCAGGATGGAGTCCACCTGGGGCAGGAGGCGGTGGAGGCGGCCAGCAGCCTCACGGTTCTCGGAGCCCAGTAGGGCCAGGTAGACGATAAGCTTGGAGCGCACGGCCGGGTCGCGGAAGTCGCCGAGCTGCCCGGGGTCGCTGAGCCCGTTGGCCTTGGCCTCCGAGTCACGGAGGCAGTGGTAGTCCTTGCGGGCCAGGTCCTCAAGGCAGGAGCCCAGGAAGCGCAGCTCCAGGGGGTTACACAGGTCCAGCAGCCCCACCATGAACTCCAGCCGCTGTGCCGAGCCCAGCACCAGCCCAAACCACTCATACACGGTCTCCTTGTCGGTGCGGGCGGCTGCGGTACCGGGCCCACTGCCGCCAGCGGCTGCCACGACGGGCGGCGGGCCCGGCCCCGGCCCGGGCCCCGGCCCCAGGCCATGTAGCTGGCTGGGCCGCTCCAGCC
>JAWLRI010000970.1:608587-624050 GCA_034781795.1 Crypturellus tataupa
TTGGCCACGAGGGCACACTGCTGCCTCATGGTCAACCTGTCGTCCACCATGACGCCCAGGTCCTTCTCAGCAGAGAAATCGGATAAAACAAAATCGGATAAAACAACAGAACAAAACCTGTATGGGGAAGAAATCTTGATCATTTAAAGCTACATTTGTGCTGGATGCATCATTTCATGCTGCATTTATTGTGCATTCCTTGACATTTTTTTTCTTTCAGTACGCATGCATGGACTGAAATAGGGCCTTTCTAGGGCTTAGAATTCAGTACAGCTAGGGAAGTGCATAAGACAACCCATAGTCTTGGTCACATTAGCATCTTGCCTGGGAATGAACACAGTATTTAAATAGCGTTTAAATAGTTTAACCAAGGTTTTAAAGTTAATAAAAACAAAGTGCAGCATGGGCAGAGGGTGTGTCCCAAGGCTGAACTTCATTTGGGAAGACTCTTTCTAGGGCAAAGTTGCTGGTTATTCATTTGCAAAGGTCGCCTCTTTGGGGAGCTTGCCAGTAGCTGCGCTGTTACGCAAGGCCAGCACAGATTTCAGCGCACTGTTCGAGGGAAGCTCAGCCGAGGCCGCAAGCTTTTATTTTTACGTCACCGTCACAGGTGAGTTGTTACTCTTCTCAACTGAGTGCGGGTCAGGGACACCTAAAACGCGCACATTACCAGGCTGCTGAGATACAGGACTCATTGCAGCTAGTGTGCGTGTGATCAAGCTACTTAGCCGCACAACGTTCCTGCCCGTGGTGCAAATGGCAGGCTGTAGTGATTTGCTTTCTCGACATGCAAAATAATACATAAAAGTGAAAATAGAGTGTGCAGCAGCACTAGGGTTCTTTTCCTTTGGATCTTGCAGAGGGTTTAGCCATGGGAAACCCTCTGTGTGTGGTTGCAGGCAGAGAGCACAGTTTGCCCTGGTTCAGATCACATTGATTTTGAGTAAGTGCAAACTGTGCTGTACCAGGATATGTTGTTCCTAGAGGTGGAATTTGCATGCCCAGCTGCTGTCTGATTGCAAGGAGGCTGCGCTTCAGCTTCTGAGAAACAAAGCGATGGGATTTCCAGAAGTGCTGAGCTTGGGGCCTTCCAGTATTGCAGATAGGACAGTGGTAAAATGCCAGCTGACTCCAAGGAATTGCAGGTGAGGCAGCACCACGTGAGAGAGCCCACAAACACGTGCCCATGCAAAGCACATCCTTAAGCGCAAGGCAGTGAAACTTAAACACCCACGTGAAGAGCAGAAGAGCCAAGCCACGTTAAACACCCGATTAAAACTAATTGAGATCTGCTCTTAAATGCAGACTCCCAGGAGGAATGTGGGTGCGGCAGGAGTCTCTGCACGGGGCCTGCCTGCCATTACTCACCCGCGTGGTAACTGTGTGAGGAGTGCCCAAGAACGCGGCCTTCCTGAGAGTCCCCTTGGCTGCGTTATTTCCCAATCCTTACGCCCTTGCCAGTGAAGGGTGTGTGTGGCACGGAGCTGTGCCGCTTCTGCGCATGGGGCCTCCTCACAGGTGGCAGAGGCAGCAAGGGGACCTGCTGGGCGATAGTTGCTCTCCGACCTCTCTAGGGTGCAGTCGCAGTTACAGAGAGGGCACGAAGCCAGCAGGAGCTGCGCAGGAGTCCTGAGGCACATGGGAGATTTTGGCAGCAGTGAGAATGTTACCCCTTTGCCCTGCTTGTAGCACCAGTCTCTGTCTTGAAGGATCCATGCGCTGCTGCTCCAGTTAGACACAGAATCACAGGGCAGTTGGGGTTGGGAGGAACCTCTAGAGATCACCTAGTCCAACCCCCCTGCTCCAGCAGGGACACCCAGAGCACGGGGCACAGGGTGGCATCCAGGTGGGTTTGGAAGATCTCCAGAGAAGGAGACTCCACAGCCTCTCTGGGCAGCTTGTTCCAGGGCTCTGTAACCTTCACAGTAAAGTTCTTCCTCACATGGAGCTGGGACTTGCTGTGTTTTAGTTTGAACCCACCTGCCCTTGTCCTGTCACTGGCCACCACCAAGAAGAGTTTGGCCCCATCTTCTTTACATTCTCCCCTCAGGTATTTGTACATATCAATAAGATCTCCTCTCAATCTTCTCCAGGCTAAACAGGCCCAGCTCGCTTAGTCCTTCCTCATACGATAGATGCTCCAGTCTCAGGATCACCTTCCCTGCCATCCTGCAGCCCTCGGCGGCGCTTGGGCACCACCTGCCCTGCGGCTCCAGCTCGGCCTAGCGCTTCCCATGGAGCAAGGGAAGCCGCCCAGCGCCAAGAGCCAATGCAGGGCCCGCTGAGGGCTCCAGCAGAGGAACTGCTGCTGCAAATGCCACAACTCCTCTGTGTGCACCAAGGCCCTGCTGGTCCTGCCCAGTAAGCCCTGCCTCAAGGATGGCAGGGCAGATCTTGCTCCGTGGCTGTCAGCAGCCTAGTGATGACCTGGGCTTCTGGCAGACAAAATGGACACTCGGACTGCACAGTTAGCGGAGGGTTTTCTTGAGACATGAGCTCAACACAGACCTCAGCAGCTTTTGCTCATTTGCCTTGCGCTCTGGCACTTTGTTTGGTGCAGGGCTCACAACATTGCTGTTCACAAAAGCTCATGCTTTAGCCCACTGTGGCGTTTATTTGAATCCACGGCACACATTAACCTGAAAATAATGCAGGAATGTTTACCAGAGCAGATGTTACACACTGCTGTTCAATTATTTTAAATAGGCTGTGAGAATATGTAACTCCAGAGAAAACCTCCACGTTCCTCGTGCGCTCTCCCACAGGGTATGTATTTATATTCAGGGGCCTGTTGTTCAAATTATCTGTCCTTGCTGGTCATAGTGTCAATCTTTCAGGATTGTCTGCTCTTCAGTTCAAATGCGAATCCGTGCTTTGAATTTGGGAGTTCTCCATCTGCCGGTCCTCTGAGGTAAAACAAACAAACAAACAAAAAAGAAAACCCAAGGAATTGGGTTTCTGTGTCTGTTTTTCCACCTCTGAAGAATGGAAAGCTTTACCCTGAAACCATGGCATCCTTGGAAGTTCTTTTAAGGCTAATGTATATTCTTTTGGATTTTATGGCATGTGAGTGGGATGACTCACAATGTGAGATATCACCAAAGTCATGCTGAAGTAAAGTAGCAATTCAGTAAATCAACAAATTAGCTACTTCCTAAGCAAGCAAACAAATAAACCCTATGTAATTTCTGGTCTTGCTGAAATTAATAGCCTAGATTCAGTGCTTTTTAAAGGACTAGGGCGTCAAACTGGGTGTTTAATGCCAAAATCGGGAACCCTGAGCAAGCTCAAAGTACGTGACCCTTGTATAAAAAATATCTAGAGCATCTTTGGGCAGCCTGTCTCCTCAAAGCTCCCTGAGCAGCCTCCATCCTCACCTGCTGGGGCAAGCGAGCTCCCGAAGAGCATTATCAGAAGCACCATCTTTCTTCTTTTTTCTTCCCAGAAGTAGTGCCCAGTGTCAGCAGCAGCTGTGTTTCTTTCATCGCAAGGTAGAATTTCTGCGTGACACTTACCTCATTCTCACCCCATTCTGCAGGGCTCTCCATCACACGTTTAACTTGAGCTCGCATAGAGAAGAGATGGTGCTTGTGCTTTGCTTGGCAGACAGAGACATTTCACGTGATTGAAGCCGAAAGCTCCATTCATTTTTTTTGTCATCCTCAGTCACAGACTGTCCCTAATAACTGAACAGCAGAAAAGGGTCACAAAATTACCCCATTTCACCCTGCCTCCATTCTGTCCCTATCTCAAAGGATGTTTTCAACGGGAGATAATTATCATCCTCTAATCATCTGTTAGCTCTTGAAAATAATAAACTAGACATGTCTAGCATGCATTGAAAGCACAAGCAGTATTTGCAAGAAGAAGAATACCCTTTCTTTCTCAGGGGGTCTAGAAAGTATTTAGAAGATTTGAAAAACCAAAAAGCTAGGCTGAAGAGACATTGGAAAAAGGCCGGTCTTTTTTATTAATAAATGTAAAAGCTTTAATCTTACCATCCTTCTCTTAATTAAACGAGTCAAGATTTACTGACTTTTCCTGCATGTATCCACATTTTTTTTCCTCATCTTTATGCCTTTTTTATTCATAACTGCTTTTCTTCCTAAACTACGTACCATTAGATTCCAACTAGCTTCAGAGGCCTTTTGATGGCCGTTGAAAGGCGCTCCTTTAATAAATCGGTTCTTAGTTCAAATAATGATTTCTTGCTGCGATCTGTGCCAAATCCCACAGTCCCTGCGGCTCCAGCTGCACTGTCGCTTGAGAGTAACCTTGAAAGAGGCTTGAGACCGGATCTGCCGTGAGAGCTTTGGCTTTGAGGAGGTCTCAGGACGATGCTTGAAGAGGGCCAGAGGCTGAAGGCACCTTTAAATCTCTTTTCCCTGCAGTTTCCCTCCTGGTTCAACATTGTTCAGACATGTTGTGCAGCATTCTTCCCTGCTGCCCAAAGGCCAACACGGAGGAGACCTCAAGGGCTTCCAAGATGGGCAGTCAAGCTGCTTCCAGAAGTGTGAAGCCCAGAAATGGTGTGGACTAGTGCATTCACCTCCAGCCCCGCTCTGGGATCCAAGCACTTCCCTTTCTCCTGTCCTGTGCCCCAATCCACTCTCCAGTTTTAGTGGTAAACTCATCTAGTCACGACTGAGTCTTCCTCTGTATTCATGCAGTGTCTACTACAACATGGCCAAGGCACCAAATAAGGCCTTGAGAAAGTAATAAAACACATAATAAAATAGTAATTAAGAAATACTCCCTTATTCAGGGACAGGCTTTACTTCCTACATCTTTAATATGCCTAGTGTACTTTGAGACTCTGTGAATAGCAAACCACAATACTTAGAGTTTGCCTAAAGATGATAAAAAAGTGATGATAATAGAAGGCTTAAATTGGAAAACTTTCCAAAGATGCAGTCTACAGTGCAGCATTCTTATCGGTCTTGATAACCTGTTTTATCACTTCCCAGAGAAAAGGTGGCAAAATCAATTAAATCAAATGAATTACCACCAAAACCTTTTACAGCATCTCGGGAAAGGATGTTCTGTACCTTGATTTTAAACCATTTCAACAATTTAACTTTTTTACCAATGTAAATACTAGTCAGCTTTGGAAACCAGTTGCATGATAATTTTGCCCTGTTCTTTCTTTCTCTTTCTTTCCCATTTTAAAGACTCTCCAGGGACAGTCTGTCTTCAGTTCTGAACATTCTGTTTAAATATTTCAAAAGACCCTTGAAATATGGACATCTAGCTTGGCCATGTCACTTAAATCCAGCATCTAAGGAATTCCAAGGGGTTCTCAGCTCCCTAAATTCCTCTGAACATCACGCTCTGCCTGGCTTGAAAATTCCTTTGTCCTAGGAGGTCATGTTTTTTAAGCATTTAGATAGCATAGTAATGAACACTACAGAAAAGTCAAAGGAAGATGACAGACATGAATTTCAAACAGTGAATGCCAAAAAAGTGAGCTTTTCCTTTTAAATAAGCTCGCAACCAGGAAAAAAAAAGAAAAAATATCCATTTAAACTGATTTGAGATGTGCGGCTTAACAAGAGATTTCATCTTACTCGATCCCTGAAAATGCTTGGACTTTTTGCCATCTGCAAAGTGCTTTTCAAACACTGTTTACTCAGCCTTAACCCACTCCTCGGGGACTGATAAGAAATTGCTGCATTCTTTCATTGGGTGTAGGAACTGAAGCAAACACAGTTGCGCTTCCTTCTTTCCAAGCCTATTCCCAGCAGAACCTCTCTTTAACAACTCTATCTCCTTGTGCTTCAAGAGCGATGGCTGGAGGGAAGAAGTGGAGTGGGCAAGAATTAAGAAATGAGGAAATTTCCAGAAGGTACGTCAAGCGGTAAATAGGGATTAAGGAAGATGAGAGTCATGCTCAGGAGTGGGCAGAGTTATTTATAAACTCTGTAAAAAGCCTAAAAGAAAAGCCCATAAATTTGATAGGGCCACAGAAAGTGAAGATGCTGCTTCAGAAGAGCATTTGCAAGCAGAGGAAACGCAGGACAAGTCGCATTGCCTGTGCCAGCTCTGCACTTTGCGCATCACCCCAGCACGACCATCTTTGCTTCTCCTGTCTGCCTGTAAAACAGACCCAATACTCAGGCCCTATTCCCTGGGGAGGGGGCAAGAACCCAGAACAAGGGGTATTAATAGCAGATGTGAGAAATACAGTTGAGTCTCCTCGCCACCAGCGAGCCAGGCTCTGACAGACCACCGACTACTGCTGCCACTGCAAAAACAGACATACTCAGCACACACATTTTAGCACTTGTCGTTTGTCACATGCCAAAAAAATACTTGGAAAACACCTCAACAGCATGTCCAAAGAACACTTGCCTACACTACGAACTACAACAGTGCAGTAAGATGCACTCACCAATGCATTATATCCTAATAGTGCTGGTCCACCTACTGGCTGCAAGACCCAGCAGGCAAGGTCTAAATTTGCTTCCCATGGACTCTTCTCCCTCGTGGCCCCCTTAAAGCCTTGGCCTGAGAAGCTTGGAAGAGCTGGTCCACAGTGTAAAATTAATTGTACGTTATAAATACAGTTTGGGGAACTCTGCCAAGTAGATAATGTTAGGCAGCGCTCCTGAGTGCTCCAGCAGACACCCAAGCAGTGCCACCCTTTCTATGATCAAAGATCAGAGGGAGACCACTCATCTCTGATCAAAGATGATCAGAGCTGTCAGAACTTCTAATTCCAGAGGGGGGGGATTTTTTTTTTTTAAATTATCATATTTAGTGCATATCAGAAAATGGTATTTCAAACCTGAAGAGTATTACTTTTTATAAACAATGTTGCTTGAAATAAATTCCATATTGAATCACACCTTGGAGAGGGCAGCAGGAACAGGGCATTACGTTATGAGCTCTGTATTCCTGAGCTCTGTATTGCCTGGCCATGGCAGCAGTCAGCCTGCAGAGCCACTTTACTCCACTCTAGCCATATAAAAGGAAGCTTAAAATAGAAGTAAAATGACCATAATGAGTCAGAACATCTAAGAAAATGTATTTACATTGAAAAACGTTGTCTTGTCAAAGCTGAAATGATTTCTAGGGATGCATTAGTTGTGATGAAATTCCTGATGGTCTCTAGAAAACGGCATTATCTCCTTACTGCTGACCAGGGCACAAACAGGAAAAAAAATGAGATTTTCCAATCGTGCCACAGATGCTTTAACACAATTCAGTACCATGCATGAGGCTATGCATTAGGCTTCCAAACCTGATGCAGATTGATAACACACTCCTAAACCGTAGGAAGAAATTCTCATCTGGAGGGTATCTACAAATTATACTCATGTCTTCTTCAAAGCCCATTTACACGATTAGAAAGGTACAAAGTAGCTGCTGTATAAATGAGACTAGCTCAGAACATGGGGTGTATCATCTCAATTTAAGCTTTTATGCACACCCACAGTATAAGTATTTGATACTGCTGGCTATTACAGAGGCAGCTTCCTATGCCAAGAAGTCTGTAAAGAAGACCAGCACTGATGCCATCAAGGAACAGCTAATAAAATAAAGAACACTGCAAGAAATAGACCTTGTCCATCCTTTGACGGATTACTTGATGTAGCAGAGCTTCTCACCTGCTGGTAATTCCACAGAAGTAGCAAATTTTGGATACTGTTTATTTCACAGATATAAATTTCACATATATCAGCACAAGGGCGAGGGAAAATCTTTCAGATCACTGTCTCAGACTGGCCTGAGAGGAAAGGAGGCTCCATCATTTGCAGGAGAGAGTTAAACAGAACAGAGGCCAACAATGCATATGAAGCAAAATGGCCAGGGTTTCAGCCTAACTGAGAGAAAAGACAAGCTGGAAAGGGTGGGAGCAAGAGGCAGCACAAGGAAAGCTGCCAAGTAGTATCTAGTAATCAGGAGAGGCTCCCAAATCTGCCTTGTCCATGTACTGCAGCTATGTGCAGGGGTAGCTCCGCTATGGCTCCGAATTACCTTTGGTGCCATCTCACCTTGGTCCTGGAAGTGTCTTCCTGCCTCCTCTTTTAGCACTACTGCTAGCGTTTCTCAGATCCCACAGCAAACTGGTTCAAGGAGTTGAGTAAACAAGAAGCCATTGGATCATTTTTTATGTTTTAATTTGCTAATTATAGTGTTGCTTCCATTTTTTTCCCCCTCTTCGCTCTTTAAAGCTGTCCTCCCCTCAGACAAGTTCTCGTGTTGGCGCAGAGCGAGAAGCAGGAGCGTCTGGCTAGGAGAGCATTTTTAGCAACATCCATTCTGTTTTAACTTACATAGTAAAACTGATGGAATACTTGATGGAGCAATCATTTTTGCCTACCAGCGGGCAGGGAAGAGCCCACTAGCCTGTTAACCACCTTGTAGAAAACCAATGAGGCCCAGGAATGATGGTTTGAAAGCAGGAATGTCCACCAAAACAGCACATGTGGCCAGCAAGAGAAATGAACATCCCGAAGTGACATGGATTATCCATCAAAAATAACCTGAACAATTGCATGGAGGTAGTAGATATACCCTGTGGAAAGGAAAGGTGAGAAAATACATGAGACAGGGAAGGGGAAACAGAGGGCTGGGACACAGAGATGAGCAGGGGACACGGAAGGGACGTTGTAGTTTAGCATACCACCACACATGTGATGCGCTGGGTCTTAATCACTCACTGCTGTTCACTCGCATTTTTAGCAGTGCAATATAAGCACAAAATGGTTGCCAACTCTCAGCTTTGCTGATTTTATTTTTTTAAACATGGGTTATGCACTGTTTTAAGTGGTCACTAAAAATACACTGCTAACCCGCTAACAGCATCCAGCATAACAAGCATTTTGCATTCCCACAAAACCCTCCCTCATAAAACATTAACAGTAGATTGCAAACAGCAATACTGTAAGGTTTGGAACATCTAGATAAGGGGAGCTTTATTTTTTCACTGGGCTTTGCAGGTGGGAAGTTGAACCTCTGGGAGCTTCTGTTCAAGTCACAGAGGTTTGTGCAGGACTCAAACCAGTAACTCTTAATTTTCAGACCTTTATTTAGCAAAAGGAGAAGCATTCTTCCCTGGAATTAAACCCTGAAAGAAGAAGTAGGAAAAGCTGTTGTAGCCAAATTTTAAGCAAAAATCAGAGCTACTGGGGAATCAGGAGAGCTGCATAACATATTGGGGAAGCAAAACGAGTGATGGACGGTTGCTGGGGAGGCAGTGAGGTTGAAAACTGAGCTGTTTTGCTAATAACCGTTAACAATAAACTGCATGCTGCTTGGTAGTTTTAGTCTTATCTAAGCCTGACTTTGCAGCTGAACACTGGACCACGTGTTCCCATTAAAGCTGAACATCCTCGTCGCGGCCCACCTCGAAAGGGACATGCCATTCAAATGCCTGCTTTTAGCAGGGTAATTTAATAGATCTAATGGGCAGCAAGTATGACAGGTGTTCTGCACTAGGCACTCGTTTGTCTGTCTTGCAAATGAGGCACAGATTGCCAGTACACTGCAAATCAACTTAATTTTCCTCAAGTCTGAAAAACAAAATAAGAGATCCAGGAAAACGGGAGATTTTGGACATCTGAATATCTATCCGTTCATTTTCAAAGCCTGCTTTTATTTATCCTTCAGCTTTCATTTATCCCTGGTGATAAACGTGGCAACTGAGGGAACTCAGTTCTAGCAGACACTCTCTCTTCCCTCTGCCAGGATCAAGCAGGTTTCCACTACAAACAGGGCTCTGGAGTCTCCAATCTGAAATACATCTCAATGCAGAGGATTATAACCCACTTGCAAACAGCTTTGCTCCAGCAGATCTTTTTCGGAAGCTGAGTGTTCGTCCCTTTCCTCTCGAAGGCTTATGGGCCTTCGCACGCGTCCCCTCTGCGCTGCAGAGCCAGTGGTGAGAGCCGACCTCCTCCTCCACCCTCCGCCACGAGGCGCCTCAGGCCCTCCCCGCTCTCCCTGTGCCACCGCTTGCAGCCTCACTGCTCACCTCTAGCCTGCGGATTTTTGATTGTGAGCCTCTATCCCATCCGGAAGATTAGAAAATATGACAGCATTTGAGTTAAATCCATGGCAAATGCCAAGGAGCAACTGATTTAGACCTCATTTATTAAGGGAAGGTGGTTCTTGTCACCTAGATCTGATGCGTCTCTGCGTAACTGCTTTCGTCCCTCCCAAACACGTGCTCAGTTGGGCTGAAGGGGGCTGATACAACGGCGTGCCCTATTTGAATGCGAACCGGGCACTTTTCACTCGAGACGTAAGGAACAGCGACGATGCGCGCTGCAGCATCTCCCTTTGCATGCCGATACTCTGAGCTTTCATACTTGGAACTTCTGAATTTCCTGTTTGACTGACATAGACAGTGTGGGCACATGCGTGAAAGCAAGTATGTATCAAGAGTCTATTTTTGAGTCTGTTTTCTCCACTTTGTTTTTTCCCTCCTGTAGTCAAACCTACTGACACATTTGCATCAGCAGGACTGTTTTAACAGGCCAGAGAGCCCAACATGTAAACTAATGAATGAGTTAAGCGTTGCCTGCACTTCAGAAAATGAGGATTTACTTAGAGATAATTAACTATGACTTAATCTTTGCCACAAAGAAGTTCCTAGCTCAGCCCTAAAAGGGTGGTTGTATTTGCAGCTCTATTACCATCATCATCCAGACAGTTCAAATTATTAGTAGCATAAACTAAAATAGTTTCTTTTGGTAAAGTTGAAATAATGCAACTACAAATCATATGCAATGCATGAAATAATATTAAAATAAGAATCAGTATGACCTTTTGACTGTACTGTATTTAAACTTCCTGCCATTATAGAAAGCTTCTTTTAATATACTACTGAAAACAAGAAGAGCAATATGATTGTTATAAACAGGTTTCAAAAAAAAATTCCTATAACACCTCAGCATGTTTCAGTTTTAGATGGGAAGCACGCTCAGCTCTCCCTCCAACTGGCTCTGCTTCCAGTTCTTTAACCCCACAACTTAGATCATTTCATCAGGGTTGTTCTTCTCTTTTTGCGTATGTGAATTCCTGAAGTTCAGACAGTGGTTTACGCCATAGGCAGCAGCCAGGCCCTGCGGCCTTGAGCCTGGCTCTGCCACCTGAGCTCTCCACAGGACAGGGCTGGAGCGTCCAGCCCCAGCCCTGGACATCCCTGCCTCGGCCTCCCGCTCCCCGCAGCCCCTTCAGGAGTCGGAGGGCTCCAGCAATGCTCCCGAAAAGAAGGAAATGGGAGCAGACTGCAGCTGTTTAGCTTGGCTGTCCTCCTCTCTCGCCCTGGCCTCCCTCTGATCCTTCTCTCCAGCAGCTTCCTGCCTTTCCCACAGCACGCCTGGTCCCTGCATAGGACGCTTGCGCTTGGTTAGTACTTTGGATGGAGCTAAAACTTTCCTGGGAAGCTCAAGCCACAGCACAGGAAGCGCATTTTTGAACAACTTGGCTTTGGACAAACTGGAATACAATTCCTCTGGAAAGGGGGAGAAGGTGGTTCATTCGCCTCAGGCCTTTCTGCTTGCCGAACGGCAAAGGACTGTAAGCAAGAAGGTGCGAGAACTCTGCACAGAAACCCACAGGAATTTTGGGTAATGGAAAGCATTAGGCAGTCTGAAGTACGGGGCTTGGGCCAGTCACCCTGGAGGTGAAAATAACCATAGCACAACTTCATAACTTGTGTCATGTTTATGTATCAAAGGACTTCGCAAAGGTGGGTTAACATTATTCCCCTTCCACAGGGAGGGCAGGCAGACAGATGTCCAAAAACCCACAGAAAATGGCATGAACGTAAAGAGAAGTCATGGCTTTTGATTCACAGGCCAGGCTCAAAGAAGCATGATCTTAATGAAATCCAAAGAACATAGGAAAAGGGCAGGTCTGCAAAAGCGTTTTCATAGGATCACTGTTTGAGCAGTGCCTCCCAACTGATATTCTCCAGTGTTTTAAGCCTAAGAGCAGACAGTGGATTCCTTTTGAGCTCTTTTTCCTTCGAAGCTGCATCATAAAGAGACACACCAGAATACCAGCAACCTCATGTAAAATAGCTTTCTTCATTTCTTATTTCAGGGAGACTTAAGCCTTCAGCGTTTCAGAACAATTAGTTAATAACTTCTTTTCTCATTTTATGCAAGTCATCACATCTCCAGCCGGTGCAAGAGATGTAGAAAACAAATCAATGATTTGTGCACAAAGCTCTTAAAATAATATTTTGTCAGGATAAGAAGTAGACTCACATCCTTGCTCAAAGCCCCACAATAAGCAGCACATCTACACACACAAACAAACCCTTAAAATGCTGCAGCCACGGAACAACCAAAAGTGTCATTAGCAATGACTCTGAGTCATCCAGGGAAATGTGTGTCCTAATCACTCCTTGAAGCTCAGGAGCTACACTGCTGTCTGTTACCAGAGAAGAGTTTGGTGGCACTAAAATGAACTACATTTTTATGATTTGCTGTACAACTCCCCTCTGGAACTATTTTATGTAGCTGTCTTTCTTAATTTCTATGCAGAGATATACCGGCCAACTTAACTGCATCCTAGCACCATCCAAAACTGCTGTAGAACTGGAGGAATAACTTAGGAATTACATTAGGAAGGAACAACTTCATTAGCTCAGCCAGTAGAGGGAACTGCTTATCAGCACTAATTGCTCACACAGGTCTCGTGTATTCTGCCCCATTCAGTAAATACCCAGTCATCAGAAAGTTGCTGCATTTCATATCACAATATTCTACTATGTGTCACATCGCAAATCATCCTAGCACCATGAACTTCCTCCACAACACCCATTAGAGGCCTTCATCTCCTCTCACCTTGACTTTATGAGTTTCTCTTCATAGAAAGGCAGGTTTGGCAGCCAGGATCACACATGCAGATTTTTGTGTCCTTCTGCTGGACTTATTTCAAATCCCAGCTAATTATGTAATCTTTTTCCTCATCTGTTCTCTTTTTTTTTTTGCCTTTGCTTCTGCTCACTTTTATAGCATTTACTGTGAAACAGCAGTCACACAAAGAGAGGATTAAATCACGCAGCCTGTATTTAGGCAAAACCCAATAAACCCAGAGCAGGTTTTGGCCTGTACTTGTTACATGTGGTAAAGTGGGTATGGTATGTTAGGCATGGAATGGAAGCTTGTCCCACAGGACCACAGCCGCAAAGGCAGGTTCAGTGTCTCAGCTGGTACAGTTCTTCCCCAAACTCTCCCATAAATCTTCTATAGCTCCTGTGGAATAAACACACAAGGTGCACAATAGCCCTTGCTGTTACTGTTGCTTATTGCCAGCCGCTTTTGAAGCGCAGTGGTTGCCAACAGCTGATGAAGGCACAGCTTGTTTGCATCCCCTTCCCCATTATGCCCCAGGCACAATCAATGCTGGCTGCATCTTCCAGATGCATAGAACAATTCCCTATGATTTTGCTGTGTTTCCAAGGGGGCAAACAGCTCAGTTTCTCAGGCCATTCAAGCTAATGGCCCCCTGGCTTTACGCAGTGCTCTCCCTGCTGTTCTAGTTCCCTCTCATAAGCAGAAGGTGCTCACAGTATCCTCTATGCACCAACAGCAGCAGCTCTCACCCCAGCAGAGAAGAGCCCCTAGGAGATGAAATGCAAAAGCCGCTGGCAGAGCTCAGGTAGCGCAAGGGCAAAGCCCCCAGAACAGAAGTGAGGAAGGAGCACGGCAGAAGTGTCATCAAGCAGCCCATGAGCTCTCGGAGCAGCCAAGGAGGCTGAAGGCCGCCTGCCCCCGCGACCTGGGTTGCAGGTCATAGGGAAGCCCTGCGGCAGTCCCGGGGCTCTCCGCAGCCAAGGCGGTACAGGGAAGGGCTGAGGCAGCTGCAGGATCTCCCACACTCAGGTGGAGGCAACAGGGGAGCTGAGTTTGGAAGAATATAATGAATTAAACTGGCATGGGTCCAGGCTTCAAGTTACACTAATTATGGGTTTAAAATTAATGTAACACTAAACATCTGCTTCCTTCAAGCCCAAGAAAGCTTCCTTAGGAGGATGTTGTGTCTGATCTGTGCTTTTATAACGGTGAGAGGAAGGTACTTTTACCATGTGAGATTAATTGCTAGGAGCTCTCCCTGGGCCCTCACGTGGAGATCGCAGCCTTTGAGAAAAGCTGAGGGAGTTAAAAGACAACAGCTGTAAAATTAAACTGGTGGTGGGATAAAGACAGCACCTTACAGAATTTATTTTACTTTTCCCCATAATGCATCCATGGTTAGCTGTGCAGTTTGTTGCCTGTTTAACCCTTCCTGCCATTTAATAAAGAAAAACAGCAACACACAAGAAGTATTTTCCTTTATGCCCTGCCAACTCAGCAGGCTCCTTTATCAGGTGGGAGCAGGGATTAGCTGCCTCAGATTTTGAGCTTGACAAATCTTGCTCTGAAAACACCACCTCTCTTGTATGTTTTAGGGGACCTGCGTACTCCATCAACTCCTTACAACATGGAGACTTAACTGCAAGCATTTTTTTTTTGCTTGACTAAAACAGATCGTCAGCTAAATGCTCCTCATTCTGAAAGTGGGTTTTCCTACGCTGAATAAAATCAGCTCAGTGTTTTCAGGTCAGTGCTAACCATAAGCAGCCTTGTCTCCCCGTTTTTGGCTCCCCAATGATATGTGGTGGCCACAGAAGCACATCCTTGACTGAAACTGTTAAGCAGTCCCTAGCTATCGGCATAGGGAAACAGGGAATTGCACCTTCCCTCCCCAGACAGCAGGTAAACCCAGGTGGCTGGGTGAGGAGGCTGCCAACAAGTCAGCAGGTTTCCTCAGGGGAGGTGGCAAATTGCTGAGCTGAGAGGAAAACAGCCCCAAATTGCCTAATTCCGGCAAACTAGTTAAAACACTCTGTATTTTTGCACTTGTTGATGCTATTTCAGGGCCTCCGCCTGTAACATCTGGTTGCCTTAGATACATGAAGTAACTACGGCAACTAGATATTACACAGAGATGGGCGAGAAGCGGATGGGCATTGCTGAACGCGGCAGGCTCTGGCATAGCTTTTCAATGAAACAGAGGTAAGCTCAGCAGCCCTGCATGGCCATGAGCAGCAAGGGGGGCCGTGGTCAAGGTTGCTCCAGGAACAGGCTCCAAAAGCCTCCAAACACATCAACTCTTCCCACTGGTTTGTTGCGGGGTTACTGGCCGCAGCGCATTAGGGATATCTGGCAGGCTCAGTGGGAGATGCCCAGCATTTGTATCAAAGCCATTTTTACACTTGACAACACAAAATGAAGAAAAGGAAGGAATTCCTATTTTTTTCTGTCATTTCTAATTAGAGAAATAGGAATGGAAGAGAAAAAATAGTGACGAACAGAATTATTGAGAATCTCGACACTGTCACATCCTAAACAGCCTTGCCTTAGTAGCACAAATGATTCCACGCGTTAATGACAATGTAATGGCACAAAATGGTTGTAACAGCATGATGAACTATTGTTGTTTAGGGTTGTCTGGGGGC
>JAWLRI010000970.1:624150-659854 GCA_034781795.1 Crypturellus tataupa
ACACATCAACTCTTCCCACTGGTTTGTTGCGGGGTTACTGGCCGCAGCGCATTAGGGATATCTGGCAGGCTCAGTGGAAGATGCCCAGCATTTGTATCAAAGCCATTTTTACACTTGACAACACAAAATGAAGAAAACGAAGGAATTCCTATTTTTTTCTGTCATTTCTAATTAGAGAAATTGGAATGGAAGAGAAAAAATAGTGACGAACAGAATTATTGAGAATCTTGACACTGTCACATCCTAAACAGCCTTGCCTTAGTAGCACAAATGATTCCATGCGTTAATGACAATGTAATGGCACAAAATGGTTGTAACAGCATGATGAACTATTGTTGTTTAGGGTTGTCTGGGGGCCCTTTAGAACGATTACTTAACGTATCAGAAGGTGAGCAGCTTTTGGGCTCTGTATGGCTGATGGCCACACTCACAAAAATGGAAGTTCAAGTGCACTGAGACATCTCGGGGACCTCTTTGCTCTGTGAGAGGGAGGAGAGGGTGTTCACAGATTTGGGGGAAACCAGCTGAGGCTGACAGCGAGCTCACCCTTCATCTTTAAGTAGGAAAATGCTCTGATCCTCTTGCTACCTTGCAGTAACCTCCAGTCATAAACGGAGTTGTGAAAAGATGGCAGAAAAATGGAAACCTCAATTTTTCACTGAAAAAATCTACTTTTTCTATTACTTGAATGCTTTACCTTTCTGTCCAAAAATTTTACCGTCTTCTTTGCCATACTTACCTCCCCGCTTTTGTCCATGCTTTCTACGTGCCATTTCTTTTCCTCATTATCCCTGTTTGCCCTCACAGCCTTTGCTCCTGAGACCTCCCCGTCCAGGAGTCTCCTGAGAGCTGACCTTGCTGCTGCATGCTCCTCCTCTGGTCTCCCTTCTCTCAGACCTTCTGCCAAAGCCCCAGCTCTGCCACTGAAGATTGTTCCCCCCCAAATCCATCTCTCCTCATCTGATTAAGGCTGTCACACCAACCTGTTCCCTTCAGAGCTCCCGATGCACTCCATGTGCTGCCACAGCACAAGGCCACAGAGTCCCAACTCTCCTGAGCAGCCCTGCAAATACCAGAACATTCGTTACTTGTTGGATCAGTGGCTGCTGGACAGGAGAGAAGAGTCTGCGATGAAGTGGGACCCCCTTCTTTGTTAGCAACATAGGCTCAAACTGGCTTCAAATGCCTACACTGTTGAGGACTCCTTCCTTTGTGTCAGCGTTGCAGGTGTCTCATGTCAACAGAGCTGCGATCCTCTGATCTCACAACTGGCTCTGGAACAAGTTTGGCTTGACCATCACTTAAATTGAAGTGGTCTTGTCTGGAGAAAAAAAGTGAGCCCATTGCCTGGAGTTGTGTTGTGGCTGGGAGAGACACCAGTGGTTGTGCCTGCACAGGGAGCTCCCGCGTCACCTTCTGCACCACTCTGGCCTGTTTGCTCTTCTCCGGCACCACCGCTGCGACGTTCCTCAGCCACTCCCGACGCATGGGGCAGCCCTGCCGCTGGGCCGGAGCGGCTGTGCAAGAGGGTGCGCTGGAAACCCACCACATGAGCTGACCTGGCCAGAGTCAAACACCAAAACAAAGAGGTGAGGTGGTGGGAGTGGATTTTAAGACTTAAGTATTTCCCTATCTGAGATTGCAGTGCAACCCTGCCAACAGCTGAGGGAAGTAACGCAATGCACTGCAGGTGGACACAGACAGCCATCCCTTATACCAACATCACCACCAATGCTGCTGTTCCCATCAAGACACAACCTCCCTGGAAAGTAGCCCTAGGTGTCATTGCTTTCTTACCTATTGCTTTTTCCTGCTCGCAAAAAAAAACCTGTGTTAATAAATCCACATCAAAAATCAGATCCACATGCTGTCTGAACAGCCATCACTGTTAGGAAGACGTAGGGATTATTCCTGCACAAAAAAAAAAAAAAAAAGATCTCTTCCTAGTTAGGAAGAAAAAAAATCTCTATTTCTTACTTGACTCAGAACTACAAACAAGAAAGAGCACTACCCTCCATCTGATGCATTTAATTAAAAAAAAAATCTGTATGCTAACTTATCTGTAAGCTACTGTTAAACTAGCCAACAGACACCCCTTGTGCAAATGAAAGTCATAATTCATTAACCCTGGGGATCCTGCCTCCACAACCACAAAGGACACTGCCTTATTATATTGCTTACATAGTGAATTTGACTCTTCAAAATGGAAAGTCCCCACCTTTACAACATAGCACGCCCCTGGTGCACAGTGTGCACAGAGTTTTGTTTTCTCTTAGGATGTTGTCCTTGTCCTCCTTCAGCAGCCTAGTTGGTAACACAGGGCCATATCTTTTGCCAGTATTGTGCCCTCTTGGAATTCTTTGCTAATAGCTTCAGAGACAGCTAGATGAACAGAAAATAAGATAGCAAATAAAATTCAGGATCAGTAAATGTAAAGCAATACACCCTGGAGGAGTAATGAGAGTACTTCAAGCACCTTAATGGCTTTAAATTAATAAAGGCTTTCTGAAAGGGCAGTTTCAGAAAAGGACCCAGGTGGCAATGCATAGTTAAATGAAAATTATTGCTCAATATGCAATCGAAAATGCTAAGAAGATAATAAGCTACTCTAAGAATGTGCTGCAAGAAGAAGAGAAAATTTTAGCCCCATTCCAAATGAACAAATGCAGGCCAGTCACGGCTGTAATACTTTGTATTCATGGATCACCAGCTTTCAGAAAAGGTACCACAGGGGCTTGGAAAAAAAATTGTAAAATATACAACATGTTTTAGACATGATTTCAAATTGTGTAGGTAACCAAAGTCCTCACAGTTCACCTAAACTAACTGTGAGAAAATACTTTGTTTTCATGGAGATGTAAATGCAATACGATGGACTAAGCAGCAAGACTTGAAAACATGATGATCTTATCTGATACTTTGGAAAGGTTACAAACTTCTGTCCAAACCAACAGGCAATGTACGGCCAGGCCCTTTCAGCAGTGATGCAACACACATATTCAGCATCTTCTCTTTGGACCTACGTTCGTTGGTGAGCAATGACAGAGTGGTTGTGAGAAAGAGGACACAGCACAGAGGAACAAAGTAGTTGTTTCAGGAGACACAATCCACCAGAATACAGGACAGAAGACAGAGAAACAACCTTAAATTAGGCAGGAAAGTCTCCTAAGTCATTCAGCAGAATGCAGCAGATCCCTTTTGACCATTCCAAACCATCTTTAGACCTTTCTTCCCTGCAAAACTGTTGGAAGTGATTCCCCTGTTATCACCAAAGGTCAAGAGAGGGCACGATTGCCACCTCTGACTAACAGTGTAACAGAACTATGAGCAAAGCAGTATTAGAGTCCCTACAAGGTCTTGGTGGAGGAGCTGCAGTGTTAACTGAGGAATCATGATTTTTTGCTTAGAAAGGAAAATACAAACATAATTCCATAAGACCTTTACAAGAGCAATTTACTGGACATTCATGCCAAAAGTCACACAATGCACACACGACTCACACAAATACACACAATTCAGTCCAATAACCAGTGTGGACCAGCTAGGACTTTCGGTGGGAATGTCATGTTTGTGCTGCTTGCAGAAACAACATTTGCAGCGAAAGACACAGCAGCGCCCAGGAGCCCTGTGCGGTGTGTAACGTCTTTGGTACGGCTGCAGACTAAATTCGGGATAAGCCACCTGGAGCAACCATATGTTGGGAGAGGAAAAGCACTATCTTCGAGAGTCTCACTGTTAATCCAGAAAGTGGCACTGTACACACTATGTAATGCATTTTAGGGTTTTATTCCCTGTTTAGAGATTTAAAAGGCAATCATAGGTAAGGCCTATTTCCCCCTTGTTGGGCGGCTTCTGTCCAAAACTAACTCGTCATAATGGTTGTTTCCTAACGGCGCTGGTGCTTCTCCTTGGTGGACACACTGTAAGCAGAAACCAGAATCACCAGTTCAAACCGGATCCGACTGGTCTGGAAGCAGGAGGGATGTGTAGCTTGTCCATAAAAGGAAAGGTTTGTAATCGTCACCTTTGATTCGTTAAGAAGATTCTGGAAGAAGTAGGGAAGTTCATTAAAAAAACTTGTCCTTAGGTCTCATATATCATCATCAATCATCATGAAAGCTCACATGAAAACTAACATGAAAGCTAGCATGGAGACAGACAGAAGGAGGCCTAAGTTTGTTCAAAACTCATCAAATGACTGACAAGATCATATCCTCCAGGGAAGAAGGTGCAAGTCCTCTGTATGAGCTACCTCTCAAGGAGCAGGAAGAAATAATGCTGTACCCAGAAATGCATTTTGGTTTGTTTTGTTTTAGGATGATGCATAGTGGTTTGGGTACAGTAGACACCTTTGTTCACTACTGAGGACTTCAGGCACTTCTTTTTAACGTGTTAGGCCCTGGAGAGAGAATTGAAAAATGACTGTTTTTATACCAAGAAGCATGGTCGTCTCTGGTGGTAGCTCCAGGGGCTCTGAAGCAACCACCTTGTCCATGAGCAGAGGAGAGCTGGTGGAGCTCAGTGTGACCAGGCAGGTGGGCCCATGTTCCCCTGCCAGAGGGAGGAGGCCCGATCTCCACAAAGATGCCATTGGTTCAGTTTAGCTGATCCTGCTGCCACCGTTAATGCTTTCTCAGGGGTTAGCAGTCAGACTCCCAAAATGCTGGTCTATGGCTACATGAATCCTAGAGGCCAAACGGGCCTGAGCTACTCCTGAATGGTGCAGCAGGGTAGCACCTGGGTAGCAGGGAGGCCCTGGTTGTCCCACCATGCTCCCTACTTTCCTGAGCCAGACCCTGTCTCTGTTTCTGACTCCAAGGTACCCTGCAGCGCAGGGGTTGATGGGCTAATCTGCTGTAGTCAGGCTGACTTCCCCCCCGGTCATTTCTCCTTGCTCCTGGTGACTTAAAATCTTTGCATATTACAGCTTCTATTCTCGTCCTTTCTTTTTATCCATATTTAAGTACTTTTATCTCTTCTTCTGCATCCCTTGAGGGGCCTGTGTTTTGCCTTCTGCCTTGGTGTTTTCTCAGCATCTCTGCTTCTGACTCCACATCCCTCGGCAGTGGTGACCTCCCGTGAGGCACTGAGCCCCTCAGACTCTCTCTGCCTGTGCCTGCGTGCCCAACTGTTAAACAAAATGCAACCCCCACTTCTGAGCAGTATATATAGGTTAGATTCAATAAGAAAATACTATCTCAGTATCATGGTTCTCAGTACATTAAATTTCAGGAATTCTTCATCCCTTTCAAGTTTTTCCAGGATTTCCACTCTCGAAGGCAGTTCAGAAATGAGAAGGGTTCAAAGACAGAATTTCCAATGAAGGCCAAGTCTTGCCCCGCTACGGCAAGAGTCAGATAAGAGGACTTTAATACTAGCACAAAACAGTCTTTGACTTCAAAGGCTTAATTTCCAGCTGGCACAAGAACGATATAACCAATCATTTCCTTTTCAGATTTTGTTTTCTGCTAATTGAATGTCTGTTCTTGTAAAGCGTGTTGGTGAATGGCACACAGTGCTGGCCGCAGCCCAGCTTGACGAGGTCCTGAGTTTATCCATTTGATAAAACACATAATTACGCACATTGTGTGCGTGCAACCCAAGGTCCCACTGACTTTGGCAGCTGATAAGATCTCATTTTAAGACCATCAGCATCTGTTCATAAGTTACTATTCCTCCCACTCCAATTATTGCAGCTGTTTATCCTCATTGACTAAGAATTTCGAAGTAGCTTCAGATACATTTTCTATTATATGTCTATATTCCTTAAATTAACTTGAAGAATTTCAGTTGGCCTCTTAATTACATCCTTGTTGAGCTCTGTGACAGCAGATGCTTTTTTCTTTTTTAATAATTCAAGATGTATACATTCCCATTTATTGCTCGTGAATGGGTGAAGTAGTTGAAAAGATGTATGTGAAGAAGACGGGAATAATCTGTGTACCTCATGAACTAAAGAGAAGAAAAGAGGCTTGAACTTTTATCTGTGGTAACTTAATGTAAACATTAGCAATAATTATTTAGCAATAGATGCAGTGACAAATAGGTCTGCTGCCTTGGGATGTTTGGGTGTTTCTGTCTTCAGATGGTTTCAAGAGCAGGTTAGATGAACTGCTGTACAGTACGTTATACCTAGCTCGGCCCTGGCATAGCTGCTTCTGCTTTCTGGCTGGCTCCTCAGGAACTCCATGACTCTGTGGCTGAGTGGTTTCGTGCAGCTTGTGCAGTCACATTTCTTGGCAGAGTGGAGGTGAACATTGCTAAAAGCAAAACAGGGTTGTGCAGTTTAGGACCAGAAAGGGCTGCTTGGATGCTGCTTTGCTTTGTACAGAAAAAAAGGTCACTGTGTTCACCTGCTTACAGAGAATGTATTAAAAATGTCATTCAGAGGCATGGAAAAATTACACACACAGTGCAAACGGGAGTCTGGAGAAAGGGGTTTGAGACTAAAAATACATCTCCCCACCCCATCGTTTATATCCATACTGAAATAATACTTGGTCAGAAGTTTCCTTATGGCTCCATCTAGTGGGTATGGGTCTCAGCTAAGTCAGAATGCCTGGGAAAAAGCACGGGAGATACCAGGTGGGCAGGGTGGCAACGTGCATTTGCTTAACTAATCATATAAAGGGTGAGGGCTAGCACAAAATGAAGAAATGTCTGCTGATGTATGCATATCTAAGACATATGAGCCATGCTGAGTTGCACAGCTCTAGTGTATATACATGTATATATATATGGATATACGTATATATATGGATATACAGAGACATGTGTCCTGATGGTGGTCTCTATATGTGAGGTATGTGGTGGTACTGCCTTCTCTGCCTCAGTTTTAAGAATTGGTAAAGGCACCTTAAAACATAACATGGATGGTCAAGGCAGCAGGTATCGCCACAGCGGTTCGGGAGGGATTACAGGCTGCATCCCAGCCTTGAGCTGTTCTCTACATACAGGTCACAGTCTAATCTCCCATGTATACGCATATACATGAATGTTAAAGATGTTACATATACCTACCCAATGGCAAAAGAAATAATCTGCTTATTTCTATGCAGCTCTCTCAGGTTAAAAGCCTTTTCTTTGATGTAATGCACAGTCAGAATTGCATAACCTATATCATACGTGATACGGGCACGGCTTAGACTACCTAACATCCACAGAACTGTTTTTCATCCTTGCAGGGAATACACGCCACACGGGGACTTCTAAATTGCCGTTTTGATCACATTGCTCAAACATGAGAATGAATCATCTGCCGTACTGAAAACCATGACCTTTGTGTTTACACCAAAAAAGGAAAGATAAGCTTAAGAGAGGGAGAGAGCACTAGGAAAAAAAAAATGAAAAAACCCAAGAATGTCTTTGCTGCTTGAACTGTAGTCAGCTACTGTTACTCAAATGCAACCTAGAGAATTTACTAATGTGATCGGCAGAGTTTGCAGCACTCGAGTTCTTGCAGGAGGTATTTTTTGCCAATAGTAAAGCAAGGCAAAGCTTTGTATGTCCATCCACTAAAGGAACCGCGTAATGGTTTTATTTAGAAATAAATCTATCTTTAATTTAGGGCACCCCTCCCCTGCAGCCATCTCGAGCAAAAAAAATGCGTGCTGTCAGGGAGTTAAAGGGTGGCATGAAGCGGGGCTTGCTGCCCAATTAATGTCTCCGCAAAATGTGGGTGGTGCAAAAGCAGTAAAGACTTCTAAAAACAGTTATCAGGACAGAATTTTTGAGTCTATTATTTGTCTCATACTCAGTCTGCCCTAATGGAATGACAGTAATGTTTAACTAATTTCTAGTAGGCTTCATCAAAAGCTCCAGCTGCAAAATTTACTACAGATGGATAGAACTTTAAAGTTAGGTAGACTTGAATAGAACTTGATAAAGAATGTGACTCTGCAAAAAGAATAGACATAACAATGTATCACCATTTAAATACAGCACACTGACCTGAGTGAAAAAATCTAAATGTTGAAGAAGTGATTTATTTACCTGTGTGCCTCCCCACATCTCACTCGGAGCATCCTTTCAGACTGAGGAAACACACCTGCCCAGTGCACACTAATGTATACGAAGATGATGAGCTGAACAGGCTTCTAACCCGTGATGCGTGGCCCGTCCAGGAGACAGGCCAGATCCACAGGATAAGTATGAAAAGAACAGGGATAGCGGTAGCATCTGTGAGCCTCCTGTTGAGAAGATCTGTAGAGACGGCGACATCCATCCCAATCTCTGTTATTTTCAGAGGAAATTTAGATGGGTACCAGTGGGCAGCTGCACTTTAAAGTGGACATCCCTGTTAAAGAAAAATATTCTGTTTTATAGTGTGAGCTCTACCATCTGCTCTATAGCTCATTTATCATCTGCTAAGCGTGCAAAAAAACTGATGAGGAACTGAAATGATGCCAAAGAAAAGCCCTTGGGGAAATGGCAATTTGGATTTCCCACAGGGAGCAAGAACTTTAATGTTGTAGAAGCATCTGCAACCCTAAAGGAGAGAAATAATTATTAGACCTGATCAAAACCCTAGAGAGTAAGAAAGGTGCTTCAAAAAGGCTAAGTAATTGAGATCTCTATTGTCAAGCCTGCATGATGAAAAACACCTTCTAAGTCCTCATTTAAGATGCTTTAGATAATTGAGACATTTTTAATGGTCTGACATTCAAATCCAGTTAAGATCAATAGAAACTGCCTATTAAGACAGTGGTTTCTGCATTTCAAATGGCTGGCCTTCATGAGCTGCCTTGTGACTTGTCTCTTCAGTGGTTGATTTCTCTTCTGTGACTGATTTCACTTCAGTTTTTATACATAGATTTTTTTCTGAGAGAAACACGCACAGGGCTGATGGCCCTTGCTGCAAACCCTACCTCACTTGGTGGCTGTCGAACCAGTGGCAGAGTAAAGACCCTAAACTTCGGAAGGGCAGATTTCAACTTGCTCTCAGGGAGCTGTTGGGGGAAATCCTCCAGGATTACGCCTTAATGGGCAAAGGAGTGCAGGGGTGCAGGAGCAGCCCTGCATCCCCTAGATGGGAAAAACAGCAGGCCATCGAGAAACCAGCTTGGTTAAACAGCAAGCTACTTACAGAGCTGAAATGAAAAAAAACAAAAATAAAAACAAAACAAAAAAAAAGTGTATGGGGAGATGGGAGAGGGGAGAGGCTCCCAAAGAGGAATACAGAAATACTGCTCAGGCATGCGGAGATGCAGGTAGGAAAGCAAAAGCTCGGGCAAAGATCAAAGTGGCAAAAGGTACAGGATAGATACTAACATACTCCAGGTATGCTGTTAGCAAGCAGAAGTACAAAGAAGAATGAGCTCCACAGCTGACTGGGCCTAGCAAGCTACACATGGGATAGAACAAAGTGAAATAGCCAATGCTTTATTCAGTTCAGTCTCCACAGATAAGGTGAGCCTGTGAAGTCCCCAAGGGGTCAGTGACGAAGCAAACGAACCATGACAGCAGAAGAGGGGCGGAGTAGCTTCGAGCTATGCGCTGGCTTTTCCTAGTTACCTTCTTCTTTTCAGTGACCTCTTTTCAGTGGTGGCCACTGACAGAACTAGAGGAAATGGCCACAAATTAATGCATCAAAAGTTCCACAGGAACTTAAGGAAGAACTTCTTGACAGTGAGGGTGACAGAGCACTGGAACAGGCTGCTCTGAGAGGTTGTGGAGTCTCCTTCTCTGGAGATCTTCAAGACCCACTTGGATGCAGCCCTGTGCCACGTGCTCTAGGTGGCCCTACGTGTGCAGGGGGGGTTGGACTAGATGATCTCTAGAGGTCCCTTCCAACCTTAGGCATTCTATGATTCTATGATTCCTGTCCTTCTGTGCCTGAAAACAGCTTGCATGGGGACCAACTCCAGACTTCTCCAGGGCCTGAAGTGAGGCTGACTTCATTGGGGAAGCTCTGTAGCTTCCCCAATGATCATTTTTACCTTTTTAGTAGAAGGCTGGAATAATTGCCGTTTTCTGGTCATCTGGGACTTCCCCTGCGCCTTACGACCTGTCCTATGTTAAAGACTGGCTTTGCACTGGTGCCAGCCAACTCGCTTAGCACCCTCGGATGTATCCCGTCAAATCCATGGACTTGTTTTTGCCTGGTTTGTCGAGCACAGTTTGTAAGGACAGGTTGAGCTCATCTCTTAGGAAGTCTATACTTCCTAAGACAGCATAATAACCAGCAACCTTTATTCTACTGGCTATTAACAAACCAACGTATAGTGGTTGTAACACAGGAGTGCCATATCTGTATATATAATGGGTAAAATATACATAGTGCAATCTTTTAATATAATCATTTGCATTGAATGTACAGAAATCTGACAGTCCATATGACAGAAAAATCTGACGCAACAGACCTGCTGAGAGCTCTGATGCTAGCCCCAGGGTGAGGCCAACTGCAGAAGCTAGTGCAACAAACACACAGAGGTCAAGCAAACTGTCAAGCAGCTGAAGAAGGAGCCAGAAGGACTGTGGTGATTCGCAGCCACAATAAAGAAACCGTAAGGCAGTTAGCCAAAAGAAGAAGAAGAAGCAAAAAACCCGCAGTGTTTAAAACACATGTGATCAGACGCTTCTCTGGGATCTGCTGCAACGAGATTCCTTAATGTTACATTGGAGCCTGCCGCTGCTTTATGCACAAGCCACATAGTGTTGTAACGGCATGCTTTTCGCTGTGCTTGTCCTCATGTGTGAAGGTGTTTTACAAGAAGAGACAATAAATGTTTGACAATACAACCCGAAATGCTGGAGGAGCAGCTCTCACCTTGCAGAGGAGCTGCGCGGGGCAAGACTGGGGGGCAAAGACGGCAACGTGTTGGCAGGAGTTGGCTTTGATTCCCTGCAGAGGACAAAGCTGGGCAGTCGCTGCTGCTGCAGCAAGCAGGGCAGGGGGGGAAGCGCTGGCGCCCCCACGGCCTGTTGAGAGGGGAATTGGTGCAAGGCTGCCCTGTGGTGCAAGGCCCGGAGCACAGTGGTCTCTGCGTGAGATGGCAGTAGAGGCTGTTGAAGGTGTGCACAACATCTGCCTAGAGCCTGCTGCTGTTTACGAAAGCATGATTTCAAAGAATGTATATTCAGTTCAAGTAAAACACCACGTATGTGTTGAAAACGCAAAGGAAAGAGTAAGATAAAAATCCCCTACAAGAACAGGGGGAAGAAAGAAGGAAGAACAAAGAGGAACGTCTCCAGCCTCCCTCTCCCCCAGGTGAGGACACTGTGTGTGATGGATTAACACAATCATTTAAACACCAGCACTTCCTCCTGCCCTTGCTGGGAAGGACCACTGCTTTTTGATTTGACTCCTGCAGCATTTGCAAATGTGGACGCAGCAGTCGTGTGTAAAGTAGTATCTTTTGCTATGTCATTGGGTTAAATGAACTGGGATGTTAAGGAGCTGTGCACTTTGGTGTGTTTTCTGCTTCAAGCTTCCCACTCAACAGCATGATTGACACTGCAGCACAAAGACAGAGTAAACTCGAGTGGCAGAACTCAGAGAAATAATTTATTGTATAGAAACATTCACTCTTCATTTGAGATGTTAGAACAGCACAAAACGAAAGGAAGGAAGGAGAAACACAGCTCAAGACAGTCTCCCCATCAGAAACGGAACCACCAACACCGGGGCTTTTGTGCCCGTCGCTCCAGCACCCTCTGGGCTGCTGTGACGAAGACGGCCACGATTTAATAGTCCCGTTTTTCCAGGGAGTCCACTGCGCTTCAGGCAGCCTCTCTGCCTCGGTGGCATTTAGTGTCTCTGCTGGGGATGGGGGAAGAAAGACCCCTACGGGGCCAAATCCTGGAGCCATCTGGGCTCTCCTTTCCAGGGAGAGCATGCCCCGTCATGCTGCCCCCAGGCCAATGCAGAGGCCCCACTGAGGGACTGAGGCGGGCGATGGCTCTGAGCGCTGCCCACGGCCCAGGGGCGAGTCTCTGCCTGGGGGTCTCGGGTGGGAGGAGGGAGGTCTGGAAAGGCAGCTTACAAATCCCAGGAACGCTCTGCCTTCCTCACAAAAAGAAAAAAAATCAGACCACTTGGTCAAATGCACTTCAAATGTTCAGTGATGTTTTCCTAAATGTCTATTAGTAATATAATTTGCATATTCCAGAAATAACTTTTCCATGCACAGAATTTTTCCCGGATCATGGGGGAGAGGAAGTTATACCTAGTTTGAATGTTCTGCATCAGAGAAGAGCTGGAGCTCTGTTAAGCAGATGCTTGGCATGAAGACATCCTTCAGTGTGGTTCTCTCATGTAACAGCTGTGAAGGTGATAAGGGATGAGAGGACAAACAGAAATCGCCACATTTCAGTGCTGCTACTCCCAGCTGAGCTGTTGACCATACAGAGCTATTTCCAATCTCTGACTGCACAGCCTAGTGTACATATTAACAGCAGTTGTTGTATATATTCACCCTCTAACCCCTTCTTGCTTTTCATATGGATAAGAGTTGCTCCACAGAGGTTAGAAAGACCTCTCCTAGTTTTTCACAGAGCATATACAGAATTACAGGGGCCCTTCAGTTCTGATGTGGCTGTGTTTCAGGAGCACCTACTGTACCCATCACAGATAATGCAATGCTGCGACCCTCAGACCTGTAGGAACGCATACCGTATAGGCTGAGGCTTCCCAAGATTACATGGGAACCGAGTGTCACATTCGCAGCAGTAAAAGATGACTGTGTTGAAATCCATGAGGGCTTCTGCTTGGTTGCATGCATGTGTGTGCATGCCCTTGTGCACTACCGTGGTACATATTAGTAAAGGGAGGAGCGTGTCTTTTGTTAAAGCAATTTTACATACAAAAAAGGTTTGCACAGCATTTATGTTTTCATATTCACATTTAACTTTTTTCTTGTCAAAAGGAGCATGGGTTTAATGTATTCAGTTTTCACAATATATAATACTGCATTCAGTTTTCTCCATTGAGTTAAACAAATTCTTCGCTTCATCTCAGGTAGATGTTTAAGACTTTTATTATCATCCATTGTGTGTTACAATAGCAGCCAGAAACCTCCAAATCAGTGCCCAGTGCATGAAACCCTGTTAGAATCAGGCATTAAAACCAGTTCCTGCTCCAAAATGGTGACAAGGCACAAGGATACCAAAATCCCCGTGGGGTTGTGTTTAAGCAGCCAAGTAGAGGGCCAGGGCACATGCAGTGTGGTGGCACATTTTCTCACTTCCGTGTGGAAACGGCAGGAAGAAGGACCAGAACTGTTGTTGGCGCATCCCATTTCCCTGTTAGCAGCAGCTGCGGTCACGACGGCAGCTTTCATGCTTGCTGAACGTCCTCATTTCCCGTCTTGCTCACTAGGACCCTGTGTTTCAGCAAGCAAAAATGTGCCCTCACTGAGATCAATAGGAAGTTTCCCATTGTTTCCCCCTAAATTAAAATCTTGAGCCTGTTCTCTATCTGCTTTCTTTCCCAGTGGTTGTGCATGCAAACCACAAAAAGAAGCTGCAGAGAGAGAAGAGGAAGGAGAGAGCCCTGCGTGTAGCTAGTTTACCTGGAGTTGAGCGGGATAAATCAGTCCATCCTGCCCTATAAATGGAGATGATTGAGTGGTGTCCTGGGTAAGTGGTTTCAGGAAAATAAGACTGAAAAAAGAGACAAAGTGGAAAATGTCTGTATCACTTGCATGAACCTTAGTGCCTTCTTAGTTTTTTTCAAGGCCATGAAGAGATGTTCACAGCCCCTAAGGCAGACTGTGGGACTGGGAATGATCTGGGAGATGCTGACAGGCCTGGAAAAAACAGACAAAAAATAGACTCCCTTTCTATATCTGAATAGCCCTGGAAGATAACTCTGTCAGATGCCAGTATTTCTCAGAGACTTCTGAAGTAGATGCAAGTGATCCACAGGGGTGGTGATCTGATATTTTGCAAAATGTCAAGGATTGTTAGAGGTCTGACATCTATCAGAATGGACCTAGGGAGATCCCCTCTCCCAGCTCCCAAGAATCTGTCTTGAAAGCCTGGGCTGAACTTTAAATCCCAGGTATATAAATAACGCAGAATTATTCTCCAGAAAGTTTCAGTTTTCAGTTGTGAATGAGATCTTCAACTAAAGGTCTTTTCAGTCAAGGCAGATGACAGCACATTAGATGAAAGATCCCTTAGCTATCTAGTAGGAAACATAGGGCAGATCTTTCCAGAGGCTCAGAATGAAGACAGCCTTCAGGGTAAAGATGTCCTAGTGTGAGCTGCATTCACATGTGCAGGAGAATGTCAGAAAACTCCTTGTGAGAACACTAGAAACGTCATCTTTGGATATTGGGAGTTCCCCGAGTCTTGGAGCCCTTTACCCTTCTCACAGTGGCTAGTGGTTGGGCCCGGGCAGGCTGAGCTCTGGGTCTGTTTCCACAGTGCCTAAATAACTCTGCACTCGCTCATGAAAATACCACTAAGAATGATAAAACTGTTTGGGCAGATGAGGGGATGCACGGTCGACTCTCACTGAATTGCCTGTCTTCAGGGACTCACTCTATCCTATCACTCAGGAAATGTCTACAACTAATTACCTCGGATTCCTCCCGTACCTGTCAGTAGCTTGTGCCTTAAACTTCCATGATCTTTTTTAGGCAACAGGGTGCCAGGCAAAGTTTACTCTGATCTTCAAGTTCAGGGGGTTCAGTTTCTTTGTAGAGCAATGCAATAAGGCATAAGTGAGTTAGGGTCTGAAACTGCAACTGTTCTTTGCTGAGAGTTTGCCTGACAGGCTTCCAGGGTGTATCAGCTCTGTTTTGCCTGCTGCCGCATGCTCTGGGAAGCACTATGACTGCACGTACCTACAAGTCAGTGACGGCCTGACCCGGATCTTGACTTTTGTAGCAGCTTAAGGTTGGAGCGTCTGCTCTCCTGCAGGCGGCAGCCACCTGGCCAGCAGGGCACTCATCTGCAAAGCGAAGGTGGCCATCGCTTCCTTCACCCCCAGCCTGAGGTATCAGGGAAGCCCAAGGCCCACCCAAAGGGTCTAGGTTAAACAGTTCCAAAATTTCCATCTCGGAAGAGAAATCTGAGGCAGTGCCAAGCAGCTACTTTCTGTTAGGCCACTCCACAGTGTTACTCGTGTTCCAGGAACAGCCTGTACACCCCACCATTAATGCTGTCTGCTCAGAAGTCCCCGACCCAGAGGATTGCCTACACTGTCCTTGGCCACGTGGCGGCCCGGGCACAGGAGCCCCCAGCCACCAAGGAGAAGGGCACCGAGTGCTCCTGCCCCACAGTGCTCTGGGCTCCCTGCTTGTGTCTGTGCCCAGCAGCAGAAGCACCAGTGGCACCTGCGCCACAACAGTCCTGTCCAGCTGGGACATTTTCCTGGAGACGCCAGAGGCAGCAACAGTCGTCGAGCAAGTGAATCTGCCGCGTTTTGGGGAGCCAGCCGGCCTGGCCACGTGCCCACCACCACAGCGCCTGGCAGGCTGCCCGCCGCCACGTCCTTGCTGCCCCGCGCAGAGCGACGCTGCTCACATCAGTTGAGCACCTTCTCGGAGAAGTGTCCCAGCCTGCCCTCCTCCTGCACGGGCTGCGAGGCCCGTGCGCCGCCACCCGCACCATGCACCTCGGCACACTTCTCCTTGTAGTGCTGCGTGTTGCCCGCGAATGTCTCGCAGCGGCTGCCGCTCTCCTCCTGCACGGGGCTGCCCACGGTGTCGTCACTCGCTCCGGTGGCCGTCGCCCCCTCCTGGGAGTTCTGACTAACATAGACCACTATGATGTCTCCCTTGAAGTTCATTACTTGTCCACTTGAAATAAATGTGGAGTTACTGTTTCCAGTCACATTTCCTGGGGAAGGGGGATGGGAGGGAAGAAAGAAGGTGCAAAAGTGATTAATTTTTTCTCCCATGAGATGGATGTTGAGCACAGTGAATTTAATCCAGCGTGGTATCTTTACTTTTGTTCCATTATTTTTGACCCATGACATACAGATGTTCCTAAAATCAATGCCTTCCATTGGGTGCTCTCATTATTTCCACTGTGGCCTCCTGAGGACCAAGACTATCGTCTGAGGGGAATCTGCCTGGAATATTAACAAAAGTTCCCTCTCTAAATTAGTTAGCTGGTTAGGAAATGGTTATTATTTCCAATTTTTATATACACTTTTTTTTTTTTTTTTTCTACAGTCCCAGATACCATATTCTTTCCCCCTTGACCCTATCATGGCAAAAAGATAGCAGATTTATTGAATAAATATTGAAAGATTTAAAATATTAAGGTCAGGCCATACTGTGACAGCATTCAAATAACACAGAGCTTAGAATATTATGTGACCTTGTCCTGATCTTCCAAATAGATAAACTCCAGGATTTACCTCATGAATTTATCTGGGTATATGTTGACTGCAGTGAATAAAGAAAGTCTCTGCTGTAGGGACCTTACTGAGTTACAACCCACACCTCTCTCAGAGTGTCTGATGGTCTCTAGAGCATTTGCACTGTATATTCAATCCTGTCATTTAAGGATTGAGTCACTGAATTAAGTGATAGCAGGATCAGGCTCTGGGGGGTTATAAACTTCCATTACAGTGCAAAGAAAACACCTGGGAAGCACAAACTTTCCCTAAGTTAAAAGAAACTAACCAAAGCAAACAAGATGCAACCAAACCAAAGATTTAGCTCCATGCTCCTAGCCATGCATGCTCTTCCTCAGAAGTGTTTTTCCTACTGTGTTCCATATGATTTGTGGATTCATCTTAAACATTTCAGAAGTTCTGTGCCTTTTCTCAACACGTTTCCTCACCACTTAAGACATTGGCAATTTCACTGCAGCTAAGCATGGCCCTGCCCCATGATGTTTACGGACCATTCCAGTATTGCCAAGTGCTGCTAATCCATAATTTAGTCTTCCTAAGACTTAGGCATCTCTCTGCTAGGCTCCCTCAAGCAACTGTTTTTATTTTAGTAAATAAATGAGGTATGAGTAAGTGTCCTCTGCAGGATTTTTGTCTTGCCAGCTGTTTGCCCTGTATTCTGCTGTTTGCTATCAACACGACTCTCTGTAACACATAAACAGAGTATACTCTTTGCCTTTATGCAGATTGCTTGCCACTCACAAAATATATTGCAAAACTTTAACATTTTTCAATAGGAGATCAGAAATTTAGAAATCTACATGACAACAGAGGAAAAAAGGGAGCTAACACATTTAAATTTACAATGCTCAGCTGAACGTGGTCTGTAATTCTATACTGCTAGATGAAGACGCTATGCTGAAAGAGAATAATACTAGAAGCACAAAAGCACAGAAAATGGCAGGAGAGCTTCCTGGGTAGCACTCAGAGATGTGCTTCCAACCCAAAAATACACGGAGCACCTTCAGAGGGTTAAGTGCAAGGAAGGCGTCATGCCCTGCAATATTTCAGCCCTTTTTTGTGGTAATTGATCTCTTCAGACCACCTGCTGGCATCAGTTACAATCCTAGACTAATTTCTGTGGCAATTACTCACTAAGGACTGGAACAGTGCAGGTGAGGATTGATTTTGTGGAGTCCTCTAACGGAATTGGAGTAGTCAGAGCTGCTCAACTGAGCTGCTTTGGGATGCTAAGGTGGAAGGCTCTGTAAAACCATCCCTATTCACAAGTCACCCAAATCTTCCTGGGTTCATGCTCAATGTTAGCATTGGACTGGGGACTCGGGGTGGCGTGAAGCAGGTCTTCACGTTCAGACTGCCACCAAGCTTGGAGGGGTTTGAAGGGCTGTTTCAAGGTTTAGATCCATCTCTGATGACAGCCCCTGTAAGCACTTCCTGTTCAGAGGGTTACCTTGATATTGTAGGATTGGGTCATGGTAGTGGCAGGGTCTGCAACTTCTGCTGTCATTTTGAGTGTTAAGGGATTTAAAAAAAATCATGCAATTACCTAGTGCTTTTCCTCCCGTTGTTCCATCGCCCCGTGTTGTTTTGCACTGCTGTGTCTTAGCACAGGTACATGCAAAGGGCAGCAGCTGCAGCGGCTCCGAGCAGGTTTAAGGAAAGCTGCTCTGGTGCACGATGATTGCTCCGGGCACAGCCCGGCTCCGCGGTGCAGCACCACCCCCAGCAGCCCCAGCAAGGCCTGGGACGTTGCTTGGGACGAGCCGCTCGCTACGGCCCAGCTCTCCCAGCCAGCACCCTGCCAGTAGCTAACTGGACACTTGTGCATCAGCCACGGCTCTCACAGCCCCTCTTGGCAGCCAGGCTGGGGTCGCAGGGAACCAGGAGTGCTGTGGATGTGCCCAGGAGTTCACCAGGCGGTACTAGAGCATGTACCAAAGGCACTCAAAATGCAACTAAAATCACGTATGAAGAATTACGGAGCATATCTGAGAGGGCCCTTTCTGGTTTGTCACTTAAACCCAAACGCTCCTGTTTTCCCTACGTATCTTCTCTTCCTCCTTGTGCTGGATTTGAAAAGAAAAGCAGTACTTCTCCAGCGCCAGATAGGACTTGACTTCCAGCTGGACATCAGGGTCATTTCCATGAAAGACTATGTTATTTTTCCTATAACTGTTGGATTTTTATCAGGCAGTAAATCTGTTTCAAGATTTCAGAAAACTGAAGCAGTATAAAGAATACCAGCTCTTAGAAAGATTAATACCACAACACTTTCAGATTCCTGCTTGACACGTATGTTTAGAAGGGAAAGGCCCATGTCACTTTTGGGCTTTGGCAAATTGACAAGAGCATTTCCATGAAAAACTTCAAGGTATGATACAGTTTTAAAGAAGGGCAGCTGCTTAGGACTGCCGTGTGTATTACAGTAAGACCTAGATATCCCAAGCGAAACAGGTCCCATTTTGCTTGTCACTGCACAGACACAAATCAAAACAGTCTCTCTCTTTAAGAGATTAGGATCTAAAATGACTAACAACACATGACAAGCAGACTGCAGACGTCTATGCTCAAGAAAAGTCTGCGGGAGGAAGGTTTCATTCAGAAAGTGTTCATAACTTCCCTTCTGCTGGTTTTGCCGCAGCGATTTTTTTTCTGATTTCTTTAGACTATTTAAGTATATTTACCCTATAACCATGCTTCAGAGCTGTTAAGGGGACCGGGCCCTTGTGTGTGGAAAAGAAATGTCTGTATGAGATTACTTTGAGTTGAATGCTGGTATAATAACAAACGAAAGCAATGAGAAAGTGCTAAAAACAGATAATTGGGTGCCAACCATGGCCAAACTAGACCATGACTGACCACTATCTGATTCTACCTGGACTTGCACTTAGAAGTGAGGACAAAACAGCACATGCAGCTTGTTAAATGGAAGAATGCCCATCTGAAAGCTGAGCATCCCTTCTCGACTCAGCCTTTACACCACTGTCCCCTTCTCCTAACTCCTCTAAATCACACCAACTGCTGCCATGAAAACATTCACTAACTATTGCCTCCCCTCTGCAGTGATGGCCAGAAGATGGATTTTGCACTGCCGGTTAGATCACAACAGGATGATGATCCCTCACGGTGCTCACACTGCAGAATTGACTGCAGAACAAATACCCTTTCAAATATGTTTCAAGGCATCATTTTATTCTTAACTCCCTCTTCTAAAACAGACTGTCTAAGTAATACTGACCTAGCACAGAGAATAATCCAATATACTGTATGTAGGTCAAGCCTACTGGGCTTACCAGATGCTGGTGGAAGGTCTGAGATGCTGCTGCTTGTCCCTGAAGTGCTTCTTGTGTGCTGGGACTTGGTGTCAGCGCCTTCCGAAGACGCGTCTTCCACACCCCGGTCGCTTGACAGAGTGCTCTGAGCAGCAGAGAGAAGGTGCGAGCCACAGGTGCACTGTGCATAGGCTCCCATTTCAGGGGAAGTGGGGGCACTGCCGGTGGCTACTCGGTATGGTTGGCTCCTCTTGCCAGGAGAGCCCCGGTATGAAACGCCGCACCTCACGCAGACCTTCTCCACGTCGTGGTTTGCTGCAAAGTCACCTGTGTCTTTGGTGTCTGCTTCCTTTGGGCAGCTGGGGGCTGGCTGGCAGCACTTCTGAAGATATCGGTCCACAGCAGCATGCGTGCTGTCCACTTTGGAGGAAGGGTCGAAGCCTTGAGCCGCTGATACATCCTCTGTGCTCCCGATCCCTGAAAAGCACTGATTTAGGCTGTCGTTCTCCCCTATCTCCACTGGCTCTGAAAACGTTGACACAGTTTTACTGTCGGGCTGACTCAGTAAAGATAAATAATCAGCTGCATTGAGATCTTTATCTGTGTATTCGTCTTCCATGGGGACTGGTGGGAAATGGTCATCATCAGTCTCGGATAGCACCGAAAACCCTTGGAGGTTCCTTGCCGCCTCGCATGGAGCTGTCCTGGGGTTGCTGGTGCCGCTCATGTTTACATGTGGGGAATAAGCATCAGGAGCCAAGAGGCACATTCCTTCAGGAATCTGGGGAGCAGCAGTGTTGGTTCCACCTGTGTCTACAAACACATCTCTGGGGGGCTCCTAAATAAAGGCCAAAAGAAAAACGTATTTAAAAAATAAATCAGCACAGGGTTATTTTCTAAACGAAGAAATAGGCAGATGGGAACTATTCCTTGATGTGGAGCTGTTGAGTCTGAGCAGTACCAGCTGTCTTTGAGTCCTGAAGTGTAATTCTATCCTGTTGCAAAACTGTGACCAGTGGTGTTGTGCTCAGTTAGTATTCTGATAAAAATCTGTTGGTCTGGAAGACAACATTTAATTTTGAGAGGAAGCTGTTGTTAGTTCTTAAAAAGACCCTTAAGAGTCAATAAATCCGTTAGTCATGGCTTTCTGCTGCTCCTTGTGAACCACCAGTAGCATACTACTGAACTCTGATTTGTTAGAGGTCTGTAAACACCCTGAATTAGCTGTGTCTGAAGGGCTGTAGACCTGTGAAGAACTTACTGAAAGCAAAACCTTATTACTGGTAATGCTATACGCAGAGAAAAACCAGATTATTTTGGATGGCCCATGACAAGATAGGAAAAAAAAAACTCACACAGACAAGGTTGCTTTAACCCAGAGTAAGTTAGGACAACAAATACAGAAGCCCATTTGTCAGTAGTGTTCAAAGTAAAGATGCATTTTTGGTTGTGGCTCCACAAAAGTGCTGGAAAATACTGGAGGCAGCAGTTCAGGAGTTCACTTTGTACCTGCAGGTCAGTCTGCAGCGATGGGAATTGCTACCTACATTCCATTTTTAGCATCAGTTTAGTTCTTCTAGGATGGACAGCAGCATGCAAATGCTGCCAGCCACTCACTGCTGTTGGTGCTCACTCCTCCGTCCTGGTGATCTGAGCTGCTGCTAGTGCAGGAGGTTGCACAAACACTTAGGAGACAGAAGAGGAACTTCCCTCTTAAGAAGTTTCCTTTATAGTAGTGGGATTTGAGGGTTGCAGCCACTAAACTAGACTGAGCTCCTGACTGGGCCTGGGGTGAAAGCATCTGGGAGCTGAGACACCAAAGTCCACATCCCTTGTGGGACTCAGAGCCTGAGTCCTCGTCTAAGTATTTCAGCTATGGGATGTGGGACTGCTCTGGAACAAAACCTTCTTGAAGGTCTGTCTTACTTTCTCCCATATCTGAATGGAAAACAAGGATTTTAGCAGGCACTGGAATTAACAGTTCTCAGGGATGTTCTCTTTAACTGATGGCTCTCTGCTTGATGTCTTGTGTGCCTGGTGTTTTTGGCTTTGCCCCCAACTCAGATTTCTCTGGTATGTAAAGAAGTGCACACTCCAGATGAAGTCTTTCCAGGCCTTTGGATTTACAACAGCTCTCTCCTAGGCAGAGTTCAGATGTTCAGTAACTGATGGCTGCTTTTGAACTTTCTCCTCTTACAAATATTTAAGCATCACAGAGGCTGTTAAAACTGGCAGAAACCAGAGAGGTGGTTCAGAAGCTAGGGAAGCTGTTGGACATTTCATAAGCCTCACTTTCACACAGAGCCAGACTAAAAAAGCCAAAGTCGTGAGGTTTTTTTTTTTTTTTTTTTTGAGAAACAGAAAACTTGTTTTCCAGCCAAAAGTTAAAGTGGAGGCTACTGCCAAGGGAGTGCCAGGAACACAGTAAAGAAAAAAACATAAGACAGAAATTTTAATGCTCTGGACTTTACCGTTGTTCCCTTTATTTGGCTGCACACCTCGTTGGCCCAGTTCTGTAGATCTGCTGTAAGAAGAACAAAACAATAGCTGTTTTATGTACATATACTGTATAGCAGGCACGAAAGGCAGCCACAGACCTAAACACATACATAGCTATTCACAATCCACAATACTATATTAAACATAAACCATCAAGGCTGTGTTTATGCACTGTTCAGATGTCCCGGCGGCTGTCTAGCCGAGGATTTGCTCTAACTGGAATAAGGATATATTCCTGTGGAACAAATGTTTCCAAGCTCCCAAAATAGATCTCAGTCAAACTGTGTTCCACATCAAATGGGGTTTCTTTCCTGGTCATATGTCACCAAGCTATGACTGGTCTGATCCCGACCCCAGTGAGAGCCGGGGAGTCTACTTCAAGAGGAGTCACATGAAGAGCGCGACGACCATCCCGGAGAGCAGCGAGGCACCCACCGGGAAGACCACAAGGCCCGAGGCCACAGCATTTTAACCCTGTGCTGGTTTTGCATGTCTGCAGACAAAGCACACTACTCAGAGCCTCTGCCTGTTCCCAGCAAGGAGTCTGTCCCTCTGATGCAAAGTCTGCACATTTATGAGCATCTCCCAGGTCTTCTTCCTGGGCCTGCAGATCCCTGGGGCTCTGCTCAGCAGGATTCACCACTCCAAGGCGGTGAGAGACTGTCACAGCAGAGTAGCAAAGCAAGGGCACTGTCAAAGAAAGAGCATTCCCCCGAAACCTGCTTTGCATCCCAAGTATTTGGTTTGCAAGGAGAGTCACCATTTCCTTCAGCCCATCCCAGGAATTCCAGATTTAGCACAACCCATGTTTAGTGTGGCAGGGGCAGCCTACTTCTAAAACGCAGGCTAAAGCTTACTTTACAAGACAGGGTTGCTGTCCTCCCTTCCAGGGCTCCCAAAACATTTCATAAATTCCTAGGGCTTGCGAAAGGAGAGGAGGCAAAAAATACCTTAGGGAAAGCTTTCTAAGCTTAAAGTAAGAAAATAAAAAATAGAAGTATGCTCTTGACTATGAAGCCCTAGAATTTAAAATGCAGCTGAGTAACATTTTTGAGTATTTTCCTCATTTTCATAATATATTGAATATACCGATATATATCCCCAGTAACATCTATTGTGTTCTTCCTAGTATTTTTTTTTCCTAGTATTTTTCAATTTTTCCATTTTACTATTTCTTCTATTCCTCCTAGAATGGATTTTTGTGTTTTTGCTATTTCTCCTATTCCTTCTGGTATTTCTGCAGTACCTCATCAGAGCTTTGGCCTTCAGCTGAGAACACTGCCTCCATCCTGTTTGCAAATGCACATCAGGCTGCCGTCTTGAGGTCTGTATTTTAACCCAAATTGAGGCAGGTTTCAGGGGAGGAGGGGAAGCAGGGAAAAGGGTCTAGGAAGTGATGAAAGTCCTTCAAGTCTTTGCTGTGTCCCCAACACCGGCCCTCCTTCATTTACAGTTACCTTGCTGTGCTGCATGCAAGAGACACCAGGATGCTATGCAGTATGCATAAATGCAATATGCTTCCTGCCCTTGAGGAAAGGAATGGGAAGCCTGGCTTTGCACTCCTCCATGCAGATAGACATACGGACAGCACAGACCCTCTAAAAGGGCATCTGAGTTTCTCAACCCGGAGGCCACCTGTGAAATCAGAGTCCTGTAGCTGTCACATTCAGAAATATCATTAGCTATAACGTACCTGTGAGCTTTTTCCCCTTTTTCTTGTAGTATATGATGAAGATGACAATGGCAATTAGTGCCACAAAAAACAAGATGACAATCAACACATACAAGATCCTGTTTGTTCCTGTATGGTGTAAAAAAAAAAAAAAAAATTACTGTCAGCAAGCAGCTTATACTCAGCAGTGCTACAACCCTTGTTCATTTTGCCTGTTTTTCCATATTTATTCCATAGGGCTTTTTTTTCTTCCTATTTAATTTTAGATTTCTATAATAAGGACAACAGTTTGAGCACTGGTAAAGTTCTGTTGTAAGTAGCCTTACTAAAAAGCACCTTGTTGCAGAGATACCGCCGTAAAAACCAATCTTAGTGTCTTAGAGAGGTGTGAGTCAGCCAGGCTGCTCTGCAAGTCCCTCGCAAGCTGCCAGCCCACGGGCTGTGCATGCTCTGCCTCAGGAGGAGGTGGATATGCAGTCCAAGGGGACCACAAACTTCAGCCAGCAGAACATGGCTTTCGTCTCAGATGTGAAGAACTGTCATGTGCTCGGCAGGCAGCCTCCACAGCAGCACTTTCATGCAGGAGAGAGAGAAGGGCAGCGGGCAAAGAGAGACCTGCATTTGGCTGAGGCTGTGTCTACTGCTATAAAAGACAAGAGGAGAGAAGCTGGTAGCTTTCATGCAGATAATGTGTGCATGGAAATTAGCAGATTGAAAAATGAGAGCTGTAAATGTGTCAAAGAGCATGGGTATATTACAGAAATGCTGCTCCCCACGCAGCATCAGTGAGATATAAAGATGTATAAAGATGTACTATACTGAATATGGGCTCTAGAGCAGCTGGTTTTAAAGTGATCTTTAAAGACTGAATTTTCTGAGAACCTCTGGTCTACTGCTGCTCCCCCGAGAGCCAACCGCATGGCGAATGGAGTAGACAAAAACCAGAGTAAACACATAGGTACTTTTTAGTGAATAACCTCTAGGAGGACATATACCGTCTTCTGGTTGTTCAGGCATCTTCCGTTCTGCACAGACTGCATCTGACTTGTCAGTCCCAGGGACCCTTTCGGCCACTCCCAGAGCCGTACAGCTGGAAAAGAAAGACAGAGAAGCTACATACTCAAACAAGGGGGTCTGTCATGCCTCCTACACATATGCAGGCTAATAGTTTCCATTATAAACTACTCCCATGATTCTCCATCTCTAAAGCTCAGATACCATCATTATTTTCAGCTTGATGGCTCAGCTGTTCTGTTTTTATTGCTTGTTCTTGCTTTGCCACCCCACATCAGGATTCAAGCTCCAATCTGAAAATGCCTTTATTACTGTGCCACAAAGGGAGATACTCTGTGCACTCTGCAGACATGCTGAAACATCCCATTGAAAATGCTTTGGATCAAGCCTCTCAGTACCTTGTGGTTGTTACAATCCTTATACAGGCTACAAGGACTTACTTGGTCCAGGATTTGCACCCCTCGGTGGATGAAGCAACCTTTGAGAAGTAGCCTGTTGGACATGGCATACACATCGTATCCTTGTCTTGTTGCACTGTGTGTAGTAAAGGAAGAAAAAGAATAGCATAGCTGAGCTTTTGTGAGCTGATCGCAAAATGGAGATGACTGGGCTCCCCCATCCTCCTATATCCTTTCCCCTTCGCAAAGCTTTCCTGGTGAGAGAAGGATCTAAAATTATTGTAGAGTAGCAATGACAGCTACAGGTAGTCAGGGAAAAACATATTTCTCTACTTGATCAAAACAGGAAATGACCAGGAGCCATTTTCGGTTATTTGAAAATAATATACAGCTATAATGTCCTTCCACTTTCATTACCTGAGTTGTGTTGATGCTGTTCCACCAACGGTGACACTAACTGGTACTGTCAATTGCATGAAGCAAACAAAGTGCTGCGCCAGGATTTGCCAGCTTGGTGAAAAACAAACTGTACTTCAAGCCCATTTCATTTCCTATTGCTCCATTAAGTGCTGTTTTTTGGCGTTCCTTGTACTTGGAACAGCTCACTTTATCTTCCCGCTGTTCATTGCAACTCTGAATTTAACTATCTCTATTTTCCACCCGCAAAACATCTCCATTTTGCTTGCAATCAAATCCAGACCTAAGTTAAATGTCTGTAATAAATCCTTGTGTTACAAGTCATATAAACTAAGGAATACTTGCACTATGTGAAAGGTGTTCATCATCTTTAACTCACTTATAGTGTTGTACAATGTGGCAAAAAATAGTCAGCAGAAACTGATTTCAGAGATCCCAGTAACAATGCCCAGTGGACCACTTAGTTCTGAGTACTGCAGAACCAAGTGACTGCTGAGTCAAGTACCTCATCAGGCATGAAGAATACACTGCAATCCTTCTGACTATGGCCATGTGAAGCCTTGTAAATGTCCCCTCATTTCAGACACTTATGTAAATGACAGAGGCTCAAGCCCCTTACTGTCAAAGTGGCTCTCAAAATGCAATAGTGCGGAGGAGTTACATGCAGTAGCAATGATAATCAGACAGACACTCATCTTCCGTTCACTGTGGGCAGAAAGTCCAAGATACCCCCTCTTCAATATCAGAACCCAAATTACAGAATCATTATGGTTGTAAAAGACCTTCAAGGTCATTGAGTCCAACCAGAAGCCCCTCAACACCCTTCCTGCTAAACCATGTTCCCAGGTGCCTCATCTACAAGTTTCTTGAACACTGCCAGGGTGGTGATCGCACCACTTCCCTGGACAGCCTGCTCCAATGCTTCAGCGCTCTTCCTGCAGAGAAATTTTTCCTAATATCTAACCTGAACTTCCCCTGCTGACTTCACCCTCCAGGCTTGACCTGGATGTTTCACTTTGCCCGGACCCCTCTCTGTATCTTACCAGGCTGCTTGACTCCAAACCCTGGGGCACAGAGAGTGTTTCGCTGGCAGCAGTCACAGTCGTCGTTCCAGTGATACCCCGCCGTACAGGCACACTGCCGCTGGGACGTGCTATTCCCTGGATTCACTTCCTTCAGAGCTTTCCCTAGAAGAGAAAGCACCTGGGAGTAAAAACCTCTCTGATTCTAAGCCTCAAATTTATAAACCTCCTGCTCCACTTGAATGCCAGGTGCAGAACCATTCTTGCTAGAGGGAATGATGTCTTTCAAGAAGCACTGGAGACCCTCGATTAGCACAGGACATCTCACTGATTGAACTCCTGAGCAATACTTTCCCTTACAGCTCCTGTAGAAAATAAAAAGAGCTTTTGCAAGTTTGAAGCTACCATGTTAGCTACCATGTGCATGTGAGTGCACAATACGGTGGGCAAAAGAACCAACCTTTAAAATACAACTCACAGGGGTCAGTGGCCAAACTGAAGGTAATCACTTGAGCAGCAAGGAGATTATGGTGGCAGTGTTCAACAGAGCACAGAAGAACTGAAATTCCCTGGCGTCCAGGGACCTCAGTGTCTTTTAGGTTCTTTTGCAAGGCTGACCTCCATTATCATGTTCCTGAACAAAGCATCGTGTCCAGATTCATCTGACCGCACTGACACTTCACTAGTTCAGATCAAAAGGTTCCTCAGTATAAACAGCTCACCTTGATCACATATTTTATGTAGTAAGCATTTGTCTTCTTCATTCCAGATATCCATGTACTCATTTGGGCCACACGGCTGGCACACACTATCAGAAGTACCAGTGCATTTAGCAGACATGTATTTTCCTATGAGGATGAGAAGGAAAAGTAGGTTGTTTGCAAGTTGTACATGAGCTGTTGAAGAAGCTTAGGCAAAATATAGGCCAAGCTAACACTGCTGTAGTCCTGGGGGATGATCATTTCTGTGCCACCCTTTCAGTTCCCCGATCCGGCCCTAACCTGATGAAACATCCCTGAAACTTAGGGCATAGTAACCAGCTTGTTTGTGTATGTGAAAATTAAGCTACTTTCTGCCTACCATTAAATTCTATCCCAGCAAAATAGCTGTCATGGCTTTTGCTGAGATGACTAGGACTATTTCTGCACAAGCTGGTATTCCAACACCTGAAATCAGCAACTCCTGTTATGGTATGTGCAGAGCAGCCGTGGAGAGGCCTTGGGGCAGGCTGATGCACAGCCCCAGGCGCCGCCTCTGAGGAGCATCTCTGTTTTATAGAATCACAAACTCATTAAGGTTGGAAGGGACCTCTAGAGATCATCTAGTCCAACTCCCCTGCACACACAAGGTCACCTAGAACATGTGGTACAGGGCTGCATCCAAGTGGGTCTTGAAGATCTCCAGAGAAGGAGATTCCACAACCTCTCTCGGCAGCCTGTTCCAGGGCTCTGTCACTCTCACTGTTAAGAAATTTTTCCTTAATTTCCTGCGGAACTTTTGGTGTTTCAGTTTGTGGCCTTTACCTCCAGTTCTGTCGACAGCCCCACTGTGAGCGCCACGCGCAGACCCGCAGCCCCCTACCTGGCTCACACTTGGTGCAGCACCGCCCCGCGTGCTCATAGTGCTGCTCGCTCTCACACGGTGGCGTGATCTGCAGTGACAGCTGGGGAGGAGAGCAGAGAAAGGACGTGAGAACCAAGACACCTCCAGCTTCAGGTCTGCCCACCCACAGCTGCAGTGGGGAGGAGGGAAACTGGACAGCTGAGCAGGAAAACATTGTGTATGACTTCAAAGGCTCCTTGTAGGCCAATTAATAATACGTACTTGATGCTGTGCACACACGGACTTGTAATATAGCCAGGTGATAAATAAATAACCTAGTCTTGTAATTTATCATGAACTTTTGGCCTGCAGTATAACCCCTGCTTACAATACTGTATTATTTGAAACGTCTGACTTCAAAACAATCATAAAAAAAAAGAAATTTGGCCTAGAGACACTTTCATAGTCTACTCCAGAGATGTGACCTCAGACCAAGACCCAAACCACTGACAGTTTTAAAGTAGAACAATCAGCAAACTAGTAAAGGTGAACAAGCGAACGATTTATATCCTCAAAAAAAGAAGTTCCCAGCTTCCCCCCTACACTTCTCTGTAGCCCCAGAAAATATTGCCCTTCAATTTTATGGCTCTTTATGGCTTCTATTGTGTCCTTTATCATTAATCTCATTGAACTGAGGCAGCCAGCCACTGAGATTATACAAATTAAGCCAACACCTTTTGATTTCTTAAAAAATAGATCAAAACAAAAGTAAACCCTTCCCTCAGCGAAGCAGCCAAAACTGTTGCACAAGAGGACATCTGCCAAGGGTGTTACAGTGTTTTATCTAGTTCTCACCAGCCCTAGCAAGCCCTCCCTCACCTTACCTGGGGCCAAGCGTTGCTCCTGGCCCCCTGCTGCCCCTGCTCTGGCTGCCCCGGAGTCTCTGGGCACCCAAACTCCAGGCAAACCCAACACCCCACACCCAAGTGTTGGCTCTTCCTCTTGGGACCCAGAGAGTAATTCAAAATCTGGCCCTTACTGAAGAACACTTCGCTGTGATGGGATAAAGCTGAAATATCATTTACAGGATACTTCTGATTTGGGGGGAAAAAAAAAAAAAAGATACCTTAAAACTTCTGCTGATGATTAGAAGGAGCTTTCACTATGTAATAGTGCTGTGCAAGCAAGGGAAGCATAGTGGTTTCCAATCCCCTTTACCTCTCCTCTTTTTCTCTTTTTCCTGTTTCATCGAAAGCAATCTCATTGTATTTTCTTCCCCTAAGCTGGAAAGTGTCTTATAACTTAACAATGACCAAAGAGGTTGGAATATTTCTTTAAATCACCTCCTTTTAGCTTGGAGTTTGAGTCCGTACACAGTGCAGCAGTGTCAAAACTGCACTAGCTGAGTCTGAAATAAAGATCAGAGGTCTTTTTATCAGAGGTCTTTTTTTTTTTTTTTTGGTTATGTTTGCAGGTTATAAGCACCTTATAACCATTTTTTATCAGGACAATAGCTCCAGGGCAAATTTAAGAGTCCAGCCTTGTGAGAATACTTCTTCTATCTCAGTATTCCCTTGTCTCTTTCACCGTATTAATTAGCAGTATCTTTCTTGTGATTACATTATGAGGCACTTGGAACAAAAATTGCTGATTGTGTTTGCATAGCACCTCACACAGAAGGCACCTGGAATTGGGGCAGGATTCCTGCCAAGTGGAAACGAGCAGGTAAGGCTTATTCCTCACACAACCCTTGTTCTTCGCCCGGCGCGTGCGGTACTGGGGCAGTGCTAGGGAGACAAGTCACGGGCCAGGTCACTTGCTTTTATAACAGAATGTTCTTGTCTTCCTTGTTTGGCCCAGTTTGAAAGTTCCTCTTTAGAAAAAAAGAAAAAATAGACTTAAAGCATTACTGAAGTGTCACACTAGGGCAGTCGTCCTTTTTAAGGAAGGTCGTGCAAGTCTGCTGGAGAGCATTCAGCTAAAGAGTCCGGGAATCATTTCTGAGAACTCAAGTCAAGCCTGAACAGGGCAAGCAATGCCCTTGCACCGGGGCTGGGGAAGTCGCCTGACCGCTCGGGTGCCTTTCGTACATCACCTCGTAGCTCCCTGCCCTGCAGCACGAAGAGGGTTTTGTTTCAGCGTATTCACAGCCGCTGCTGCGCAAATCTATGCGCTGCGTCAACAAGGACGCCCCTCTGCCACCACATCCTTCTCCTTTGGGGATGAGCTGATGCGTTTACAGAGGTGTGTGCTGTTGCCTTCTTTCATTTATACTCGATGAAATAAAGACAAGGCCACTGGTGGCCAGTTGCTCCTCCCAAAGCTGAGAAATTTTGGCCTAGGATGAGCTAGTCACATCTGTCGCCAGGGAGACAGGACACAAAGGAAAATCAAAGAAACTGCATGTTTTCTCACAGGGGAGTTGACCCAGTGAGCCTGGGACCTCTTAACACAGCACCATGAAAGTCAAGGGGATCCGTCCTTACCCTTCTGCCAGAGGACACTATCTCAGTCTATAAATAAGCTATTTTTTTCCAGAGGGTAGGAGCCCTGCACACAACTCGCAGCAGCACCATGGCTCGATGCTTCACCATCACTAATGTATTCCTCTCCACAGTGCCTTTCTGAGATAGGGAAGTGCGAGTCATTTTACAGATGAGGAACTCACGCTCAAGAGCCTGACTAACTTACTAAGGTAACCGGAAATCAGTGGCAAAGCAGGAAACAAAACCATGTCTCCAAAGCCTCAAGTTAGCATTTTAACCTCTGGAACATCCTTCCTCTCGTCCAAGGCTGGCACATAGGTCAGTGCAGCTCTGACCTCACGGAGCTGTGGTCTGGTGAGAGCACGGGTCACGTGTCACACTTGATGTGCCAGGGACATTTCCCAGGGAAAGCAAAGGTGTCGGTCCCATGCGAAATAAAAAAATGCAGTAAATAAATAAATACAGCTATTTAGCCTTCTCCTTGCTTTAATGGTCTCATTAATGGTGAAGCTTTTCATCAAATCCCACAGCCACATGCAGATGTGGCCTTAATAAAGGTCCAGATACTCCATATAAATTTGTCACTTAAGTACACAGAATTGCACACAAAGTTGCACCATGCATGGACCAAAGATGAATACGCTCCTCAGGCACAGCTTCTTTTGGTAACACACAGCAGCACCTACTGACCTGTAAGCGCACGAGTGGATGTCTTTGGAAAGCAGGCACACTCATAGAGAGGTTTTGCAGAGGACTGCAGACACCCTTGTCAGCTTCTTTTTTTTTATTTTTGTGCGTATGTGTAATTCCGTGAAAGGGATGCCAAGCAAGAATGTGCTTGTAGGCTCACCGAACCTCAGTGAGTCACAGCTGCGAAGCCCAACCGTGTTGCTCTGATCTTTAAAAAACACACACAGGTGTTTCTGAAGGGGGAACTAGCAGAAATTCAGATTCCTGCCCTCAGGCTTAAGGAAATATTTATTCTTGGTGCCATTGAGCAATCTGATGGCAGCAGAAGCTGTGTGTCATGGATGCTAAAATTACTTTCTCGCTCAAATGAATATTCAGACAGACATTTCAGAGAAGATAGAGTTGCACAGGCCCCTTTCCTTTAAAAGAAAAAAATCTGGAAGAACAAGCTTGGGGGTTTCCACATTTTTTTCCCATGCCATTTCTGAACGAGAACCTGAGCCTCCATGAGGACTGCTCATTAGCGATAACCCTAGTTTTGCAAAAATTGAGATGCAGTGGGACACACCAAGGGGTAACTATTTTAAAACAACACCTTGCTCCGTGTACTTGTTTCTGGAGAACACTCAGGTCATCTTTCATCATTCCACCAAGCAGATCACATTTTTCCTCCATCATCACTGGAGACCTAAAGTACCTATGGGAGAGAGAACTCTTAGCCTGCCTTGCATGCTGCTTGCTCTTGCCACTTGCCCGCTGTAGAGCTACAACATTTCTACCACTTGGGGGGCTTTATGGCCTTCATCGAGAGGATGAGCTTTGACCAACAATTTCTGATCGAATCTATAGCAGCCCCTTCAGCCACAGGACAAGGCATCCAGGTAGGACTGCCTCTGCAGTCATTTGCTTCTTTTCTTTCATTCAGATGTCAGCTACTCCCTCTCCTCCCATGCTTGTGACTTGCGTCCCTACCGCCCTCCAGCTACCAACCTACCAACCTACCTGCCTGCCTAACTTGGCTCAGCAGGATGGCCAAGCAAAATCAGCTTTTCTCACTCTGTTGCCACTCTCAGAGACTTGCCCAGAAACATTCAAGAACGAATGAAGAATCTGGGCGTAGCTGGACAATGCTCCATGGCTGGCACTCCTAGGCACTGCGTGAAGGCACACCGCAGTAAAACGCGTCACGGATGATCTTTACAACTGAGTTTACAACAGGGAAGAGGAGTTTTGTGTGAAAAACAGCATAATCACATGGACCTTAAATGTAACAGTCCCTTCATAGAGACCCTCCTCTTTTGCTGGTAAAAATTAAATCAAAGCAGCACACAAGCCACAGCTGTGCAATTCCAGTTATTCACTTGCAGGTCTGTAACTCACCACGAAAATCTTAGATTGTGAATGAAATGCTTCTTGGTGATGTCAACTTTCCAGTGACCAGTAAACCACATCACAGAACCACCATCACGTGGTTAAAATATAGCCGGGAAATGGCAAAGGCTAAAAACTAAATATTATTTCACTGTTAAAAATAGGTCCTTGAAACTCTACACTAGCCTGAATACCTAAGGAGTCCAGAGAAAACATAAAGGATAAAGTAGTTAATAAAAAGTTAATAAAAATGAAGAGAAATCCATAACTTGTGCCCAGGAAGTGGACGAACAGTGGTGGAAGCCCCAGTCCTGACCAGGGTTCCAACTGTGCCTTGGTCTTCAGGTGCAGCCGAAAGCAAACACACCTGGGAGAAGTGGCCAGAGCGGCCAGTGCTCCCCTGCCAAAGGGAAGGAGCATCAGGCGGTCTCAAAGCCACTGGGGCTATTTCCAGCAGCAGGCTACGTGAAGGAGAAGTGCTGTGCGGAGCGCTCACAGACCGGGGCCGCGGAGGTGAGGCCAACGGGAAGCACAGGCCCAGCGGGTGGGAGGTGGAGCCCACTGCTCAGGCAGCTGCTGAGTGAACTCCTGGATCAGCCATCTTGATTCAGGAGGCTGGAGACGCACTGCCATGTGCGTGGCACTCACTGAAAAAGCCATTCTCGTGCAACAAGCAGGGGGATGCGCTCAGTGTCACTATCTGCTGCGCTGCTTGCAGCATCTAGCTGTTACTCACAACGTGCACCAGGAAAGACAGTAAGAAGTTATGCAGCACAACCTGAAAGTTTTACACTCTGCCTGAACAGCTAAACACCAAAGAGGAATGGCACTAAGCAAAGCAACATGAATGTCAAACCACAGCCACGGAGCTGGGGCACCCGAGCTCTGCGTGCTGGTCCTGCGCTGGGCCCTGATGCCGTTCCACTTGCAGAGCAGCACGAATCGCCCGCTCGGCCTGCGCTGTGGTGGTGCAAAACCTACTCTTTAACTTGTGCGTCCTCATTGCCGCAATAATTCAAAGACTAACAGTCACTAGACAGAGTATTTTCAAGATGAATCAGACAGTATGAAACTCCCAAAACAACCCAAACCAAAATATTTAACAAAACAAAACAAAAGATTGATGGCAAGACAGCAGTCTATAACAAGCAGAAACAAAACTGCACTGTAGCGATAGTGCTACAGGTAGTATTGGTGCTGCAGCGGGAAGGTCTCCAAAGGCGAATCGGTTCCAGATTAAGCAGGTGCCAGAGCACCGCTCAGCAGGGAAGCTCAGCAGCCGCACCGCTCCGCGCCTTCAGTAATGCACAAAGCAGTTGAAATAACATCCACCTCAACTCACTCTGGCTTAATTAAAATAATAATTAAAAAGGTACTAAAGAAACAATCGCACTCCCCTCTGGCATTTTAGTTCAGCATATTATTTAGTCCATGTCACAAACTGAAGTTGAGTTTTACTGCAAAAATAACCACAAGAGATTTCTTGGACAGATTTATGGATGATGTCAGGTGAGAAGGGCACAATGGCAACATCCTATGCCTCAAAAACCTCATAATCGCCTATGGTCTGATATGAGACTGCGACCCAAGTTGAGCTGAGGGGCAGAATGAGAAAGTTTGTGCAGGGGACAGGGAGCTCGCTTTCACTGCCAGCTGCTGCTTTGCTTTCCTGCTCCTGCTAAAGATTTGGGACCCCATGTAAAACAAACACTCAGCATCTTGCTGGTAGAAGTGGCTGCAGGGCTGCAGCCTCCTCTTGGGCAGATGGCTGCACGCGGGAATGGGTGCAGCAGCAGGGCAGCAGACTGCTCTGCCTTGACGTGAGCTGCAGCACGAAGCGCGTGCCTGGATCTGCAGCTTTTCCACCACGACCCAACTGCTGCCTTTGCTTAGGGACTCAGGACTGGGCTGAAAATTGATTAATTTATTCTGCAGGCATCACCGCAGGGAACTAAATCTGTTGGGCACCCTGGGCTCGGGAAGCCAGTGGAAAGATTCCTGCCTGCCTCCAACCGCGGTCAGCTCACTTCCTTAACAAGCCTGTTTTACTACGTCTGGTGTTACAAGGGAGAACTTTGTTGTTGCTTTCCTCAGAGCATATCCAAGGAATCGTCTGATTGCTCTAGTTACCGGCCAGCAAGAAGTTACTGAAGAACGCAATGCTCATGAGGCAAAACTATTTGCTGTGGCAAAAGAATATGCTGAAAATAGATTCTCCCATGTGCTACATAAGCACTTTTTAGGACTTCACATGAACCCAGTAGCACATTTTTCTCTATCTCTATTCCAGATTAATGGATTGCCTGGGAAGACTCTACGGTATTTTTTTTTCCATGCAAGATTTTTTTCTTCTTTTTCCTCCATTTTGACCACTGACTAAATATATTCTGCACCAATCTGCAGTCATAAATGTTGTTCTTTGTCATTCCTGAATAAATCCTATATATATTTTTATATATTTTTTTTGGGGGGGGAGGGGAGTAACCACTAAGTGGTGAGGGTGAACGATCTCTTTTTTTTTTTTTTTTTCCCTCCTTGGTTAATGGGCTTTTGCAGGGCGGATTACATGAGTCGGCCTGACTCTTTTACCAAGGACAGTCCTTCCCTGTCTCTTTTAGGCTGCCGACCTTCCAGCGGGGCATCGACCGGGCTCCGCAGGGCCCCAGCAGGTGGGTGGTGCCACTGGGGCTGAGGCTGAGGAGAGGCTCCGGGGCCAGGCGCTTGGGGCCCTGGGCCAGGGAGGGCTGCCCGAGACTTTCAGCCTCCTGCCCATGGGCCTCCCCTGCTGCAGATACAGGGCTGGTGGAGCCTCCCCAGCCGCCCCATGGGCTGCCCCGGAGAAGCAGGGACCAGCACTCCCAGGAGCTGGTCCGGACACGCAAGTCAGCATCCCTCTTTGCACACACTCTGTCCTAGGAAGGAGGCAAGCGGGAGAATCATAGAATCACAGAATGCCTAAGGTTGGAAGGGACCTCTAGAGGTCATCTAGTCCAACCCCCCTGCACA
>JAWLRI010000970.1:659954-709615 GCA_034781795.1 Crypturellus tataupa
TCCCATTGGCCTTCTTGGCCACGAGGGCACACTGCTGCCTCATGGTCAACCTGTCGTCCACCATGACGCCCAGGTCTTTCTCTGCAGAGCTGCTCTCCAGAAGGTCGGTCCCCAGCCTGTACTGGTGTCTGGGGTTATTTCTCCTAGGTGCAGGACCGTGAATTTGGCCTTGTTGAATTTCATGAGGTTTTTCACTGCCCTGTCCAGGTCCCTCTGGATGGCAGCGCAGCCCTCTGGGGTATCAGCTACTCCTCCCAGTTTCGTATCCAGCTCATGTGAAAGAAGTGAGGAGCCATCCCCGATGCCTTCTGTGTTGTGCCAGCAGGAACGTGACTTGGGCACGGCGACACCAAGCAGGTTGTGGGCACAAGGGGACCCAAATAACCAAGTGAGGAGGGCTGGAAACTCCAGCCTCAGTCAAGGCAGTTGGCCAGGCTGGAAGGTATCTGCTCCCTTCCCGGGCCCAAACTGGCAGACCTCCCTGTGACTTTGGTGGGAAATGGACGGGGCTCTGTTCTGGGGAGATTAATGACTCTTCAGCTTTGTTTGCAGCCACGACATCCTAAGCACTGTACAAACACCAAAGAAAGCCAAACCCTCGCCATAGAGAACTCACACCCCGTAAGGGCAAACAAAACGCTCTCCGAGGGAAAGACTGCCAAAAGCAACTCAGGGAGCTGCACAGGTACAGCACAAAAACCAGGATGTCACAGAGCACCTGGGGAAAGTTAGCACTGCTGTGCTGGTGGGGCGCAGAGCCCTCCACCTAGCTCCCCCTGCCAGCTGAGACACCAGTGGCGACAAGGATGTGTCGAGGGTGTAAAAATGAGGAGGAATCTGGAAACCTGATGCCAAACCACCATACTGAACCTTGCCATGCAGCAGAGGCAGCAAGGAGGTTGCCCCATGCGCCAAAGCAGCCTGTGGAGCGGCAGTCCTGCCCCGCTGCCACCTGCGACCTGGAGCCACCTCCGCTCCAGCTCGCATGGGTCCCAAGGCCCTTCTTCTATTGCTTGAACTTTGGACCATTTTTAAAGAGGAGCAAGTCATAAACAGAGACAAGTTCCTGTAGGCAGGTTATTGTGCCATATAGACTGAGGCCTACCTGAGTCCATAGTGCAACCTGGTTAAACAGCACTTAATTGTTATATCGTGTTTATTACAAACAAATATTTGCCTTTGTGCTTTCTTGGAGCGGTTCCTTCTCTGTGCAAGCAGCACTAGAACAGGCGGAGAGCAGCTGCCTGCAGGTCCCAGCACTGCCTGGCAAGCAGAGCTTAAGCCTCAGGGAAGGGGGCAGTGGGGCCAAGCAGTCCAGCTGCAACTGAGGACATGATGCACCAACCACCTCTTGGTTTCCCTCTTCTCCTCATTGCCTTCTGCAAGCTAAGCAAGCATCTCAAAAGACAACTGAAAAAAAAAAGGAAAAACAAACTCCCAAACCCGCCACCCGCTCCAAACGGCCAGCAGTGCGCACGCTGCACAACAGTGCCATGTCCCCTTGCAGAGCGGGGTGCGGAGCACAGAGAGCAGGAACGTGGCAGCAGGAACTATGCCAGTTCTCCTCCCTACAAACACCACCTGTAGAATTGGCCCCACAGAGATGAAGGTGGCAGGGAGGAAAAGGAGGACAGCCTTGTCAGGGGTGGCGACCGTTCTGTGCATCTAGTACAGTAGGGCCTTCCACGTTTGAATTCCTAAGAGTTAAAGATATGGTTTCTCTGAATAAATGCTGTCTTGCATTTATACCTTAATGTTTTGGGGTTTCTGTGATTTTCCATCCTTTAGTTATGCGGGTGCACTACACCAGGTCTTGTAGAGTAGCCAAATTACCTCCTGCTTTTCCAAGCTTGAGGTGTTTGGGATAACAGTAACAGACAAGAGAAATATGCTCAAAGTGATCTTGCTGGAGCAGTGGAGTTGGACTAGATCTCCAGAAGTCCCTTCCAACAGCAATTGCTCTGCAGTTCTGTGAAACAGATCCTGCTAGCCACATTTAATGCCTGTGCTTCACCTGCATTTTGTTTTCTCTTGGCAAGAAAGCAAGCCCTGTGCCTTAAACTTGAAAGTTAGCACGCAACAGACAGCATGCTGATAAACTTTGAATTTTACTGACTTGTGAAATCTGGTGAAGGTTTGTTTTGGTCTCATTTTGTGGGAAGGAGAAATAGCATCAGGAAGATGATGCTTACCTTGAGAAAAGACACAACTATTTCCTAAATTGTGAATTGGTTTGGTTTCATATGCCATGCATTATTCCTTTTTATTTGAGGTACTGTAAAATGTTATTGTTGATTTTTCACATGATCCGGGGGAAACTGCAAAGCAATGAAAAATATTACCCATTTCCCTCCCAGGGTCGCTTCCTGCAAGGGCATTTTGACAAGTGAATTAAGTGAATTGTAACAGCTCCTAAACAGCTCCTTGTGCTGTTACTGCCAAAATAAATCCAGGGCTTTAGATTAGACATTGTAGAAGTTTTGCTCTGCTAACTGATTTCTTTTAGCCTTGGTCACAGATGGAATACTGGACTAGGACAACCTATGATCTAACATATTATGGACATTTTTTCCCCTAGTTTTTGCTCTTACTTCTTCTTGCTGTGTATTTGAGGAAGTTAAAAGATAATTTACACTTTGACCAAAGGCATTTTAAAACTGCTGTAAATTATGAAGAATTCTGAACACTCACACTGGGCAATTTTTTCCCACAAAATAAATATGACGGAGTGGTAGAAGAATCAAGCCCACTGCCACAAAGGAGAAGAGATTGAGGTTAAACTAGGTAATTGGTTATATTACTGTTATACACATGCAGGCCATTAACTTCCATCTGATAGGAGCAATTATGTCCTTTGAAAGCGCTAAGTAAATAAAAGGTTATGGAAGCTTTTCTGCACAAAGAAGATGAGCTGATCATGTCAGCAGGGAAAATAAGTGTGCACTCTGACAGGGATGAGACAAATCACTTGGGGAGGTCATCTTGATGCCGAAGCACAAGGCAAGAGGAGAGGAGGTCTGAGTTCTGCTCCCAGCACTTCTGTGGCACGTTCGGTGTGTGACCCAGAGCAAGTCACGAATTCTCTGTTCCTGTTTCCTCTGTGGTGAAAATGATGATGGTGATGATGGTTATTTTCAGCGGGGCTCTGAGAATTCATCCCATTTGTATTTACAATATACATATATACTTTTTTTGCAAATTCCTCCCTGGAAATCACTGAAAATGTTACGGTCCTACACTACCCTACCGCATTATTAGCCATAAATGAACACAAGTGCGTTGAATCCAAGCTTCAGCTTTGCTGCACTTCTTATTCTCACTATTTGTTCTGTCAGAAAACACCACACCACTGGGATATAAAATCATTGTTCAAATCAGTCAAGTACAGGAGAGCATTAGGAAAACCCAAAAGGTTGGCTGGGTGCAGTATCTCTCCAGGTTATCTACTTTGCATTTATATTCCTGACTTCCAAGTCTTGCTCACTGTTACAGACACAATATTAGATTAGTTGTTGGCTCTTTGACAGAGTATGGCTTTTCCCATGCAAAATTATGCTACAATTTTTGGAGGTGCCTTGTTATTTTGTATTGTTACTTGTCCAAAGCACTGGTCGTGGAAAATTGCACCCTGGGTACCCACTAATGGATTCCGAATTAAGCACGTGTTGAATGCAGTGGAAAGACTTTACACATCAACCTCAAATAAAGACAAGTTTCCTGTTCTGCATCCTCTGAAAAGCTGTTCACTAGCAGACAAGAAATAATGAGGGTTACCCACTGGTTACCCTCAGGGCATGTGCCACATATTGGGACTATAGCCTAGGAATCTGAATTTCCAAGGTTTGATGAAGAGTTGAACAGATTCCAAAGAATGAGGAGATTCCAAAGGGAACAACTGCCCCAAAACAGAATGACTCCAGAAGTAAGCAAACGTCATGGGTGGTGAGCTGGAGCAGAAACATGAGAAGTCTGCCCAACACAGGGCATCTACCACAGCTCTGAACATCATAGAGGTAAAAAATATATGCAGAATTTGCTGATGGAGGAGACAGACCTTCAGAAAGCTGACGTAAGAGTCAGTTTTGAAAAACGCAGGCTCATTCATAAACATATGGAAGACACCTGGGAAACAGTCATTTAAGAGAGGCCTAAGGGGTGAGGGTAGACAGAAACACATACTGTGAAGGGCAAAAAAGTCTGTGTGGTTTTAGGCAGCGCATTTAGGAGCAGAGATGCAGAAGAAGAGCTCTCAGAAATATGTGGTCAGACATTAAATTGTAAGTTGTAGACAGCAGAGGCTTTTTTTTAATTCTTTTTCCCTCATAGCTGCACCCTGCTCTGAGGGAACGCAGCCCAGGCCGCTCGAGGCAGTCACAAGGTGGTCAGGAATAACAAGAATAACAAGATACAGGGAAACTAGTGTTTCAAACGTGAGGAACACCAATAGCAGCGAGGCGACTAACGGTGCAAGCAAAACAGCTGCAGCACAGTCCAGAAGTCAGTGGGAGAGGAATCACTAAGAGGAGGTGGGATTAGAAAGCGCCAAGGGGGGTTCTGTAGGTCAAAGCCCCTGCAAGCTGCCATGGGACGCGCGCTGTTCCTGCAGGGCCCGGGGAGCCCGTCCTCCTGGAAGTATGAGACGGCTGCAGGAGCAGCACGCTCTGCTTGCAAGTGCCCACAGAGCCGAAACCTGCGTGGAGCCTCCCCTGCGACGCGGCGAGGCTGCAGCCTGGCAGCTTTCGGGGGTTGCTCCCAGCCCTGCCTTGCGCGACACCCAAACCTCGGGGCACCCTGCCTGGGCCACAGGCTGACGCTGGGGACAAGCATCGTGCCAGACCTTGGAGGTTGCTGTATGCAGGATCAGGGGCTGGTCGGAGGGGCGCAGGGGCCACGCACCTCCGTGGGACACAGCACGTTGAGGCTGGTCTGCTGAGGCCGCCGCGCTCCCGCCGTGCCTGCCTGGTGCGATGCCGCGCGGCCGTAAGCCAAGATGAGCAGGCTCGCGCGCTCCTGAATAAATCTGCTTGGTAGGGTGGAGTCTGCCTTGTCCTTGCACTACATGCAAATTATATCCCCCCGCAACCTCACTGCAAATATTTTCTGGTTTTTCACACCCTGTCCTGGGCAGGAGCAGGCTGTTTTCGCTGCCCATCTGCTAGCTTTGCGCAGAGCTCTGGGTTTGGGCTATTTTGGCATTAAAGACGCCAGAGAAGCTTGTGAGACGGGGTGAATCGCAAAGAAAACAACCCAGGAGTGAAGCCGAGAAAAGAGGCAGGAGCAGCTGCGCAGCTAAGCCCTGCGCCGCTGGTTGCTGTGGTATGAGACGCTGCCGATCGCAGAACGCGCTCCTGCACTCAAGACCCTGCGCCCACATGCTGCCTCCTCCAGCGCAGACCCAGCCACCCGCTCCTACCTGTTTGCTGGTGGCGGCCAGGCAGAGCAGCACGAGGCAGCGGCCGGCCGCGACGGGCATGTCTGGGAGTCCGTCTCTGCCTCCTCTTGTTGCTCCTTTTCCTGCCACCAAACAGAAACTAGATCCTTCCAACCAAGTCCCCAAGCGCCAGCAAGACAGTGAGGCGCATTTGTGCTGGTTACTTCTCTTTCTTCCTTTCCTTCCTCTCAGCTACACGAGGGGAGAAGAGAGAAGAAGAAAAAAAAAAAAAAATAGAGCCTGGCTGTAGTTCCCAGAGCATTTCCTCAGACTTGACATGCAGGGTTTTTTTTTTTTTTTCCCCTCTTCTTGTCCCTCCCTTTCCTCTCTCCTCCCCCTTTTACAAGAAGTTTAGTCACCGTGCCCGCGTGCCTCCTCCTGCCCACGAGCACTGCGTTCCCTGCCCTTCTCCTGCCCTCCGGGGCCATCCACCTGCCTCCTGCCCCATACATCCTCCCTTGTCCAGCCCGGACATCCTCACATGAAAAGGCACCTTCGCCTCACCCTGTTGTCTGGGTAAAAAGCAGCCAAAAGTTGTCCCTTTCCCCCCTCTCCTTCCAGGCAACAGGCAGGTCGGAGCACTTAACGCCACACACAGGGTTAGCTCGCCTTGAGCTAGCGCTGAGCGGCCCTCTGCTCCCCCAGAGTCACACATCGAGGGCCCGATGTTCTCAGTGGCAACAGACCCACTCTGCACGGGACAGCCCACAACACCCCCTCGGCAGTGGAGTGCAGCGCCATGTGGGAGCTTGGGTGGGAAGGCGCCCACCGGCCCCAGCTGAGGGTCTGGCATAGCAAGCAGGGCTTCGCGCCGGCTTTGCTGTCTCCCAGCGCTTACGCGCTGCGTTGAAATAGGTCAGGAGCGCGTGGCCGACTTGAGCTGTGAATAAGGAAGTTCTTTCAGTCGTGTGTTTAGATTTAACTCTTGGCCGAAAAAAAAAGTTGCTTATAAGTTATGTTTATAAGTTAGTTTGCAAATAAATAAATAAAACTGAACACAAAAATCAAAGGCGTAAGAGGCGTTCAGTGCTACTCTGCTCTGTTTTCTGCTCAGAAGAGGGATCCTCGGAGCCAGTGAAGATTCAGGACAAAAAGAGCTGCTGGATTCCTCTCCGTCTCAGTTAATGAGAAGAGCTTGTCTACGTAACAAAATAAAGCTCTGGCCTTCACTTCTGAGCAATATTTGGAGTTTACAAAATGGACCCTTTATGCTCTCCTCGTCTGCTGGAAGCCTCCAAGGCTGTCCAGTTTAAGCCGGGCAGGCCTCAATGCCCACGTTCCCATGCCTGCTCTCCTGTGCCCGGGGCGGGATGGTGGCACTGGCACCGGCGTTACGCACCACAGTGGGACAAGGGGCACAGCCGCGTGGGGTAACCGCCTGGCTGTGGGCCAGGCCACTGCGTCTGCTGCACGTCCACTGCAAGAGCACCTGGGCGATGGGCCTGCGGGGCTTCCAGCGAGCCGCAGAGCCCCCTCTCGTCACGGGTCTGGCAGGAGAGGCCAGACGGGCGCTGCTGCCGCTCCTTGCGGGAGCATGACGCCCTCCCGGCGCTAAAACCGCGCGGCCGTGCGCTGGCAGGGCCGATCTGAAGCATTCGCATTTACAGCACAAGGAAACGTTTCTTTCTAAACAGAACAGCCTGTTCGGTCTCTTCCTCTTTCTGTGTTCAGCACAATAGCGGGACTATAAGCAGTGCATGTTTACCAGCTGCTGACCCCAGCCACAGATTTACAGGAGCAAAGGCAACGTGATGAGCATCGGGCCAAGTTACAGAAGGTGTGGAGTAAAGGGAATTGCTCTTCAGTTCGCGGAGCTCCACACGGCTCAGGCCTGCAGATCAGCTTGCTCGCTGCCGCCTTCTGCCTCCCAGTTTCGCCCGCAGCGCTCATTCCTCAGGCTGAAATTTCCCTGAACGTTGTCTCCCGCTCTGTGAAAATAGCCTGTTGTTCAAAGCTCAGTCGTTTTCTTCCGAGCTAGAATTTAAGTTTTTGAGTCCAAACCCACAGAAGCCACTGCTGGGTGCTTTGCAGTCTTAATTACGTATTGCAGCAGATTGGCAGAAACTGAATCACAGATACTTGGAAATATGAACAAAGGGAATCTATAGAAAAGAACTCTTGCATTTTTCACACACGTTATTCTATATAGTTCAAAGTAAAAAAAAAAAAAACTGCCAAATTCCTTTTACAACTTTTTCTGTTAATAGGATTTTTTTTCTGTTAGAGAATATCAGTTTTTGTTATCTTTTCAAAAACCCAATTTTGAATAAAAATGGAACCCCTGAGCATTTCAAAGTCACGATAGTGTGAGGCTGCCTCCTGTTCCCGTTGTTCACTGTGGCATGCACACCCAAACCGGACTTTCCTCTGTGGTCCTCTTTTTAATGGAAAGAGAGAGAAAACCGCATGCAGCCTTACAGATGGAACAGATTCAACATGAGGGTGCCTTCCCCTGTGCATTCTCCTGTGGAAAATAAACGGCAAAATTTGATAACTTCACAGTTCTATGGTAAATATGCATCTCTTTTTAGACACAAAAGCAGATATTATAGATAAAAATAATATTTTAGAAGAAGTAGAGCAAGCAATAAAATACTACAATCTTTATAACTTTCTGAAACTACTTCAGCATCAGTATAAAAATACCCCTTTTCCAGGAGCTTTGGAAAACAGTGACTAACTCCCAGACAAACAGTGGATTTTCTGCTTGTCTTTCAAAACCTTTCAACACAAAAAGAAAAGATCACAACCAGTTTGGTGGACAGAGCAGTCCCCTGGGATCCTGAATAGTCCTTGTAGGCTGACACCCACTCTCTCAGGTATTGCTTCTCTTGGACCATAAAACTAAATTCCTCTGCCCTTTCCTGCACAAGAAGGATGGAAGATGTTTTGATTCTTTGGCCTCCCAGACGCTGTTAGCGATGGTGGCCGGAGATGAGGGATTGTGTTGGATCTTGATCAGTGCGCTAGGTTGGGACCAGGGACTCTTTTAAGTACAGCCTTTGCAAATACCAGCGCCCGCCTCTCAGCAAGGATGGGTGAGGGATGAAGCTGGAGCGTGCGCTAAGTCAGAGCTCCAAGAAAGAGCCCTGCAGCTCGGGGGCCACCTTGGAGGGTGCCTTCCACCTGGCAAGTAGAGCAGCTTCTGCCATATCGTCTCTCTTGGGGCCAGGGGAGAGCTGCCCCCACCATGGGGAAGTCCCTGCTCTACTATCCAACATATGGCATTAAAGGAAATTTTAAAAGTCAGAGAAATGCAGATATTTAGCTCGGAGGCTTTAATTTCAGTTGAGATCTTCAGTTATTAAAATAAATGCATTAAAAATCTGTTAATATCTAGACAAATTCATGCACAAAAACATGCCATCAACTTAAAACTTTTTCTTCCTGTGAAGTGCACATTTCCACAACAGGCTATTGCCAGATCTCCTTGGGATTTTCAAGCACTCACATCGTTTTTTCAGGATAAAGCAACTATAACCAAGCCTGGAAGTAATGTGTGGTGCCGTTTACATAGAACACACTTTTGACAAGCCCACAAAATGTATCGGTGTTAAATACCTGTCCAAACCCTGAAATTTGCAGCATTCAAGAGCAAAGAGTTCGCTACCAGCCACCCCTAGCACGTAGGATATTTGAAGAGCAGGAACTGAGCTGATTACAGCATTACAAATGCGCACTGAGCTGATAAATTATCACGTACCACAGTGGCAATAGCAATACCTACATATTTCTGGAAGGAAACGCAAACTCGTGGTGAATTTTTAACCTTGAGCATTTGTTCCTGCTTGTCAGAGATACCAGCCTGGTGATCTGAGGGAGGGCAGTTGCCTACTCCCCCTCAGGACGAGGGCAGCACGGACACGAGTCAGGGAGCTCTTGCCTGACTGCAGAGCCGGTTTCGAGGCTGGGAGAGGCTGGCAACCTCCTCCTGCAAAAGGAGCCAAGTCCCTGACTTCCTTCAGACACGGTAGCTCCCCAGCCGTGCAGACGTTTCATCTAACAGCACACTAAAGCCGTGGTGAACTTTGAAAACTCACCTGAATAGTAAGATGACGCAGATTCAGATCAATAGTGCATATTCATTCTCCAGCAAGGGTTCAAGTTCATATGAAATCTTACTGCCTATTAAAAATTATAGCTGCTTCTTCCCTGTTCCCACTTGCCAATCCCTTTGCCAGCTTATTTGAAGCAAGACAGCAACAAGCCCAGCCCGCTGGTGACCAGCCCTCTGCAAGGAGCATGTGCTGTTACCAGTGCTGCAGTGTTGTCAGGAGCACCGTACACTGTCTCCAGGTGTCATGTAGGCCAACGAGGCTCCCAGCCTTTGGGAACAGGCAAAATTCCCCACTGAAGTGAAGGATGAATAGCAGCAGCACCAGTCTACCATGTTTTGGGGGTTGGACTAGATGACCTCTAGAGGTCCCTTCCAACCTTAGGCATTCTATGATTCTATGATTTTGGCATTAAGGCAAGCTAGCAAGGACGCAGCAGGCAGCACGTGCAATAGAGCTGCTAGGAAGGGAACTGGGCAGATGACTATCATCGTGTCGGTCCCTTACCACAAGGCGCAAGTCATCTTGTTCAAGTCACCAATTTCTACAGCAGAACTTCTCCTTCTGGAGGTTTCTGGAAACTAGACGTGTTCATTCTAAGGAAACATTTCACTACGTTGGAAGGTCCTCACAAGTTGGCAACCAGCAAGTAGAACAGATGCCTCCATGGAGGCGGGTTGCTTACCACGACTGAAACAACACTACAAGCAACATCATCTTGTCCCATAATTTATCTGTTAGACTGAAAAACATTGAACCTAAAGGCAGACGCACCTTAGAAACCACTTCTTTGGATAACAATTACTCACTCACAGGTGCTTGCTGTGATTAGTTAGCCCATGATACATTATCATACAGTATTAAAATTTAAGACCTGATTAGCCAGTGACTACATGCTTCCTGGCTTTTGTTTTAACAACCTTACAGTCGAAAAAAAGCCTTCAACAATGGTATAGTCTAAAACAAACTAGCTCTTCACATCCTTTCCCAATCTGAATCAGGGGTGAGGAGGGGAATTTATCCTAATGTCCTCAATAACTAGTTTCCTTGAAGTGCTGTTGCCTGGTACTTCGCACCACAATCCTGTAACTGGGCAGTATTTGCATCTGTGCAAGACAGGGAGCCATGAATCGCTGCCATACCAATCAGCTGAGTACAAGGACACATTAAATGAAGCACTGCTGGTTGTTTGTTGTTTGCTCAAATGTCATCAAAAAAGTTTACATGGGTTGTTACTCAAAACATTTTGACTGCAAGATACTCACTTTTAGAAATTGCACTAAGATATATAAATAGAGCTGCTAATCATACCACTGCTCACGGAATAGAAAACCCCATTATCACTCTCACAAAACAGAGAACAGAAATACTGAACATTTCTGCTTTTCCTGTACCCTTTTAAATCATCTTGCCATCCCTATGTATCAACTTAGTAATTTTTTCTTCCATGTTTTACAAAAAAAAGACTCATTCTTCAGCACGGTTTTTTAAACTTTTTTTTTATTTTTTTTTAATGTGAGCTTCCTCATTTTCTCTAGCCCTGAATCCATTCAAATACTGCTTTCAGTTCCCCTAAACAGCATATAGTTTACCTACAGCAGTAGCATTTTTTTTTTCCTCTTCTTGATGGGAAAGGGTGTGGGAAAAGAATGGGGAAAGAAAAATATATTGTTTTTTTTTGTTTGTTTGTTCTTGACAGAGCACCCTATATTCATATAGGTTAGAACATACATATAAAAAAAAGGTCTTATTTACAGTTTTAGAAAATGACCCTTTCAGAACAAAATTTATGCAGAGTTATTTAAGATATACAAAACATATTTAGATCATGATTCCTACCATCTAGGCAGTCCTGTATCTTCAGCCTGTTGGCCCTCATTATCTAAGAGCAAAAGAACTAACAGTTCAAATAAAGTACCTAGATTCTGAGAATGTCACTAGGGACAGCACTGGGGACCTTCATCCAGTCCCACCTTTAAAAACTAAAAGGCTGGAGAAGTTCAGATAGAGCTGATGAGTCAACGTAAGTTTTTTACAGAATCCTTACTTTGGCAGTATTATAAGTAATAACACACAACCTTTGGGGCATAGATTGTTTTCCAGCATGGATATCAAACTGTCTTATTTCAAGTCAGCATCTTCTTGCCAAAGGTTTTTTAAAATAATAGAAAGAAGGAAAAAAAAGGGTACGCAAAAATTCCAGTAAACCTTTCTGATTCAAATTATTTTCTATCCCACTGCTGAATGTTTTTAATACAACTGCTGGGGATTGGGATAGGGGAAAAAAAAAAAGAGGGGGGGAAAAAAAAAGATAAAGCAGCTTCTTGCCAACCTCTTGGAAGTCTTTGGTAAAGTAATAAAACCTTTAAAAAAATCACCTGCAACCAAGGCCTAAAGTTGAGGTGTATTCCTGAAACCTGCCTGAATAAGGTTGGCTGTCTCTGCAGAAGTTTCTCAACTCGGATCAATGGGTCGTCCTTGGGTTCTTTGCCACGTTCCTCTTGGGTTGACTAGTCTGAAGGAAAAGGGTGTCTCTCACAAGTTCAACTTTGCAATAGGTTGAAGAGTCTGGGACTAAACTAGTCAAAAACACTGCGCTTGCACTAGTCAACTAAACACAGTCTCATTCCATAGTCATCCACCGTTAAACTGTGGTCAGTTTGTGGCTTGTGCTAATTAGCAATTTTCAAGAGCCAGGTTATGAGTTTGTGCAGGCCAGGAACCATTCTCCCAGCCTCATGAATGCATCTGTCCTGCTTGGGAAATAAGTAGTTTAGCAATAAAGAAGTAATTTTGCACCATTTGGTCTCTGGACTACAGAGGTGCCTCAGGCATCCCCGTCTACTGGCACAGATAGAGCTGAAGGGACAAATACAACAGCACAGCAGTGTAAGTAGAAGCCACTGTGAAACACACACATGAATAGGGGAAATCTACCAACCTAAACCCAGTGTCTGCTGCATAAAAAAAAAAAAAAAAAAAAAAAAAAAAAAAAAAGTTACAGCTATCAAATTTCTGTGTTACACTTCTCAAATTTTTGATGCAGTATATATATATATTTAAGAGTACTAGAAGTAATAAGACATGGCAGGTATACAAAACTTTTTATTGACAACAGAACAATAAAGAGGAAAGTCACCACTTGCCATTCCTCAGGAATGTCTCCCTTTCACAGTCAGTCTGCTAAAAGTAGAGTCATTCACGGTTACAAGCAGCAAGGAGGCAGGGAAGTGCCTGCCACCCCCAGAAACACGAGTTTCAGTGCGGTGCGAAGGGGCTGCGAGCGCTTGAGTGCAGCGGGCCCTCCTGCACCACAAACGCAGCACAGCGAGGAGGCAGAGACACAGGACAGTCAGCAGCTTCAAATCATACCCACTATTTCTGCTCCAGGGAAACATTTGAAATGCCACTACCCACCTTCTGTTGCAGAAGTTTATCCACTCTTCCCTCACTCCTTGGGCTTTCCCTATCCTTAAGGACATTAATGCCTCCAGCTGAATGGTACTGTGTCAGAGAATGCCTGACCTTTTTACATTTTACTACCCTCTTACTAGTTTATGCCTGCACTTGAATTTACTTTTAGAACTTCATACTGACAAAAAGAAAAAAACACGTTCCCTAAGAATAATAGGATCAACCCGTTAATGCTTCCTTGCTAACAAAAATATTCATTATTGGTTGAAGACACTCCTGGAGTTGTTTTCAAGGTAGGTAGGCAGTCTGCTTAAGATTTGAAAGAAACTTCACGTCAAACTCCATTAACATAACTTCAAATATCCTGAAATGAAAGTTGAACTGGGGTTCAATCTAAGCAACAATGAAATCTTTTAGTTTTAGCTGTCACAGTACACAGAGCTGCACCACCTGTGCAAGGTGAAAACACTTTTGTCTTGCAGATGGTATTGGGACCCATTTGCTGTAGCTTATACATTTTTTATTGTTTATTCATTGATCATCTGTTTTTCCTTTATTTAGTGGATGTGTCTCAGAATATGTAGGCTAGTTGTTAAAGTGCTTTAAAATAAAATAAAAATAAAAAACCTTCAAAAATCACAACAGATGTGAAAATTTTATCTGAAGGATTTTGTACAGCATTTACAATGTAAGCATAAAGCATCTGAAAAATAAGAATTCTCTGCGGACTGATGCACTGCAAGTAGTCTCATACATCAGATGCTGCAATTCCTCTGGATACAAGATGCACAATACTTACAAAAACAATCCTAGAATCACAGACAAATGCTGGTGGCTCTTCCTCTTCTTCTTAGAAACATAATAAAAAAATCTGCATTACTCTCTCATAATTTAAATACATAAGTAATCTCCACTTTTATTACTTCATGACACTGACTTTAAATTTACATTATTTTAAGTACCATCATAATAGCTCCATGTATAATACAGATATTTGCTGATATCTTGTCAGAAAAAGAAAAACTTCCACTATATATAAAAAAAAAAAATGCTGTAAAGACAAGAACACTGAACAGGGACTTGGTACAGACTATGATTTGAGTTTTGTATCAACCACAGTTAACCCCAAATTAACAGATACACAGCGAAATTCAAAAGCAGTGCAAATATCTTTGGAGGTTAGAATAAAATTATACTACAAGAACATAAGACATAAGAAATTAAAAGGCAAGTACTTCAAGTACAGGAACCAGTCTCTGTAAGGTCCTTCTTAGTGTTAACTGGGAGCTCCTCTTCCCATCTTACTTCTTCCTCTGAAACACATTAGCCAACATGGCACCTGATGTAGTCAACTGGCCCATTTTGTTCAAAAACTTGGTCTTTGTATCTTCACTCACGAGGCTTGCCGCAATCGACATGGAGCTAGGAAATTCAAGAGTTTAGTTACACACTGCTGCTGTTCACTGATCAACTGAACTGTCCTTGCACGTTAAGGCTTTTCAACATCATGAAAGGCCACTCTGTCAAGGAGGACTGAAAAAATGCCACCATCAAATCCAAATATAACACAGCGTCACATGAATATGTCCTCAAATAGCAGCCTGGGGAAAAGCTGCAAAATATTTTGCACGTGTTATTTTTTACCACCTTTTAAACTTATGGCATTGGCATTAAACACTTTAGCAGTTGCTCTAATGACAGGTATCTTCATGAAAGATGAACTTTAACTTCTCGCTGTGAAAGTCAGTCCTTAATCTCTCAATACAAGGTATAGTTAATACTGTTTCAGACCAAGGGCCTATGTAGCATAAGCTACATCCTGCTTCAGTGGGCACCACAGAGGCTGCCAGCAGACATATATGTATGAGCATGGTAAGCACACAATGATCATATATATCTTCTGTATTTATGTGTAGATATATAAACACACATACGTATATATGCGTGATACTCTCTCTACCACGTGAGGCCAATTGGGGCACATATCCCATGTGTCTGATGCTTTACTGGAGAGCAGATTTACCCCGCATTTGTGCATTACTAGTGTGCAGTATCTGTGGCCTTTTCCCAGAGCCACTGTACTGAAGAAAGGGGTCACTGAGCTGCTGCACACCCCAGGGAAACTGCCCTGCTGTTGCATGCACGAGCCCTGTGCAAGGTAGGGCAGAGTAAGTTTTTAGCATCATCCTAACAACTGTTTCAGCCAGCCGCCCCCACAGAAGAGGGCTGCAAAGGGGCATGTGAACTTGCAGGTTAAGCCTCATCAGTTCCTGCAATCTCAGATTCACAGCATAGAAATAGTATAGAAATAATATTACTACTTTAAATGGAAAAAAAAAAAGAAAAAAAAAAGAAAAAAAAAAACTTGCTAAAATCTGTTTCCAAATAAGAGCAGGTCAGTGCAGGATTTCTGGCCACAAGCCTTTGGCACCAGTATAGAATACGCTACAGACAATTTTAGGCTGGATGCGTGGAAAAAGAGAAGGGGAAGTCTTACCCCTGTGGTTCTTGGACGGTCTTGTTTTCCACTTTTTGTTCACACTCTTTTATCATGGAGCTTAAAATAACCTAGAACACATGAAGAAGAGATATATATATGACTTATTTTTCCTTTAATATTAGCACTTTGGACTTAGCTGAGGAGTAGTAGTACAAGAGTGTTATACTAAACAACAGAAGGGCTCGAAGAATTTCTCCCATGTTTTTCAAGTGCATTTAATCTGCAGCTGTCCGATAAAGCCTTGCGGCTATAAAAAAAAAAAGATTCAAAATACTTTAACAAAGAAAAGTGTTTTTAGAAATAGTTACAGGAGGTCAAGACCCTCTTCCTGACTTTCCTTCACTTTATTTTAGAATAGAGACAAAGTGGACTCATCTATTATAAATTTCAGGATTTTCCTGAATCAAAAAATGCTTTGGCTTATTTGCAAATAGCACTAATATACATTCTACCTCCTCTCCATTTTCTTTGCATGGTGTTTCCAGTCCCCCTTAAAATTCTTATCAACACTGCACAGGAAGGAAGAAAACAGTGGGAAAGCAGGAAAACCAGGAAAAACAACAAAAAAAGACAAAAAAAGGAAAAAAAGAAGAAATGGGAAAAATGGAACAAAAGAAAAAAAGGAAAGAAAAAAACCTCACAGAAGTAAGGGGGAAAGAAGGAAAAAAACCACATAAAATCACAAAATTAATAGGCAAAAGAACAAAAAACTAATGAGAAAAAAAATGGAAAAAACAGATAAAGAGGGGGAGGGGGGAAAACCAGGGGAAAAATATCAGAAAAAAAAACGGAAAAAAGGGAAAAGTGTGAACAGAGCACAGAAGAAAAAGAAGCCTCATGAGGAAATGAAATCAGAAATGTGAATGCAACTTATTCTTTACCAAGAAAAATAAAATCCCCCAAGTCCCAACACATCATTTTCATTTTCAACAAGATTACATTTCAACTCTTGCTGCAATCTGCACCACTCGCTCAGATGCTAACATTAACTGCTCACCTCATGCTCTGGAGAGAGATGTTCCATATCGGTTCGTAAACATTTAAGTCCAGGCAAAAAGTGATTGACCATTAAATCCTCTGAAATAACTAGCAAGCAGGCTGTTAAGGCATTATAAAAACTGTGTTCTGGTATTATACACTTTCATCCTCATGAACACAGGGCAAGCTATACTAACAAAACCGAAGCCAACAGTCAGGATCTGACACTTCACGAAATAAAAATAATAGAAAAAAGGAAGGTAGTAAACATATCTTCCTTCACGCATTTCATATATCATTTACACATACATAATATTTTCACTTTAAAAATTAAGCCATTGGTTAAGACTGCTTTTGATTTGATTGTTACCAAACCTTAAATCAACTCCATCTTCTGTGAAGATATCTTTACCGTAAGTATATCACATTTTGTCTAACAAATATTCAAAGACAAACTTATTTTTTTCTCAAATATCAGTCCTTTCACTGCTAAAGAACTAAGCTTCCCTTGCGAAAAGGATACAACAACAGGAAAGAGCGCTGTAAGCTTCAAACAGGTGTGTAGCAATATCCAGTCTCTTGGAATCCACAGACTGCTGATTGTTGACCAAGGCTAACTTGTGTAAGTGGGGAATAACAACTGTAAAAGTAAATATTAGAATGATCTTAAATTGCTTTCCATGCTTGTTTAATATTAATCAAATAAGTGACAATGACGGACATCTGAAGCATCACAGATAACAGGGTGGGATAAGAGCTCCAATAATGGCTTTTGATTGGTCTGTCTTCAGAGATTTATCTAATTCATCAGTTAATCTGAAATAAAACTGTTTTCACCTATATCACAGGATTTTAGCAATAGTAACAGCTTATAGAAGATATTTTGCAACACTGTTCCTCCACCGCTGCTCAAGCGTTCTAAATGAGATATGCACGTATCATGAGAAGACTTTCACAGAGGGAACCTATCTGAGGATCTCAGCCAGATAACCTCAATGCTTATAGTTGGAGGTACGATATTCCCTCGATTTCATTTACAAGTAACTTGAGGGTAGCAGACCCATTTTGCTGCTCTGTGTGCTTTAAGACGTGTGGGATGCTTGACACTTAAAAGGCCAGCAATGGTGTGGGAGGAAGGAGAGGAGAGGCAGGCTTTGAAAATGTCATGTAATTCAAAGAAAGCAACTTCGCATTTGCTGCACAGTAAACTGACCAGTCCCTTTAAGTTCTCAAATGATTAATCACCATGTGCCTGGGCTATGTATACACCTGTTAAGTAAGAATTAAAGTAAGAGTCTTCAGGTCACATCAAAGTAAGAGCCTTCATGTCAAACACTGAAAGCAAGAGTTTTCATGGAACATTTCGTAAGACAAGAAATCAGAAAGAGGAAGAAGGCATCTTCCCGTTGGCGCAACTTACACTCATCTCTGAATCTGGGCTCAGCATTAGGTCCAACTCTTCCAAATGTTTTTATGATTTCTGTATGTAGAGAATGTTGGTCTTGATATTGAGGGTCTTCCAGGAAAGATGCCAGCTGCATCTTCACTCTTTCTAGAAGCTTAAATAGAAATAAAAAGGAAAGAAAAGAATGATGGAATTAAAAAAATACATATGTTCACCTTAGAATATCTCTATAAATCCTCCACATTTCTGAACATAAACTTGGATTTTCTATTAATTAATCTTTTCTAATATATCTTTTCAGGACGTTCCAGCCTCTTTGATGCAAATCTACATTTTAAAGATTTTTAAACATTGTCTTAATGCAACCTATTTGCAACCATGGACAAGTGCTTCTATATAATCAGTCTGTCGTTCAGAGGTTTCCTTGATTTTACTGTTCTCAGGATCTAAATGCTATCATCACTTAGTATATTACCATCTTGGGAGTTTTGCTGTTTAAGTGGATCTGTGTAATCAAATCACTTTAGTAAGATATCCGAGATTTTGGCTGAGAAATTTTCTGCACATACAAATAAAATGGTAAGCACCGTAAGAATGACTGCAATTAGAAAGATTTCTACTGAAGATCGGGAAACTGAACCAAAATACAAATATGCATAAAAATGACAGTCTCCTACATTTAAATGATCTAAGTTTTTAATTTACATTTGAAGTAGTAAAAATAACATTTTCTGATACATTTTGGAAGAAGATATCATCTCTGTATTCCAAGATGTATTATTATTGGTGCAACTTCTACAATACAGTAATTTTATTGTACAGCAATTTTTAAAGTGCAAAAAAGCAGCATTCTTTCAAAACTGATTATAGACATGCATTCCACACAACAAAATTGTAACTTATCCATCTTCCAAGTACTTATGAGTCATCTTTGACTTCTTGCTCACATTTCCTCAAACATTCTTTTAGAATATGTTGAAATTACAGGAAGAATGCAAGCTCTGCAAAAAGTTGAGACCTTTAAAACAAATTTCTTTTTGTGCAGTTGTTACATAAAACAAAATATAGTATTTCTATTGATTATAGTAGAGTCATGGGTGTCTTGTTAAGAATTCTCATCTATTACCACAGTTGGATCATTCAAAAACAAAACAAAACAAAAAAACACAAGTGGAAACTGATAGAGACCTCAAGAATAATTTCAATTACTTCACTCTCATGTCTTTAATATCATCTTAAACATCATGGGTTGAGACAGCTACAAGGGAGCAGCAGATATGACAAAAGCTATGAGAGGCCTGTGCCCTTCCAAGGTTATAGCTGGAGCCAAGCAGCATATCCTAGGAGATCTCCAATATTCCTATGTGCAGGCAACTGGATTCTGCTGAGTTTCTGATTAGCATTTTGAGAAAAACTGTCTGTCTATTTATTTTGGGAAAAAATGGATTTAGATTTCTTAGAGTACATTTTAAAACAAAGTCTATCTTCCGTTTTCCTCCTCTACATTTTTTTTAAGGTATGATTTAATACTTCAAAACAAAAATTCTTCTTAGCTAAGAGAGTTTGAGTTTAAAAAAAAAAAGTGAAATAGGAGAGCATTCTGGAATAAAATACAGCCAAGGGAGAAAGAAATTCTCTCTCCTCCTGTTCCAAGTTTATTAGTGAATTACTGTATTTATCAAAAAAATCACCCACTTCTTATGCTAAAAAGACAACCCTCTGACAAGTAGGACTCTCTTACCTCTCTCTGAGTAACTGTTTCCATGATGGTCCCAAAAGCAGGGATCGTTGCAATCCTCACTGAACTACAAGAGAAAAATAGAGTTTTAAAATATATTAAGCACTGAGAACAAAAGGAATTAAAAATAAAGCAAACCCAGATTTAGTACTTAAGTTACATTAGTTTCTAGTAATGACAAAATAAATAAATAAATCAAATAGCAGACCAGGAAAAAGACAGACAGGATTAACTCAAGGTCTCAATCTGAAACTCACAATTCAGGATCACTGGACAAGGTAACAAGGGCCGGAGCAACCCGCTTGTCAACTAAGGCTTCACTCATGCCTCGAAGAGTCAGCTGTAAACCAGTCAACATGCAATAAAAAACGGTTTGGTAAACTGGAAGGAGAACTGGGTTAGCTGTGACTGAGGATGGGCAGGCAGACTCTTGGGTTTTTCTTGGTTTAGTCACCCACACAAGACATTAAAATGATTAAGACTCTAATCATGCTCTAATTTTTTTTGGTAATAACCTGTTAGTCAGATTAGCAAAGCATCCCTCCTTAGCTTGAAAGAAATACCACATCAGAATGCTGTGTCAAACATATGTCAAACATACATCAAAGTACAGTGATTGCTTCTCGGAAATCAGATACAGCCAAGATTATTTCCTTCTTCAGTACTGCAGATACTACTATACATTTGCAATAATAAACTTCATAGCTTTACAGAATACATTCATATTCAGCTTGCTGCTAGGAGTTATTAATTAAGCGTATTTTAAATTTGAGAATATTAACATAAACAGTTTATCTAAAATTAAGCTTTTATGAATTACATTTTTATTTAAAAATTTGCTCAGTCATTTAATCCAGTTTAGTTCTAGATGTTACAATCAGCCTTCTTATTTATAAATAAATGATTTGAAAGTTACCACATGCTTAAAAGTAACTCAGTTTTGGTTTAGCTAGAGTAAGAAGCAGGACTGATGGTTATTTCTTCCTAAGTATTGAGAGGGATGCTGGATGTATAAAGACAGTCAGGAAACTTACATTTCAGGGTCACTGGAGAGAGTAATGAGAGCAGGAACAACTCTCTGAGCTACGAGAGTCTCATGTACCCCCTTCACCAACAGCTGAATGGTCGGAGCAGGGGGAATGTCACAGGTGACGCACGGAAAGAGTGAGCACAGTATCACGGGAAGAAGAATGGCACAACCAAGAGAGAGAAAGAAAAAACACAAAAAGCAAACCAAAATTAGAAGCTAAGCAAATACTGCTACGCTAGAGCTTTGTATGTGCAGAGACGTGAAGAAAGCTGAAGTGGCCTGGCAAGCAGCACAAACCTATGGTGCTCAGCAACGTGATGGCATTTTCTCCGTTTTCAGCTATTTGGAAATTGGCAAGGAACCCTAGGCTCAAGTGTGCAGCTGGCTGGGTGTCGTCACCCCAAAGTTGAACATGACAGTTCCACCTGAATGTCAGCCTAGCTCAGCAGAGCAGTATTTCATTACAGCACACGACTGCCCGCTCTCCAAGAGGCTTCTTGCCTAAACACAATGTGTGAGGTTTTCCAGTACGGAGCAGGGGTTCCTTCTGGACTGCTCCTGTAAATGGCTGCTCTGTGCCAAGCAGCAGCTTCCCAGGCACCGCTAAAGCTTTCCTCAAGGGCTTTCAGAGCAGCTTAGAGCTAACAGCCATCCAAGCAGTGCATAGTCTCCTTATCTGGAGATGTTCAAGACCCGCTTGGATGCGGTCCTGTGCCATGTGCTCCAGGTGGCCCTGCGTGTGCAGGGAGGTTGGACTAGATGATCTCTAGAGGTCCCTTCCAACCTTAGGCATTCTATGATTCTGTGTGAAGCACCCCAGCTTATCTTTGCTGGTCTAAGCAAGTAAAAACCTGATGAAACATGACTTGTTCATGATAGACACTTCAAGTTTTTCCATGTCTAAATAAGAAATGCATTTTTTGCAATGTTTCCCAAATATTAAAAAATGAGAACACTGTAAAATTTCTGTTTTGACCCACAAATATCTGGAAATTCTTTAAACGTAGACATTAAAGCATCATTTACCTTAGTTATGTATTCTCCCAATTTTAAAAAATGACAAATTCCAAGCTTTCCCTAGTATTCAAGAAAATAAACAATTTTATCTGACATGGGAAAGTCGAGATATTTTCATTTTGTCCACTTTGTGTAAGGCAGTCTGCATGTATTTGTCATTTTTAAAGAACAAGCAGAGCTTAGCAGTAGTTTCTGGAGGGAAATTTGAAATTTATTTTTGACTACATATCAATATTTTAATTATTCAAATTTCTTCTTCATGGCAAATCAAATCCCTGCTTTACTAACTTCACTTTTTAAATATAGAATCATTTTCTTAAATTCTGAGTTTGTTGCAAGAAACTGGTAGAAACTCACATTTCTACAATCTTCTCATATAAGCAAGTGACAGTGTCTTTGTGTATGTGTGTGTGCACAGTGAACATAGTATGCCTCTACAGAGGGCAGCTGGCAGAGGAAACACTGGGGCAGAGCTTTGTTAAGCCGTGCAAGGCCATGGGCATTACTGTTGTAGAATGGCAAAGGACACGCTGTAGCTTCCTGGACTTTATTCACAAAGCCTTAAAAGTGGCTGGCAAACTGCTACATTTTGATGTTAATAAATTTCACGATCATTTGTACTGGCATCAGCTTAAAAAGTGCTGATGTGTTCAGCTTAAAGCGCTGTTTAGGAAATAACTTGCTAGTCAAGATGATTTTACTTTCATTCACAGGTGTGTTGATTTGCTTTTTGATTAATACAGGGAATAATTTCTGTTTTCTGTTCTGGCCAACAGGGAACTTGAGCTTTTTTTATCCATCTCAATTTGGAAAAAGCTTGTGGGTACTTCAGTGCTTTGAACAAGAATACTTGAGATTTGTACAAGTGAAAGACATTTTGGTATCATCTCAGTTCCATGATTACACAGGTTGCCAGATTACTTGTAATTATGGCAATTTTGGTCTGGTAAACAGCATCATCCTGTCTTACAGAAAGCACAATGTGCTTTATAACTGAATTGTTCCTCTGAAGCTAAGTGTCTCTAACCTTAAACTGAAAAAGACCAAACCTTGCAACTCAACTATGCGCTTCATGTTCAAAGCAGCAGTAGTGAAACCTGTTTGTGCCAACATCCAATGGTAAAATACTGCTGGAAAACCTCAGCATGCAGAAGGGAAAGCAAAGCTGGATGGGCAGAGCCAGAGCACTTAGAGCCCTGCAGGCAACACGAGTTTTTATCTCAGACTTTGATTCTGACTGCTCACCTTGGGATTGCCATTTATCCACAGCAAGCCTCTATAAACACCCAACACAGAGACTGCTCTACCAGGAGGGAAGAGATCACTTCTGTGTCATTCCCTCCTAAACAGGCTGCAAAGGTTTGGTAACACCATCGAGGGAGACCGATCATCACCATTTCTGTGCTGCTCTGAACTGCACTGTATATCCTCTATACCACTGCATTGCTCAGAATCTTTATAACACAGCACATAACTGCCTTGCTGCTGCTCACATGCTCCTCTATGTTATCTAGTATGCACTTGCTGGGGAGTAACCTCTAAGGTGTCAGAAATTCACTGAACCAAGGCACCTTCCACAAGTAAAACAAGTTATTAGCATTTTTAGCAGTAACTCTTGCTAACTGTATTGCCATGCTATAACTATAAAGGCAATATAATAAAAGAATTTTCAAGTGAGCAAAGTGGCGACCATGAAGGTGCCTTTAATAACAATTAAAATACAGTATGAAACAAGGAGTCAAGTAGCACACAGGACTGCCTAAAAGGATCTACACGTGCTTGAAGCAGAAAAAAAACTGCAACCAGGACAACAGCCTGTGGTAACCGAGGTCTTCCACAGATTTGTATAGTGCTTATCCCAAATAAAAAGAAATGAGGGTCTAGTATTACATCTATAAGATATAACCAGTGTTTCTATTCTATATTAAACAAATCCAAAAGTATTTTAAGGGTGACCAGAAACTGCCACCACATCTTTACAGGAGAAAGAGTCAACTGAAGTGACGCCACAACACTTAGTGCTTTATCCACAGCGTTTCTCAGGGTGGCAGTGAAACACACCAATGGTTACGGTTACGCTAGTGCTCTTCTTTGCAGGGCAGACCTGCAAAGATTTGCTTTTGCAAATGGATACAAGAAGGCAGATTTGGCTAGAGGTCTGTTGTAAAGCTATTTTGGTGAGAAATTTGTAGCAGACTTGCAAAGAGTAAGGTATAGAGTGTAATATAAAAACAATGTCTGTGGAGTATGCAAAATCATCCAAGCGGTTATTTCTTTTTTCAGGGACGGAATACAACCCAGTGTTTCTGTATATGTCTTTTTTTAAAAAAATCACCATTTGATGAAACAAGGGCATGATGCGGGAATCAAAGCAAACTCAGTGGCTAAAGGTAACAGTCATTTTCTCTGAGCAAATTTATAGATTTTAAGAGAATGCTCACAAATTTGAAGTTACCACTGGCATGTATGACTTTAATTTATATATTGACAGTAACAGATAATTGATTAAATATATGCTTTTACCACCAGATCCATCACCAATGAATCACAGGACAGACAAACCAGGACTAAACAAAAACAATATTGAAAATGGTAGCTTGAGAATTAGGCTTGCTTATATTTATCTACAGACTTAAGCAAACACATTTGACAAAATACCGACATCTGGCTTGAATACACCTCAGCAATGAAATGCTTTTTCATAATCTGCATGTGTTTTTTGGCATGCAGTAATCGGAATGCAACAGTCACGCCAGTAGCAGATCCAAGACCACATACACAGTTGCTGCAGAGAAGCTTGCAGTGGCTTAATGAAATCAACACTGTTGAACAGGGACTGGACACAGAAGCAGCCATACAACACAAGCTTCCTGCTCCATCACACAGTACACAACCTCTTTAAACCACTTACAATTTTACATGTGTAACAACATTATCTCAATTATTGCTTAAAAAACACAACAAATAGAAAATCCCAACACACTGCAGTTTTAAAAAGCTTGGATATCACTTACCTCAAACATTCTAGCAGCTGTGCAGCGAACAAGAGCTGAAGTATGGACAACTCCATACCATAAGACAGTTAACAGCAACTCATGGTATGCTGGGTTTGCACTAGAAGAAAACAATTGGGCAGATAAAAAAAAAAAAAAAAAAAAAACCACTTCCCCCAGTCTCTAGAGAGATCCTGTATCTACAAAATGAAAAGCGTAGTTTCAAAAGTCCATTGCTTAAAAGTCTAAAACTTTAAAGTTTATCCTTTTTAAAAGGCTTACATAAAATACAACATTTACAGTTGCTGTCTACAAAAATAGGTAGTGTTTTGAAGTTCATTCTTAAAAAAAGAAAATAAAATAAAGAAAATTATGACACTGAATTGAATGCAAATAGCCATGTAGAACATCAGCTAACAATATGGTGAATAATAAATTAATTCTTATTTAATGCTTAATATGATTGATGTGTTAAGTTTTACACATTTTAAACAACTTCATTGCTAATCTATAGATTAAAACTGAATATTTCCTGAAACTATAGGAACAAAACATAAGAACACTCTTTATTTGCTTGAAGTATCTAAAAGTTTGAAGTTACTAAAATTACAGTCAAAAACATGATATGAGCTTTTAATAAAAGATTTTACTGTAATTAGGTCTACTGAATTCCAAGGGATACTCCTTACCCCAGTTCCACAAAAGAGGCTTTCAGACTATCAAGAGGAGCATGGGATAGTGAGAGCATGGTCATCACATCTTCTAAGAACCCAACTAACAGCTTGCGGTCTTCTTCCTAAAATAAACGTAGACAACATGAAGCGGGGCAGTATTGCTACAGCCCCAATGACCTAAAGCTACAAAAGAGACAGAGAAAAGCAGACTGAGCCTTTCTGATAGTTCACCACACATGAATGTTCATCACACGTTTGTGAGATGATAAAGGATTTATTTTTTCCTATGAGCCAGCACTATATGGCAGACTATCTATTAGCTATTGAAAAAATTACTGTCTATTTCAGTACTGCACAATACCATTTGAGAATTCAAGGTATGCCCAAAGCAGCACTTTACTCACAGCATTTACTTACTTATCTGGTCCAGATAATGGTACAAAATTATGGTTTGCAAGGGCTAGTTAAATGTCTGAGACCTATTTACTGAACATGGTTAATAGCTTCGATAAGACACATGACTGTCAAAGTTAAAGAGTGGTCAAGATACCTGACTGTTTTACACTCTACTGACTCCAGATTTTAAAGGTGGAAACTATAATCTAAACAAATATGACTATCACCTAAACAACTTGACTAATTAACATGCCCTTTGAATGTGTTAAAAAAATGAATGCGTTGAACGTGTTAAAAGCTACCTAGTCATTCAAATATCTGCAAAGCCCAAGGACACTAAAGGTTTTCAGAAAGATTTTTTTTAAGTTTCTACTAACCAATGAAACTACTTAAGAAATGAATAAAACCACCAAACCTACCTGAATGTAACATGTAAGGACCCCTGTTGCATAGATGGGAACTGTGGCTTTTGTCAGCACTCCATTACCCGCTATGGAATCTAATGAAACATTGAATATTTATTCATATATAAACATATATTTTTAAGAATTTTTATATTTTACATACACGCGGGTGTACAAAGAACTCATACACCTATATCTGCATGCCAAAAATGATGTTTGAAGGGAATTCTGATTTCAGAGTTTTTCTATTTTGATACAATGTCCAATTTTAAAGTCCTTCATCACAATTAAGATTAGATTGTTTATCATTTAAGAAAATGACAAACCTGAGAACTCTAGTGTAGCTGGATGTCATTTGAACAGGGAGGTTGACAATTTTTTTTTCTGCAATTGAAGATCAATTTTTGTTCATTTCAGCAAAAAACTACTTACCTATGTTTTCTTCAGACAGTCTTAAAATTTCCTGGAACTGTGGTTTGACCTACACAAAAGATGATGAATCCCATTTAAGAACACCTCTTATCAACGTCAATCAACTTATAAAAAGATAAGAAGTAAAAAACAGAAAAGAGGAGGGGAGGGGAAATATTTAGAGAACAGAGCCTGGTGTTGTCAAAATTGGAAATATGACATAAGAGAATAAAAACTTCTACTGTGTAACTACAATGAGGTAGCATTTACCACTCCTGATATCAAGAGTTGAAGTCTCTTGGCAGTTTGCTCAACTGGGCTTTAAGGTTTACAGCTCCACAAAGCTTCATGTAAAAAGTGCCTTTTGTTTGCACATCTTTGGTGATGTCAATGAAGCTCTCTTCAAAATACAGGTATGATAATTGGTATCAAGACATTTCTATAAAAGTTATGGTTCTCAAGATACAGAAAGGGCTTTCAAAGCCTGGAGCTTGGTATTAGTCTTTTCTATAAATGTAGTATAAAGTAATAGCCCTGTTTTGTGTTAGTATCTTGAGGTAACCCTCTAGTGTTTTAGCACTTCCTTTTAGAATATTTTCCAATGAATATTTAGAAAATGTTTCATTGAGAAAAATGGATACACTTTCTTGATAACACTTTTCATACATCATTAATACAAAATGTATTGAGGAGGGAAAATATTCACTTTCAATTACCAATTAAGTACAGGCTGAAGTATTATATGTGTGACAAACCCCAGAAAATATGCTGTTCTGAAGGAAGCAAAATGTAAAAATCACTAGAATTAGGATAATCTCTCCCACTCTGTAGGCCATTCAGATGGCAAATACAAAAAGCACAGTTAAAAATACCCTTGCCTAAATGTCTGTTGGACAGGATGAAAAGACCTTTCCCAAATTGTCAATGGATGAAGACAAAATACAAAAGCATGTGAGCAGACAGTTAAAAGCAGCAAATTAAGAAGTACTAACAGGAAAGCATTAACATGACAAGCAAATATAAATGATCACATAAAACTTCCGTATTACACATACCGTGAGTGTGGATAATTTATATAACAACAATCTTTTGGTAGAATATTTGAGGCACCATCTTACCTTAGTGTTTGTAAAAATTTTCCCAAATGTCCTACAAAGTCGCCAGAAAAATCTAGAGAATTCATGAACACAGGCAGTTGAGGCTACATTGATCTTGCCAACTATTTCGATAAGTCGTGGTAACCTAAAAATCAGGAAACAAAAGCATATTAAACACTACTTTGATCTTTTATTTCTCTCCAAGTTTACTGTGTATATAAAATTTCTACTAGTAATTATACATACCTCACTGGTTCTAATAAAATTATCAATATATGCTCTATAATTCCCGACACTTGAAGAGTGGTTTGAATGCCAGAAAGGTCTGACCTATATTTCCCAACATCTGTTAATGTAGAAAACCCTTGCTTCAACATGAAACACTTGGAGTGAAAGAAACTTTACTTCAACAGAGATTTGGCTACACCACTGCAAAGATGGAAGTAAGTTTTCCTGGAGCAAGTAATTGCCTACTTGATCCACTATATAGCCAATATTTCCTGAATAAAATTCAGGTAAGTACTTTCCATGTAGGAAATTTAAAAGCCAAAGATATTCTATCTTTTCCTTTTTTAAGCTTAATAGCAATTAAATAAAACCAGATTTCTATTTTAATAACTGTTAAACATAATCATGCCTAAGAACTACTGAAACTTGTACATGCTTCAATACTAGGAGCCAGAAGATGCAAACTAACTCACAGCTGATTGACAACCCAGAGCAAAGTCTCCCATCCGGTGGTACCCTCGTGTTCCAGCTGATAGTCATAAAGTTGCAACAGGGCTGCTAATTGCTCTCGGCTTCCAATGATGGTTGCCACATCCTGAAGAGGTGACACGGGTCGGGGAAATCGAGTCACTGAAAACACACAGAACAAGCAATCACCAACACAAGAGCTGAGAATACCTTGCAAGGTATGTCAATACAGACAGGAAAGAAAAACTGAAACCTTTCATTACCCTTGCTTTTTAGAAGAGAAAATGCAGCCCCAGCGGGACTATGGAAGACCCCAGAGTATGCTGTAAGTTTACAACAAAATGACTAGGAGGCAAGGCCCCTTGATTTCCAGTGGTACACTTGCATCAGGCTACTTCAACTTTTATAACCTGACCTTTATAATGCAAGTATTTTGACACTGCCACCCTCCCAAGTTTCTTAATTTTTCAAATGATCAGAAGATAAGAGCTTACAGATAAAAAGCAAAACCTCACAAGATCCTGGACCATTTAAGTATCTGAGGACTGAAGGCCTACTACACCAAGATCATTTTATAATCACATGGCTTCTAATATTCTCAATTTATCTCAATCATATATCCAAGAATTCAGCAGTGAAGTTGAAAGACATCATAATCTTTCCTACAGTTCCAGGAATGTTACTAGTTAGCGGAAAGTGTATGAGACCTTTTTTCTTATACCTCTGTGAAAGGAGAAACTGTGAGACTGGGCCGAAGCCTGAAATTTTTGATTTCCTTATTTAAACAGTAACAACTTGTGGAAAAAGTACTCATCTTCAGATGACTCTGGTCAGCTGAAATAGTTTAAGAGTGGCATATATAACATTTTTATATTAATACACATAACATAATGGCAAAGTCCAAGTGAAGATTATTTTATTTCTCAAAGGATTTAAAAATGAGGGGAAAAAAGACAAAAACACTACAGAGATAAAGAAAAACATTATATCAGTCTGTGATAATCAGCTTCTTTAAATATAGAAAAGAGCAGGAAAAGAAGGCATTAACTAAAGATTGCTGAAGGAGACTAATATGAAAATGCACTTAATAGACATATTAGAAAACTTTTCTTTTCCCTCCAGAATTCATTTTCTCTTCTAATACAGAACATATTTTATTGCAAGTCACTGTATAACAAATACAGGAAAAAAAATGCCACTGGACAAAGAGAAGGCATTTTGCCTGCAATATACGGCAGACATAATATTACAGGAACAATAAATGTGTTACAGAAATTTCAGCCAAAACACATTTAGTTCTCCTTTATTTGACTGGCAATCATTTCATGTCTTACATACTTCCTCTGTATCAGTAACTTAATACTTGTAATTAGTTAAATAACAAATAAGGCTTCACGTCTAAGGCTGAATTACTCCACAGGGAAGGTGAGCTAAAGACAGGGAAAAGATTAAGAGATTTTTTTTTTTCCCCAAAAGGATGAGGCGGAGGAAAAATAAAAAGAGAATGAAGAAAAACACATGACAAATCTTCCCATGCTGGAATATGGCTAAGGAGAAAAACAAAAACAAAACCCACAAATAACAACAACAAAAACAACCACCACCCCCTGCATCAAACAACCATATTAAAGAACGAAATTCCACAAAATAAAGAAATTTCATTTTTTGTTCTCCTTTTCTCTGAAAATGTAGTATAAAAAAAGCTGGATTAGAAAAGAAGCTTGGAAACAGAAATTTAAATTATTACTGCATAGATAGAGTGCTATAGAAATTTAAAGTGTATATAGGAAACCAGCACCTGTTTATGTAGTAACTATAAACACAGATTAATTCTGTTTAATGCACACTATGGTCAATTTCTGAACTTCCTCCCTTGCATCTAATGGTAATAATGTGTTTTGAGATTTGCCACCAAATTATACTTTGTATCTAGTATACCTTTTCAGAAATTAATCATTTACCTTCTATCTGTGGCACTTCACCCTGAAGTTTAGCTTTGCTTGTGAAAGGTGCATTCTGTAACACCAGTGCAAAGAGTGAAGGGATCAATGACTGCAAAGCAGACAGATACATGTGGAGCTTATGTTCATCCAAGCCATGTTCTCCTTCCTGAAACAAAAAGAACTTTAGTTAAAGCTTTCACTTCTTATGGCCCATTGCTTAAGCATGTTTGTCAGTGAAGGCATCCATGATAACCAATGCTTCCATGTAAAAGTTTATGTCCTGATTACAATTACTCTCACAATACAGCCTTCTGCATCAAGTGCTTCAAGTCCATGAACACACTGATATTCTGAAAGAAAAATTTTCAGTACATTTTAGGAGTTTGGTTCATTGGTCTTAATCTGTAAACTGAAGAAACTGGTCACCTGTATTCTCAAAATCAGCATCTTGGCTAAGTCCATTATTATTATTATAATAATGCTGTCACCATTTTCCAGGTATCTACCAAAACAAATTTGCAGACAAACTAACACAGGACTGCAAAGCACTTACTAAACTCTTCAATTCCTCCATGTATTTTTTTTTAAATTCAATAAATATGGCATTTGATTTAGCACTATGTGACACAAAACAATTTAAACACAGATCAAATATATTTGAATCAACACAAAGTGTTGTCTTCTGAACACAGCCTGAAGCAAGAGTTTTCCAAACTGCATTTTGACTACTGGGCTCTGAAACAATTTATTTTTAATTCTTCTTCCTCCCCTACAGAGGAAGTTACAGCTTATGTTCCTTCCCATAGAACATAAGTGACAATGATTTACCTTTTCATGTTATTTTAAAAGTCTGCATAAGTAATAGAGATACAGAAAAAAACCTCTCCAATGTAGGAACAACCGAACACTTACCCTGAGCAATTTTTCAATCTTATTAAGCAGCGTAGGTATAAGATGGAACTGTAAGTTTCCCAGTTCTGTAGTCCAGGCAGCGTAAGCAGGTAAAAATACCTGATGTGTTGCACTAACTACACGTTCTGAAGGGTCTCCTAGAGCTGAAAGCAGCAGTTCAAAACCCTAACAAAACATAATAAAGAACTATAATTATTCTTGCTAAAATTTAGAAAAAAAAATCCACAAAACATGCCAGATCTGAAGTAAACTATCATCATTTTTTAAAAATTTTCATTAATAAAAAACAAGATAGTACACGAGGAACCCTTCAACAGTCCCATCATGCCTCTAAAAGTAAGCAGTAGGTGGTCCAAGTCAAACACTTTTTACTCTGCTTTCAAAAACTGACAAGACAGGAAGAGACAAATCTTCATTTTCAATCACCTAAAACATTATTATGCGTATGAAGATCAAGCTTTTGCCTGTAGTAGTAATGACACTTAAAGTATTTGTTTTCTTTTTGGTCTTGGTGATACAATAAAAAGCATCATTCATGTAAACAATCCAAATTCCTATTAAGTATCTCAAATAATTTAATGAAAATATGTGAAATTATACCTTCCCCTACTCATGAAATAACTACAGAATACACTTCATAGATAGAGAATCTATCGTAAATGATACCTGTTGATATTTGTCTGGATCATCAATGTATCCCATGATGATGCCAAGGCTTTTGATCACAGCTTCTCGTACCAGATCTGCCTTATCTTCCATTAACATTTGCTGAAGCATGGAAAGTACTAACGAACTACGAATTTCTTTCTGTTTGTAAACAAGAAACATACTTGTTAAGTATGATCAAACTAAATATAATTGCTTCTACCATTTTCTAGAAATGCTTGCTCTTCTACTAGGGGATCCTCTCTGATTATTATTCACCCAGTTTCACCATAGAAGACAACGAATCATAATCTAGTGTCAGTAAAGATCCTTTTATCCTACTAAGCACAAAACTCAGGTCTTCAACTATTACGGAAGCATGTACTGAAAACAAGTAACAGCCAAAACCTACTATAGCCCTAGACTTGGAAGAGCTCTTACAAGAGAATTTGTAATCAGTCTCTTGCTAAATCAGAGAAATGGGTTTTGATTTGGGTTGCTTTCATCTTTTTACAGGAGCTCCAAATTGCAGCTACCACCGACTACATTTTGCCACTTCTTTGACTCTTAATGCCATTTACACTTCCCCCAGGTGATTTCCTTAATCGAGACTTTCTTTACTTCATCTCTACTGAAGCAAGGACAGCTTAGTCAGACCATGCTGGTTATGGAGACATTCTGCAGCTAGATTGAACCGTCTTTCTTTACAAGCCACCTCTTCCTTAACTTACTGACTCTCATATGCATGATATACAATGCAAGTGTCCATGTAAAACGCACACTGTCTAGAACATGTAAGAGAAAGATGGTTCTGTAACAAAATAGATTGCCACTTTGCTTTCCCTGGGGAAGGGGTAAGATGCACGATTAATACGTACAGGAAGGTAAGGTGCTAGGGCTCCACAGGATTCTGCTACCAGGAGCCGCCTCTCTGGGTATTTGTGGCTGATCTGGTAAAAAGAAATTGAATGGTTATTGGTTTTGCAGTAACCAGTATTTAAAACATGACTCGAATTAACTGCACTGCAGGGATAACCCTGCATCTCTCTTTATGAACACTGGCTGTGTCTGTAGAAGTGCATATGGTACTAAGCAGCCTCTCAATCTTGCACTGGATCATATGGAAAAGGTAGCTGTTCTCTTCTCAAGTTATCCTGCAGACTGGAGGTTATACTAAGAGCAGAATCTGCAAAGTCTAACATAAAATATACACTTAGAAGAATCTGAGCAACTTACAGCTGCCATTTCCCAAAATACTTGGCCTTGTGGGGCCCTTCAGGAGCACAATATCTCTAAGAACTACACAAGTGCCCTCTAGTGATCTGAGCCCACCAGCGTAGCACTGGTGTGCCCAGGCAGTGCTGAGCAATCTGCTCTAAGGACGACATACTTACTAGCTCAATAATATTTGCTTGCTCCTGTATCCAAGTCCAGCATCTGAGATGTGACTGGAATATGCTCCTGTCTTAACCTTGCCATGCCTATCTTTCCTTTCTACTCCAAAAATTTAGCTTTTCACTGAAAATTTCAAACGATTTCATTCAAAGTCTACCTTATGAATTTGGTATCACTACTTCTAAAGCAAGTTTGCATCCCAATGTAGCCAGTTTTAAGGTTGAGAAAAGAGCAATATTGGATGCACAACAAAACATGTGATACATTTCAACACATTTTGTGAATACAAAGAGAGGGAAAAGTGAATAGGTTTATCCTGTCACATAAGATAAGGTATGCATGTAGTACAACTATTTCTTTGCCTTGCCATGTAGTGTGTCTTATCACAGAAAAGACCAAGGTACCAACTACCTACTTCACCTTGATCCTTATTGGTAAGATTCGCTTACCAGGTTCTTGAGATCTGTGGGAACATCTGGAGCAAGGAAAACCTACTGTTGGTAGAGGACCATCAGGTTGGGGAGCATCTAAACCACCTGGACACACACAAGCCCTTTTCTAGGGATGGAAGGTATCCATGAACGCTAACAGAGCTGGCCACCCTTCATAACCTGGAAAGCCGTATTAAGAATCAGCTTCAGGCACGCTGTTATTACCACCTAGCATGCTGCACAGGGAAATTTGACCATCAGTGCAATATTAATATTTGCAATGTTCTCACTCTTCTGGTCTGGTATCCCCAGGAAGTCTCCCAATAATGAAGTTCTGCCAGGATCATTTGTAGAAACTCATATGACCAAATTAGGAACTTCAGGACTAAACTGAAGTCTCAGGCACAGCAGAACCTTCTTTGAGAATGTGTCAAATGTTTGGCATTCACCTTTCAACAGGACACAAATAGTATTTTGGAAACATAGAGACTTCATAGAAGAAAAAACATTATGGGCATGCAACACACCACTTGCTCATTCCTAGAGTATCACTGGTTGGCTTGGCATCATTTTTGCCACAAGATGGAAAACGCTAATAAATGCAAATTCCCAACTGGCCTTACCCCCACGCTTAACCTTATGAAGACCTGGTTTCCTGAGGGAAACAGAAAAAAAGACTAGTTTCACCCAGGTGAGGTGGGCTGACAAGACAACATAAATATCATCCCTGATATTACAAAGACATACTGACAAGCAAAAGAAAAGAAAAAAAAAATTCAAATTTCCGTAAGACTCATGGTGAGGGAAGATTAGCCCAAAGGAAAACTAACATAAGTTTAAAATGCTTATTTTCTTTGCCTTTGTCCTTAATGACTAGAATTACATTCTGTGAAAAATCAGTCACTGCCTCTGAGCAAGCTTTCAGCATCTACAGTGCCTGAACTAATCACAGATAAACAGGCTGTAAAAATCACAGAGTGGTTGGGTTGAGGTTAGAAGGGACCTCTAGAGATCATCTAGTTCAACCTCCCTGCTCCAGCAGGGGACACCTAGACCACGCGGCACAGTGTGGCATGCAGGCTGGTGTGGAAGATCTTTCAATGAGACTCCACCATGACTCTGGGCAGCCTCCTTCCAGGGCTCTGTTACCCTCACGGGAAGTAAGTTCTTCGTTACATGGAGGTGGAACTGCCTGCATTTCAACTTGTACCCATTACCCCTTGTCCTGTCACTGGCCACCAGTGAGAAGAGTTTAGCCCCATTCTCCTTATATCCTCTCCTCAGGTATTTGTACATATCAATAAGATCCCTTCTCAAATCTTCTCTTCCCCAGGCTAAACAGGTAAATCATACATGCAGAGCTGTGAAGAGCAGGTAGTAAGATGATAGAATCATAGAATGCCTAAGGTTGGAAGGGATCTCTTCTAGTCCAATCCCCCTGCACATGCAGGGTCACCTGCAGCACGTGGCATAGAACTGCATCCAAGCAGGTTTTGAAGATTTCCAGAGAAGGAAATTCCACAACCTCTCTGGGCAGCCTGTTCCAGTGCTCTGTCACTCTCACTGTTAAGAAATTTTTCCTTAAGTTCCTGTGAAACTTCTGGTGTTTCAGTTTGCGGTCGTTACCTCTAGTTCTGTTGGTGGTCACTACTGAAAAGAGGTCGGCCTCATCCTCCCCCTGGCCTTCCTTGAAGTATTTATATACACTGATCAGGTCCCCTTTCAGCCTTCTCTTCTCCAGGCTGAACAGACCCAGCTCCCTCAGCCTCTCATCATAGGGCAGATGTTCCAGGCCCCTGATCATCCTTGTGGCCCTGCGCTGGACTCTCTCCAGTAGCTCCGCATCCCTCTCGCACTTCGGGGCCCAGAACTGCACACAGTACTCCAGATGTGGCCTCACATCTGACTGAGGATCAGGACTGAGTAGGGGGCAGGATCATCTCCCCCAACCAGCTGGAGATGCTCTTAATGCACCCCAGAATCCCACTGGGCTTCTTGGCCACAAGGGCATCATGGAGATTAGCTCTGAAGTTTACAATATTTGAGTGAAACTGCTGGATCTTCTGAGGGCCTATGTATGTAAATAAATTTTAGCTAACGGCACTGATGCTTTCAGAATTAAAGCATCTACTGAGATAATGCAGAAAACTATAGTCTATAGATATTTTTGAGTTCCCCCTATCTCAGTTTCACAACAATGATAATCAGCTGCTATTTGCTAGAGCTTTTTTCAATACTGCAAACAAAGTCTGGCAAAGTGCATTAAATACACAAAGTGATGGCATATGGCTTGGCAGGCTGCTCTACTGCACTGGTGAAATTGGACTGGTTCTCTGATGCCTCAGCAACTATAACTGCAAGAACCTGTTGTAAAGATGATGCGCTTTTACTAAACTGGCACCAGCTCCTTTAAACAAAGCCTAAAACACCCTGGGATAACTGAGGAAACAGAGATGGCTTATTTTATGTTCTAGCCCTATTTCCAAAGGTCTTCCATTTGATTAACGGATATGCTTCTATACGTACTTCTACTATCAGAAACATTAAAATTCTTAATGCTTGGTCTTTATTGTGAAACAGAGATACATCCTGAATGGAGGGCTGCATTTTGCAAGTGGAGAATTAGTAGACAATTATCAGACCAGAAAGATGGCACCAAAGCAAACATTACTGCTGTTTTACGACTTAGACACTCACTGTCTTTGAGCAATGATGAACTCTCTTTTCACTTGTAGGATGTGTAGGGTAGGAAAATATCATGCTTCACCTGAACTCATGTTGCTCTGTTTCTATGCCTCAGATGAAACAGTAAGAATATTTGGTTTGGTTGTTAGTTATTTTTATTAATTCATAGTATTTATGGAAAGGGACACACATAGATTCTAGAAGTCACAGTGTATGCTTCAGGATGACCTTACAAGTGTGAAAGCCAGACTCACTACAGAAGATTTTTATTTCTTTTTTTCCTGGCTACTTTGATCTTAATTTTTATGTTAAAAAACATAAACTAGCTAAAGCGTGGACATGCTTCTGAGTACTTACTACTTACAATACAAAAATGAGTGAATGACATCTTAGAATGAAGATGGGTTTCTAACAGGTTGATATTTACTATATGGAATTTATAAATGCACCTACCTGACATGCGGGGTATTAAACAACATCAATTAAACAACATGAGTGTGTGTACATTTTGCATTTCAATACAACATAGGTAGATATACAAAGGTAACTAGAATCTTCAGAATGTCTTTGTCTGGCTTTGAGTTCATTTCAATGTCATACAAGCGTATATATACTGAGGCTAAAGAACATCCAAACATCTTTCTGAAAAAGATTTTGAATCACTATTCCTTAAATTAAAAAAAAAATAGAAAACCAACCTTCCCTTGGAGAAAACAAACAAACAAAAACCCCTACCGCAATCCTGAGTCTACAAAGCTGCAACTGATTTACCAGCATAAAACACAAAATATTCAGTTACCTGTTCCCAGCACTGTGGTAAAAGCTCAGCTTCTACACGTGTTGGTCCAACATGTCGGGCAAACGCCACACACCCGGTCAGTATCATCTGTCTAAAAACATAAATTCAAAGTTTATAAAGTCAATTAAAGTTCTATAATTTATGATGCATTTATTACACAAGATAGAAAAAACAGAAGCTGTCAGATCAAGGAATTATTTAAATGACTGATTCCCAAGCTTGTTCCACTAATGGATACTTAAAACAGATACCTGAGGTTTGACACTCAAAATATCATGCCATATATCCTAAATTAAATGTAATATCTTAAAAGGAAAGCTACTAACTATCTTCTCCTTAAATATGCCTTTTCCTGAAACCTGCAGACCTAAAAAATTTATGAACCAGAATCTGGAAATCTCTGTTTTGGGAATCCCTGAATTCCCAGTCTGTGAGATTGGGAATCTCTGACTGAATATCCAATTTAATTCTTACTGCTGAATACTGTATTTCACTATGGACTAATACAATCTAGACTTTATCACAGAATATTATAGTCAAGTACACCCACTATTTTTATTTAGAAACACGTGGGTGTTTTAATGACCTTTCATTAAGTTACTTGTTTAAAACAAGTAACTTAATTTTTCTTATGAAATTGTTTTCTAACATACTTGAAATACAAGATACTGTAATGCCTCCAAAAATACCAGGCATTACTCTAATCAAAAATTTTCCAAAGCTCATTTTAAAAGGGTAGCAGTTAATCAATCAATAGTATAGATGATCATCCTAATATTTTGCAATTATATTCTTAAGTGATTTGTTCTTTTCCTCAAGTCTGCATGAAAATAGATTGCTGTTCCAGTAATTTCATAGGTAAATGTATACATTTAAAATTCTTTCAACAGTAATTTGGAGTTTTTTCACCAATATTTTCTATTGACTCCTGAGTATCTGCAAATGACTATCAAGATCCAAAAAAAACTTAAAATGTAGATCTACCTTATGACCAGCTAGTGCAAGCACCTAGGTAAATAACATCTAAAATTATCTGAGGACCATAATCTCTCATTATTTACCCATTACATCACTTGTTTTCTTAACTGTTTCAGGAATCATAGTTTTTAAGACTCTTGAGGCTCTACAGAATCCAACCATCTGTAAAATAGTTACTTGTAATTTGTGATCTTCTAATTTTTCCACTAAGTGAATATTTGTCTTGTTAAGATTTTTGACTTTTACCTTCGTCTTTGTCTCCTGTTAATAGGACCCAAATGATACCCACTTTGCATGCAATTTATCAACTCTACCCATTTTTTTTTAACTATGCCAGCACTCAAATAAGCAGTTCCAAATTATAACACAGGGACATGAGATACTGCTGAGATTATAAAATTACCATATTACCAGTTAATGCCATATTACTGTGAATTTTGCTCTGTATTATTCTGATGAAAGTAAGTCAGAATTATATATATTTTTAAATAATCATTTCACTGTCATGCACATCCTTGTAAATGCTTACTTCAGCTGTCCTTAAGGTTGAAAGGCAGAGATTCTGCTGGATTTTTTTTAGCTTAGCTTAGATAGCATTACTACACACTCCAAGAAGAGAAATCACATTCAGAAACTTCTCAAGGAGAAATAGTCTACTAAATTTTCCCCCCTGGCATTCTTCAAGCCAGCTATCAGCAAGCTCTCTTTCTTTAGCTTCTACCAGATAGAGAGAATCAGACCTTTGGTCAAGGTGAGAGGGCTGAAGGAATACAGAAGGACAATGATTAGATAAGACTCAGGAAATCAAAATGGACTCTGTGATAGTAGTATGGAGACAAAAGCCCACAGTACCTCCGAGTTCTACAACAACTGAAGTAATTATTCCAGTTCCTATCTGGAGTTCTTGACCTACACACTGCACCTAACCACACAATTGGTAACAGAATATATGCTTATTAAATAGTCACTGCAAACAGCAAATTATAGTAATTACTTGAAACATACTTCACTTGAAATAAATAAAAATGAGATAATTTTAAGTTTACTTTTCTTCTGCCTTAAGAAAAAGTCCATAAAAAGTAATTTTGCAAAAATTAAGCCATATATTCTTTTATCTTGCCTATAAAGTTGGAAGCTTAATATACTGCAAGGAGAATGTTTTAAGTATTTATACTGTTGGGCATGTTTTAACTATCCTAAAAATGCACAAATCCTGGCAATATTCCAGAAGAATGAAAAGTGGTAAGGTTTCAATGAGACATCATTTAAATAAACCAAAAAAATCCTCCTTTACCTAAGTTGTTGCAAAAGTTGCAGTCTAGAGCTAGTATGAGAGAGGAGGCAGAAAAAGTCTTTGTAAAAAGACTTGTGGCAACAAGCTCTTTTGTTAAGAATATGCTGGGAATGCTTGTCTTCAAATAGAGCATGCACTTACGAACCTCCAAGCAGAAACTTACTAAGACTAATCAATGCTGTTCACAGCAGCGCACTACTTAGCTTCATCTTTACAGAAACCAAACTGAAACCAGGAATCAGATTAAACTTCTGCCTTGACTCTTACAACAGAACTATATTCACATAATTTAACACTTAAGTCTTTCTAGAGGTTTTATCAATCGTCTGAATGGACTTGCAAGCAATTCAGTCTTGGGTCATGCAGTCTAAAGTTCTCTTGTCAGTCCTTTGTGTTGTATTAAGAAGTTGCTTACCAGAGTTTAACTTAATATGTTAAAAAGTTACCTGCATTGCATGCAGGATGGTATTGTCTACCCTATGACAAGTTATATTAGGCACACTAAACTTAACATATATTGTCTTCAGCAGGAGTGGTGCTTCTGGATACAGAAATATTCTCAAGAGTTTCCATTTCAAACTATGTTTTAACCAGGTCCTAACGCACCCCATCCGAAGGTACTTGTTCCTATGCAGAAGAGACCTCTACACATACTTAAATAAAAATAACCACCAAAGAGTATATTAATAAGCAAAGTCTTGAGGATAAAAGTAGACTTGTCACATGTGGTGAATGGACAAGACTATGGTGACATGATGGTACCTGCGCATACACCAAAATGCCTTTCACAGGGACAGGTACAAGACAGGCTTTCCAAATGACTACTAACATATTTTCTCTGGACAAATACTTATTTGACTTTAAAACACATTTTAAGGAGTTCATTGTTATGAATGCAATGTCACATTTCACAGATCTGTGCATTTCAGAAACTAACAGAAGCCAACTTCCATGATCTGCCACTTCAGCATACCATGTAGGACTCCAGGATATGGTAGAAGCTGTTTGAATAACATTAGCAAATTGATACCACTTTCCTGGTGATTTAACCTGTAGGTCTTTGTCTACTTCACCCTGTGCAAGGCTGCTAAAATATTATTTGAACATATTTAGATCAAAGCCAAGCATGTATAATATATACTTTGGTACAAGTATATGATATAAGCATAAAATACTACTTGGAACAAATTCTTAGTATTTTCTGATTTGTATTCAGAATCTCTCTCATTCTCATAAAAAAAAAGGAAAAAAAAAAGAAAGAAAGAAAAAAAAGGAGTGATATTCTGTCAAACTCTCCAGGAGAAAACAAATGCATTTATAACATTATAAAAATATTTAAAACTATTAAATGCACTATAACACCTCACTGAAGAACATCCAATACATATACTTCTGTCAAAAAACAAATGTCATCCGTTAAATCTACTTCACAAGAGCAAACAGCTTAAAGAAAAAAGAAGCTTGAATTGCGTTCATTCATAGATTTTGGAAAAGAAACTTAACTGCAGCTAGGCAGGCACACAGAAAATCAATTTGACCAGCAATCTTGTGAAAAAACAACTACAAAGGACTAAAAAGGACATGCAACTTCCTGCCTAACTCAACCACAAAATAATCTTATCTTCACAAACTGCATGGAGCATTCAAAAAATGTAAATAACAGCAGATTTTTAGAAGTAGATTTTGGAAGAATAGAGCAAGGACTGAACCTTTATGTAATTTCAATCCGCATGGTGCTATCACACCATAAATGGTTTTTATTTATTTATTGTTGCCAAGCCATCTCTTTCCCTTGTACCTCACTTCTAATTTACCATAGGAACAATTTAGAAAGACACTAAAAAATTTCAGTTGCGGAGAAACTTCAAAGATACTTTCTATACATTTCATTAAAGCCTAATTCATTTGAAGACAGAACAGCACAAGGACAGATACAGATGCTTTACAAAATATTTCTAGTGAAAACAATGGAAGAAGCACAAATCACTGAGTATGAAAAATATTTTCACTATTGGAGAGAAAAACACTCCAGCTAGGATACTGTCTTTCAACCTTAAGGTCTATCTTACCAAGACTGGCAGAAACAAAGTCATACTCCCTGACTACTAAGGAAGAGCTAAAACAAACGAAGATTTGATTTTATCTCTAAGTCTTAACTGAACAAAGTTCTGTACACTTGTCAAAACCAAATCTTTAGTCTTCTGAATTTTTATTGCAAATACCCCAAATATTTTCCCATACTAAACATAACAGTTATCTGATAAGCACATGAATAATTAAGATAAATATAATTATTGTCCTAATGTATTTTGATTTTTGCATCTATGATTATTAAGAATTAAGTCCTTAAAACTTCTTTTCACAAAAAAAAAAAATCAGTTCATGTTTTATGAAAAAGGAACTGAAATGCTACACTCCAGTTTACCAACCCCATCCCTTTATTTCAATAATTAGAAATTGCACATGAAAGTTGTTCATGAAAAGGGAAAGTACCGAAGGTTATGTAAATTTAACATTAAAACAGTAAAATGTCAGTGAAAATTGATTAAAATAATCCAAGTAATACCCAATTTGCATTAATTCTGCTTTTTTGACAAAGAAAAACGTTTCTTCTCATCCCGTACCACACAAACGCAAACACACCTTTGCTCATCATCTGGTCGTTTGATCAAATTGAACAGTATGTGGAGAAGCTGATCTCTCTCTTTGGGTTCAGGATGGAGGCAGGCTGTACACAGTATGAGTGGGATCAATTCCTAAAGAGTTGGGGTGGGGGAAAACCAAACAAAGTAAAAATGCTTTGGGCATATAGTCATTTCATGGCAAAAGAAACAAGATAAATCTAGCCACACAAGATCAAAACAGTTAGAGAAGACACTTTAAAAGTCTTGATCTCTTACAAAGTGATCTGAAAAAACACAAAGCTATACAAGAATAATTTTTATCCTAGGAAGAATTAGGGAAAAACAACACAACACGAAAAAGCTCTGCCAAGTTTGCAATTAACATACGGAGGTCTCCTGCAGCTGGAGTTAGAGAACAATTATAGTTCAAATTTCCTTCATTAGCTTCTGAATGGAATGAAGTTCCATTGAAGTCTTACAAATTTAAACATAGCTACTATGGAAAAGCTATTTGTGATGCCATGGTGTAAAAGATCAAACTTCCAAATAAGCACACACAGAGTTTTGTGTACGAGTTTGAATAAGCATCAAGAAACATATACTTTGGGAATGGTGACTCCAGACAAATATTTTCTATTTTATGACAACTGAGAACTCCATGTTTTTTAAAGGTATTTCTTCCAATAATGAGGTAATATCTGAAGCTGAATTTTCCTTTTGGAAAAATTTTAGGGCAATTCAAAAATCTAGAGCAATTCAATAAAGAACAAATGATCAAGAAAACACTGGAAAAAAAATCAAACTGAAAGAAAATACAGGCTGTTGACAGCAGCAAAAACCTTTCTAAATATGTCTTAAAAATCTGGTGGTATTCATTCCCAAAATAAACAAATACTAGGTTTGAAAATTAGGAAACTGGAAGTCCCTTTCCTTGACCTCATTATCGTGAGTCCAGTTTAATCCCATCCGATTTGGAAGCCACGCAACTTCTCCATGATTATAAAAGTCTTATGGACAGAAACATCACAGTGGTAGGGAGGGAAAGGGAAGGGAAGAACAAGACACAAAGTTGAGTGTTTGCTAAAAAGTATGGACAAGTAATCAGAAACTTCCTCTCCCCTGCTCCCACATCCCATTTTGAGTTACTTCGAACAGACAAACTCTTTGGAGGAATAAATAAGCAGTGTTTAAAAAAAAAAAGAGAGAGAGAGATGACACTGGGAAACACTGCTGGAATTTCTGGAATTACTAGGTAAGATTATATAAAACACAGAAAAGTCTGTACTTGTTTGTAAGGCAAGTTTCCTTTTAAGCATCAAAGTATGATACTCCTGCTTTTAAGTGATCTATCATACTTCAGAGTGATGTGTTTTGATGCACTTGAGAAGTAAGACTACCAAATATGGTGGTCATAGGGAAGCAACATGAAAAAAGAGACTTTTTTTTCTGAATAGTTGCTCTTTTGTTTGATATAGAGAATTATTTAGTCAACTCCTGACAATCTCTTGCTTTTATATTTTATGAAGTTGTATTTTATAAAAGTTGTACTTAACATGCTTCCTTCCCTCTGCTGAAGATAACCAAGAAACACAGCCTAAAATGGATTTAGAAAGATATTTTGGCGAGATTTAACAACCATGGTAGCAATTAAAAAATTTAGGATTAAACAGAGAAACGAGTGTAGAAATATCCCGCCAGTTCAAAAAGTCCAAAAGTATGGGGAGGAAAAACGAGGAGAAAAAAAAAAAGGAAAAAAAAAAAAAAAAAGGACAAGTCTGAGGAACTTGGACCTCCCCCGCCCCAGTACTTTAAAGTGAACCTTTTTTTTAAAGCCTGAAGAGCTACATTAATTTCTTTTGTTTAAAGCTGTCTTCTAAATTTTATCTTAGATTTTGTTCTTTGCATTCCTATCATTCAGTTTTGCTCGTACTAAAATCCCAGAAGGCAGGGGATTTTAACTATTTACGTGTTTTCTACTTCACAGAGGCATTCTCTCCTGTAAACACCCTGTCTTAACTCAAAGATCTAGAAATAATACAAAAACAGGCAAGACTTTGCCATGATGACTCAGTGAACTCTAAATTACTGGAAGTTCTAATTTTATGTTAAGCTAAAATACTTAAGGAAGAAGTCAGATTATATTTTGCATATACAGAACAATGTATACAAAACAATCCTTCATTGTAAAGAATACAGCTTACAAAAAGAAGTGTATACTAAAAAATAATTCTGTTCCTATACTGAGACACAGTTTTCTGAAATTACACTTCAAGTCCGTATCAACTTCCGTGCTCTGGCAATTCTTTTTAAAAAGTTTTTAAACAGCAGATAGAGCATTTTTTTTTCTTTTAAAAAGAGGATTTCCTGTGAAATGGAACATGTAGGTTTTTAGGATTTGTGGTTATTTATCTGTTGAAGCTGTCGCACAGACTCTACTTTTCTAGATGGCTTGAGCAACAACTAAAAAAGTCTCAATAGCTCAGAGAACTACTGCAAGATTTCACAACACTGAAAAAGCTTTTGTTTAAAACCTTTGAAAAATTACTAAGTTAATAAGGTTGCTTTTTACCCACAGAAAGGAAAATGCCTAGGAATATTCCCCGGACACTAACTTAGGCACGGAAGCCTGATGAGTAAGCTAGAATCACTGACATGGGGCAGATACCAGGGTGATTCTTTACCTTGCAGAAAGGTGGTTATTAGAACACTTGAGGAAGAAGTGAGAAATTAAAAGAAAATAAAAACCTTGGGATCTTAATGTCCTATTCGTCCCAAAACTCCTTATTTCCCTATTGTCTCTTAGGAAAATGCAACTAACTCAGTCAGCAACACCAGAAGAAGTAGTTTTCAGGGCACCAGATACTGTTTTCTCATTAGAGAGATAGTCGAATGCCATTATAACATGCCTAGCACTTGTGACTTAGTGAATGAGCCTGTAAATAAAATACCATGTGCCAGAGGTCTCACTTCCACATTAAAAAATTAAGTTTCTATGTGGAGCAGTCTCTATCTGTGAACTACCCAAATGAGAGAAGGGAGAAAATGAGATGCTTTGCTGTTACCACAAGATAAGCTGCATACAGGTGATTCATGGAAAAGGCTACAGAGTTGACCTAACACATTATGCTGAGGAAAAAGCACACCAAAACATTTTTGGGCAACACTTAAAAAGTAGTAAGTTATATAAAGATAATTTCTTTTTTTTTAAGTCCATTATTGGAGCTTATGCATGTTCTCAGAAAAGACGACGTTTACATGGAGACGTGGACCTACTATTTATTATGGTCAGAGGGAAGTCCACTTTTTAAAACAGTACCTGGTATTACAATTCTGACTATAAATAGGATTAGAAAACTTGACTTTTTAAAAATATACCCTTCCTATATCAAGCTTTTATCTATTTTGCTGACAATGTGCTTATACGGTAGCATGATATTTTCTATCACCATTGTTACCTGCAACATAATTTTCCTTTCACCATTCTAACAAGAGACTTGCACATCAAAGCCTGCTTCTCTGACTAATTAATACCTTTATGCTGGAGCATTCATAAAGCAAAGTAATTCTTTCAAATGACCAATTTAATTAGGGTAGGTTTCAAGATTGGTAACTTTAAAATCTTGAAAGTGTCATAAAATTTTTCGTTATTTCAAATACTAAGTTTAATAATACAACAAATAGGCAAAAAAGGCATTAAGACCACTTTTTGTAAGGGTGCTTTTAATATTTTCTTTAGTGTTAATGCTTATATTATTAATCAGTATTACAAGAAAATTTGCCTGTTATGTAGTAGAGAAAATAACAGTCCTGTTATAACTGAAATAGTTGCAGACACAAACAAATAACTAGTATAGTCTCGTCTAAAGTTCAGAATTCATCCTTTTCCTTTTAAAATGACAAAAGAAAGTAGCATTAGTACATGAGTTGGAATGATCATCAAAAATTGATGAAAAAAGATGAAAATTTCAATTTTAAATATGGGTCATGGGATAAGACCGCTATCCCAAGATCCAAACCGTTTCTCGCATAAAAATGTAGATACAGATCTGAAAACACACCAAAACAAGAAAACTCTTACTTCATTTGCTAACCGGCACATAAAACCACTGCCATAACACTAGTAGCAATTGACAATTTAACTCATAAGCATTAAGTTCAACTGCTTGCAGAGCACAGGTGAAGACTTGAGATTAAAGGCATGCTTTATAGTCTAGAACTACTTAATTCTAAGAAAACTAACATAACCATTCATATGCAGGTAACAGAATTAAAAAGGTTTAAACTAAAAATTAGTTCTTTTTCTCTCTTACACAGTGAGAGGGTGAGGGAAAAAAATCAGAAGAGGCAGCTAAGGGCAGCAAAATACCTACTTCTAGGAAAAAAGTAAGGTCACTATCCCAACTTAAGTTTCAAAGAGCCAATATTTTATCCATTTTTCAAAGCATTAAGACTGATAAAAATCTGTATTGGCCTCAACATTTTAAGAGACAACTACACATAAAAAACAACCAGAGAATTCAAGTGTCTCAATAATGTCAATGCGTAGTTTCTATACAATAATGCACATAACCTTAAATATAGAGCTCTTCTTCTAGTACAGCTAAGAATAGCATCAGTTCTAAGCCTGCAGATTTGGCATTACATTAACTTTTCTTGAACTTTGGAAAGAAGTTGTAAAGGTGTAAAAGAATCCCAGAAATAACAGATGAGTTGCAAGATTATATACACACACACACACACACACACAGAGGAAGTGTTTCTTGATTAAGAACAAGAGTAGTAAGACCTAGATACTAAGCCAAAGAGTTTCCTCCTGCTTAAACTCTTCTGAGAATACGTACTGCAGAGAATGGGAGCTGCGTATAAGCAAGGTACTCCTGTAACCTGACTGGAATATGAAAATTTTTATATCCTATAAAGGTGGAGAAAACAGTTTTGAACTACTTTATACTAGAAGAAGTTTTATGAGTAGAGAGAAACAATCTCTAATGCTGGCCAAAGAAAGTTAAGCATGATTTAAGTGGAAAAGACATATTTAAAGGCATAGAGTCCTTAAAGACATCTTTAGGGAAGCAGACTTCAATGCAAATGAAGTTTTATTAATCCTCCAAATGATCAAGAAATTGCATGGAAAAATTATACGAAAACTGCTCATTTGCAAAAAGCATTATCACAGACCACAGATGCAAAGGTTTCTTTTTTTTTTTTCTCTTGAAGAGCAGGCTTCTAGCATTTTGTTACTTATTTCAATGAATATATAGCTTGCAATCTCACTTGTGTGAGTGGATTCAGATACAAATTTCAACATTCAGATAAGCAAAAAGAACTAAAGCTGCACCAAATCACAAAGCAAGTAACTTCAGAGATGCAGCAGCCACTGACTGGTTGCTCATATGTCAACTTAATACCTACTAAAGCAATTACTATCAAAGTGAGGCAGGCTGCTAATGATGCTAAGAAGTCTTTGGTAGAATGACTAAATCTTTGCTAAATTTTAACACCTACTTAAGAGGCTGTCAGCTTCCATATAAAAGCAGTTTTCTCAAAACAAATATGCACAGTAACAACTTCAATTTAATATGGATCAACTAAAATAAATATAATGGACGCTTCAAGAACAAAAGAGATTTAGAAATAAATCTCCATACTCAAGAGATGTATCACAAAAATTACATTTAAATCTCTTACTTAGAGCACAGACAGGGTAGGATCTTAAAAGCTACAATGCTACCATCGTATACTTTCAGAGAAGACTGGTGATCTCTTTCTATTATAAACCAATCTTGTCAAGAATCTTTCTCCAGTTAGGATTTCCTGGTACGCGATTACACCACTGAACTGTAAATTTGTGTTAAAACTCTCCAAGTTTTTTTTTTTTTTTTTTTGGCATGTGTCAGAGAGGGAGCAAGACAGTTCTATGCATTGGTGAAGACAGTTTATTTCTTAACTAGGCATTTTGTAACACTGGTATTAATAAACATTAACAGGAAGTCTACTCTTCAAATCCCATGACTACATCTGAAAGAATGTTACGAAACTGATAGCCCTGTGGAGTAATGGGGAAAAAAGTACTTCCTAAAGCAATTTTGAAATCTGAGAACAGTAAGCATTCAGTTACACATTTCTCACTTGTGGAATCTTCGGATACTGATTCACGTAAGGTAAAGATGCATGTAATCATATGTAATTTGGATTGTAAAACAAAACAAGTAAGAAATAGCCTAGAAGGTCACAAAAATATTAAATGCATTACACAGATTATGCTACGAACTGCAAAAAGCTGCCAAAATACCACATCCTGCCAAGCAGAGGGAAGGAAAGGAATAAATAAGAAAAGAGAAATTAAGCACTGATCCTGGAACAATCACATTATTATTTTGGAAGAGTACTAGTACTAATAGAGCAAATTCCAGATCATCTAGCTAGAAAACCAAACCACCCTTTTGTAACCCTTTGATACCATTTTATAAAGCTTTTGACACTTTCAAGATGTGATATGTCTCAATTTCAGTATTGTCCACTGCTCATAACTACTTGTATGCTATAAAATTTTGGATTATAGGATCAGTACAAATTTCGTAAGTTTTTTTCAAAGCCTTACAATGAGTTTATGCAAAATGCACTAAGTCTACCATACTGTAGGTCCCCTAGACAAGAACTAAATCTTACTCAACAAGCTGTGCATCTTTAAACTCCTTCTTTCAATATTAAGAGGCCTACTGAATTTTTGCTTAATTATTTCATTATGTGCTTTTGATCACATGCAATATTCATAGCAAACCAGAATTTTTTCTGTCTTCAATCACCTTCATTTTTTTTTTGCATAAGTAGTGTGCAATGACCAGGTAAAACAGTAACTTCATTGGCATTCAAAATAAGCACTTCATAATTTTATTAAGAGTCATTATAGATTTAAGGAAAATTATATATTTTTTTAAGGAATAGGTTATTTTCATGAACAACATTGACTTGGCTAATACATGGAGCTTCTAGAGAAAGATAATATTTTTTGTTGACATAAGAATGGAATGCTGCAAAAGAACCTGATCATTAATCCTTATTTAAGCTAATAGATGAAATAAACCAATTTAATATCTGAAATTCTATATTAGTTATAAAGAACTGGGGGTACATGGTCTTCTCTAATGTAATAAGATTTGTGCTACAAAAAATAGATGGACCTACAGTAACAGTTAGTCTTGCTTAATGCTAATGGGTGCCTTAAGCAAAGGAAGAAGTATTAGGATACCATGCAGATTTACTGCACTCACCTGACAAAGGTGTAAAACCATTCTCTAGGAACAGAGATGCATGCACAAAAGTAAGGATATGATTGCAAGTAATAGATTTCCATGAAATAAAAGACAAGATCTTCAAAATGAAGACATGAAAACATTGTGGTAAAGATTAGAGACACACAGAGACAGAGAGAGAGAGAGAGAGAGAGAAAGAATAAAAAAAGTAAATATATTGGGGGGTTCCTCACCTCTCGCTTTGCAAGTAGGACATTAGGAACAATGTGAGGCAGGCAGCGTCCCAACATTAACATGACACTTTTTTCACTGTCTGCAATTCGAGACACCTAGGAAAACAAGTATTTATTAAAAAAAAAAAAAAAAAAAAAAAAAAAAACAAGCAACAACAGTGCAAAAGACTGATAAATATAAAGGAAATATTTAATTTACAAATAAAAAAAAAGCTGAAAGTTTTGGGGAT
>JAWLRI010000970.1:709625-734943 GCA_034781795.1 Crypturellus tataupa
TGTCTGCAATTCGAGAAACCTCGCAAAAAAACTATTTATTAAAAAAAAAAAAAACAAAAAACAAAAAAAAAAAAAAAAAAAGGAAGAACAGTGGAACAGACTGAGTAATATCAAGGAAATATTTAATTTACACATACATAATAAGCTGCAAGTTTTGGGTCTAGAAGTAGGTGTACCAACTCCAAAAGCATCAATTTGTAGAGATTCAAAGCTCCTGGTAATTACACAGCTACCACCTTTAAGCCAAATCTGAAAGCATATCTTTATATCTGAAGTTTCATGCACATAAACTTATCTCTGTATATAGGTTTATCTCTCTATATATATTGAAGGGTTATTTAGTCTTATCATGTGCAATAAAGGATCTTCTAGTTTATGTCAGCTGGAAGACATACCTCTGATCCCAAACGGCTATCTGCTGACATCCGACAGAAAGACAGTAGTGCTTGATGGAAAGCTGCTGATAATTTCCTGAAATATTTTTGAAACGGAGATGAAAAAAAATATAGATCAGAAAGATGACAATGATCAAGTCCTTTTATTCTGGTTTAATATGCTATGTAGGATGATGACCATTTTCTTAGTGATGCACACAGCAGAATTTTTGATTAAAATTAACTTTGCCTCCTATGGCTCTTAGTTTGTAGCAAGAAAAAAAATGTGAGTGTCCTAATTAACAAGTTACTTTTAGTTCCTAACATTTTAACAACTTTAAAATGCTACATCAACAAAAAAAGAACTAAAGCATGAAGAAAGGGAAGTTTTAGTAATACAACAGGACATTTTTCAAATGGAGGAAAAATCAAAAGTAAACAGTATTTCTGCTCAGATTCAGCACAATGAGTAAAAAAATACTAGTAGTCAGTCACTTGCAAGCTTCAGGGATTTAAAAAACAACAACTAAAAACACACACAAACCGCCAATTGGGAATTGAACCGTTGGGTTTAGATTTATAGTACCTCAAGACTAACCTTGAATGGCAGCTAAATCCCTGAAATGCATCTATATAAGTATCATCTCAGAGTCATGTGCAAGGCTAGGAAACATGGCCATGCTACTGAGAACCTTAAGCCCATACAAGAGTTTCATACTCAAAACTATCTAGTTGATGGAAAATAATTTGGTAGAAGTGTTCTCAGAAAATGTCACTGGACTGACCATTATATAAAATAGGCAAGTGTTGGCAGCAGTGTCCTATTTTCCTCGGCAATTTACTAGACTGAAGCATCACATTTATAGTATGCCCCACAATCTTAACTAAGCAAATAGTAAGAATCTAACTTCCTATTTACATATTTTTAAGTTACAGATATGGGTAAGTAAACCAGTGCTGTTGTTTTGAGCCATAAAAAAATATAAATTAGAGTAATATAAATAATAAATTCATTTATTAAAATCAAGTTTCCTTCTCAACATTATTGGTTTTGAAAATCTGGTTTAAGGAAGTCACTTTGGATCCTTTCACAAAATCAAGCTAATGTGAATTAAAACAATGAAAAACAAAACAAAAAAAAACCAAATAGAAGACACACAGGGTAGAGAGTTGAAAAGAAACTTGGTTTCTAGTAAGTTAGTCCTCAATTTGTTTAAGCATTTTTAAATAATAGATGAGGCATTTAGAAGCTCTACTTTAAGACGTATTTACAGGGAGAAGATGGAAGAACGTGTTGCCAAGTAGGATAATAATATTATAATAAATGTTTTAAATCTTGTCTGTTTCATATCTCAGCCATTTGAGACACCCATAGAATGTTAAAATTCTTATCCACTTGAAACCTTAATTAAAGAAACAAATAAGGGCGAAGTTCTCTCCCCATTTTGCAAAGACTATGAACCAAGTATGACAATATGGCATTGAATTTCCCTTCGGCTAATTCACAGTAAGCTCCAGGCAACATGGATTCCGTTATGATTGGTGGCTATATTTAGATTCTCAAAATCTTATTCTTGACGAAATTTGTGAGGCGATGCCTGGTTGAAAAGATGAAAAAAGGCCTTTTGCACACAAATCTGTAGAAAGGCGTTTTTTTCAAGGACTCAAAGATGCCAGGAATGAGGATGTCAAAATATAACAAAATATGATGAATATAAAAACTAAGCATCACTTATTTGATATATAACTGAGAGAAAAAAAAAGTCAATTTGTTGAAAGATGTAAGAATATCTTCTACATATGGAAAAACATCTTGTAATTACATCAAATCAATTACATTACCAAACACCTGAAAGTAAAGGAAATAAATGCATGTTATGCATTCAATTCAAACTATTGCTAGTGCTCTCTGCTGCAGCCTGTTATACAAGGCATTTTTCCAGCGCTTCCCACGTCCTCATTTTTGTGTGCACACACATATCGGCTGAGAGCAGTCACACAAAGCAGCCTCACTTGTTCTTCCCATCTGGGCAAGGTTTATGCCAAAAATCCAATCTCTAGTTGCAATAACAACAATCTTGCCTTTTAGGATTCAGTCTTAGATTTTAATACATCTTTAAAATAAATTCACTTTGTATTAACTATGACAAGTCTTCTATGAATAACCACCCTCCATATTGAAGGCAGGAGGTGGTTATTCAGGTTTACATAGTGCTTTTTCACCCACAGATCTCAAAATACTTTATAAACTTCCTTAATGAAACAATTTCCTGTATTTTTACAGGAGAAATTATATTTAAATCTAAAAAACACATTGTTTTTTTAATTTCAGCATTAATACCCTTCCCTGACACGGTAATACAAAATTCAGTGCACAAAAGAGCTACATGATAGTTATTCAGCACATTACCAAACTTGTGAAATTACATTCATCCATTTACAGTTTTATTTCCACTCTTATGTTCACAATGGACATTAAAGTTCTGCCATTCTTCAAAACGAGGTATGATTTCAACTGGCAATTTCTATGCCTTTTTATGTCTACAGCACAGACATTACTGTGCTGATTCTTCCAAATCCCTTTGATTCATTCCTGTTCCTAATCAGTAAAATACCTTCAGATATTAGAAGTATCTACTCTAACAGAACCATTATGGTAACAAGCAGTGAATGAGAATTTTCTTGCTGCTTGTGATGTTAAGTTTACAGTAGACAAGTACACATTCAGTTTCATCTGCAGGCAACTGTTTTCTTTAGGAAGAGTGTTTGAGGTTACCATACTTTCATCTGGCCCTATATTTCCACTACTTCATGTTTTTGATGTCTATTTCTAATGGTATACACTAATCACTCATACAAATTAATTCTCTCAGACAACTATCACTTAAAAATAACCCCTGATATTGTGCATTTACTAAGTTCAAAAAAAGCATAAATACATATACATATATAAAAAATGAAATACTTAGGTCACATAATTACATAAACTGTAATTATATTGCTCCCATCATCCCCCCCCAAAAACATTACTTAGAAGCTATTTCTTTAATGAACGCTACATGAAAAGACTTCTGAAGTTATGAGGCTCAAGGACTTAGGACTTTATTCAACCACATTTCAACTCAACTCCACACATGGGTTTACTTGAAAAGATGTGTGAGTAGTAAAACAAATGAAATCCGTTTTTCTAGAGATTTCACTCCTAAATCCTAGAGATGTTCATAGTTCCTTCCTCCATCAGTGCTCTGATCCAGTTTTGGTATCTATGCTCTCCTCTCCAGCCTCCAGTCCTGTCTGTACTGACAGTACTAAAGGAATGAGCAAAGGAAAGCTAAGGAAATGCACAGAGCACAAAGAAGAATGATTACTAGCTTCCCTATAAGTAACAGCAAAAATATGGTTATCTACTCAGGCATTTTGTCCACACAGGCAATCTTAAGAGTATTATTAGACCCGCATTACTCCTGTTAGCTACAGGAGTGGCTTATTTCTTATGCACTGAACAGTTTACTTTCATTCTCCATTGTATTCCTTAAAAAATCGTGGATTGAAGTGACCGTATCAAGAATGTTGGGAATCCAGCAGACTAAAAAATAATGGAAATAATGGGCCATTATAATAGAAGAGACCTAAAAGGCAAGGCTGGTCATACCTTTATGTTTACTATGAGAAGTAACTGATGAAAGATTTTTAAAAAGAAAATGCGGAGAAAGTCTTCTCATTAGAAAGGGGCACTGTACTTCATATATCTCTAAGGAGGCTACATTCATTAAAAATGTTAATTATTGACTTTCAGTTAGCGCAGCAAAAGTTGTATTTAACATATTCCCTCATCAGTAAACTTCAGCACTATAGCCTAAAGGCACACTACATTTTCCATTTGCATTCAAAACAAATAATCTATGAACGCTGAAGCATTACCCTTAGGAAAGCATCTATCCTCATTACAAAAATTTTAGATTAAGGCCTTTCAATTTAAAACTTATCACTAACCTATTAGGTTTATCAAAGTGGACCGCAGCCTTAGCTGATGGAACATAAGAGGACATTTTCTGTCTTTCTTTACAGGGCACAGAATTTAGTGTATCATCTTTAGAAGTCCTCGAATCCATCTCAGCTGATGCAGAAAGGTTTGTTCCCTCAGTGCTTCCATGTTTATTATCATTCTCAAAGTTCTTGATGTCCAAGTACCGTCCGTTGTCCTCTGAGACCGAGAGAGGCACTTGCTCTAAAGAGGAGTGGGGAGCTACACCACAAACTCTTGAAACAGCAAAGTTGTCATTCTTGAGGAAATCAATTTCGCTGAAAAGGAAAAGCAAGGAATGAATTTTTTTTTTTGCAGGTTGTTAGAATCACAACACTGAGGCATGTATATAATAACTTACTAAACAGCTCTATGACTCTAATTAGTTGAAAAATTCCTTTAATAAAAATAACATGCATCACAGGCAGCTGTCCAAGTGAGCACTAGTTGAACATAGTTCTTCATCAATCATCACTGCAGTAGGGAAAAGGTTGCACTCAAAATGAGTGAGTAAATGAAGTAACATGATTTTGTAATCTGCTTCTGGCTGAACTCTGAGGACTGAGACACTAATTGTTTGGATATGTACAACTATCTCAGGTAAAATTCATACATCATGTATGAATTAATCCAGCTTTAAAACAATAGCAGTGTGATTTGATAAAGACACTGAAAAATTATACATTAGTCCATATGCTGTTTTGGTGCATCTCTTGGAGGAGCAATAGCTTACAGAATCACATATTTTTAACCAAATTCTAAGGGATTTTCTAAGACTATCATTCCTACCTACCTCACTTTACAGAAAGTAAAATGGTATTGAAATTGGTTACTAAAATACTTAGTTCTAACAGTATTTGCAAGCTGTACACATGGCAGTATTCAGGAGTGAAGTAAAATTGACTGAAGAGAGAAGCTAAACAAAGCACACCAAAACCGACCTCTGTTTTCACAGGACTAAATAAACCAAGAAGTTACACTGAAAGAACAGTACTGATTGCAAAAATAAACAATGTAGGTAAATAAAAAGGAAATAAGCAATTTGAAGTCTTTATTTTTTCCAGATCAAATACTACATTAAAAAAAGAATGATTGTTCTGTCTTGAAGAGCCCATAGCAATTTTACAGATATGAATTCATAAATTTCAACAGGTGGACAAGAAAACCAATGAGCAGTTATTCCAACGTCTAACAGCACTGAGAAAACTGATAAGCACGTACCTCTCAAGTCTTTGGATTTTTTCCATCAAAGACCATTTCTCACTGTTTAACACATTAATTTCATCTTCTAGTTTCTGCACTGTTAAACATTGCTGAACACAGAATAGAAATAAGAGTTTAGCACAATGAAGTTAAGTAGCAACACAAAAACCTGAAGCGTTTCTTCTGTTCCTCCCTTACTTCTATTGACGGTGATGTTGTTTCAAATACAGGAACGCTCCCAATTATGGGAGTAGTAGCCTCTAATTCGTCTTCATCTACACCAACTGCTACATCCACTACATCTTTTGCAGTAACATGATGATTTCCAAAGTCACGATAGAGTTGTAACAGGTCAGGTGGTTTTGGAATGTTCAGTCCTACATCATCCCACAGTTCAAAATCCTTGAGAAGAATAAGAGAATAAAAACCTTACAATATATTACCTTTTGTTTTCATTTTCTTCCTCACTTGAATGTAGATGTATATTCATAGAACAGTAAAATAACCATAGCAAGTCTGTAACAAAGTAGTAATTAGAACCTTCCATACATTTCAAGAAGTTTTCCCCATGAAATGCAAGCCAATAGAGACATAAAACTGTCTTAAGAAAAATGCATCAAAGAATAGCTATGCTCTGAAATAACTAAGAACACAAAACTAAGAGCTTCTCCAAGAACATACTCAATGTCACAAGATGACAAAATTTACTCAAAGACAGAGGATGACAAGCAATGAGCATATGTAATCATTACATACAAATCTGTTGAGTATGATTTAAGGAAAAGATAACATTCAAAATATTTTATCTGGATCCTTAAGTTAAACTTGAGTTATAACTGAAAAGTGTTTCCATCAGAAGCTGAAAAAAAGCATATACTTGCACATAACTCACAGCATAATTAGGTGTCTGCAACAAAAGAATTAAAACAAAATGCAGTTATAAATATAAGCATCAAGTAGCACTCCAGGAAACTATCAGAAGCAGCTCTGAATACACTTGAAAGCAAGTAAACCTTACCTGATCATGATTTTCATCTGAAAATGTTATTGATGTAAGCTTATAACTATTCTTCAATAAAAACTCATTAACTAGGAAATTTAGAGCTCTTTTCTCAAGAGGTCTCATTGGCTCCTGTGGGGAAAAAAAAGGAAAAAGAAGGAAAACAGTATCCAAAGTCTTAGCTTCATCTTCCTTTGGCATACAATGACTAGCACTGGATAGCTGTATTGAAGTTCACTTAGAATTCAGTTTATCACCATCCACTTACCTGAATTTCAGGACTTGATTTATAATTTTTTCGTTCCTGCAAAGGAACTTCATTTTCTGAGGAGAAAAGGGAAAAGTAGCTAAATTTACTCTTTCACACAGGATGAGTTCAACTACTTCTACATGGTTCAAAGTAGAGACTTAAGAAAAGGTTTATGTACACCACCTGCAGCCTGAGTCAGGTTGGCTCGGAGGGCCTGAATGGTCTCCTTGGCTTTCCGCAGTTCAAACTCCAGGACTGGGCAGGGATTTGGATTAAACACACACAGGCATCCAACCAGGCAAGGGAAACAAAAATAAAATATAAAAAGCAAGGATGGGTGTGAAAAAAAAATATACAGTTCATATTAAACAGAAAGCATGCAATCTTTATGGAACTCATGAACACATGCAGCAGAGTTGATCTGAAAGCAAACTGGTGAATGTTTTCCGTAGTTTTACCGCTCTTAAATTAGCTAAATCAAAATTTCAAGTTGTCTGACAGGGACTTTCTGCACGGCTGCTTCTTTCCCCCCCCTTTTTTTAAACAAATAACTTTGCCTACTACTTAAAAAGTTTATGATTTTTCCCCCTCATTCTTACTCTCAACAGATACTGTGATATCTAAAATTTCTTGGAGAGTGGGAGTACACAGAGATTCCAAGAGTACAAGTTTCATTAAAACAAACACATCGTGGCCCTGGAAGCTATCTCCATGTAGCACAGATGAATCAAAGTGATGACAGTATACTTTATTAAGACTACTGAATTTGTTTCAAAATCAAAATTGTGCACTGCAGCTTTACCACTTTAAAATGACTACTATAACATAGCTTTAATTGTAATGTATTTCTTTACCAAGGACTACTAAATCTCTTTTAACAATTTTTTTTAAAAAACTGTAACAAGTTTTCAGTAATACTCTAGAATCAATCAAAATTTTGAATTCAGATGAATAAGTTTAGATATGTACAAGACAAAAAAAGGCACAATATGTTTTTCTACAGGACACAGAAGCAGCTCATAACAAAAATCTCATTGTTCCATTATTCTCAAAAGTTTCCCATGAGTCTTGACCTATACTGCACTTTATCACCTAGAGTAAGCTTCAGAGATTCAAAAATATGAAACTGTAGCTATCTTCTAAATAGATTCTGAATTTCTGATATCCTAGTGTTTCATCTAAAAAGCTCCAGGACTGCCTTCTCCTCGCTTGAATCTCATGTGGTTTGATTTTAAGGTCACATCAAATTTAACAACCCTGCATCTTTACAACAGAGGCTTTTTATAGGCTCCCTCACATGTGCAAACAACTATTTAAGGAATTACCAGATAGTTTCCATGCATCTCCTTAATTCTCAGATTACTCTAACCAAATCCAAAAATGTAGCTACCAGAAAAAATGATTTTTGTGGTCAGCAAGAAAGATGCACACGGCTACATCATGAATTATTAAATTATTCTAAATAATTATCTAACTTAAGTTTGATTCCCAGGTAAAGCTAAAATTGTAACTGCTTTTAATAAGAATAAATTAACGAGATTTTTAATTATTACCTGGGAAGGAGATTAACAAGTTATTTTGAAAGACTTATAAATGATAATGGACCTTTAGAAACATTGTGAGAATTGTGATGAAAAACTACAAAAAAAAATCAGTTTCCATATGAATTTTAAGAATTCTTCTGGTTGTTAACATGCATGGAAAAAAAAGAGATTCACTCAGTTTGCATTTATCCATGAAAACTGAAGGAGTAACTACAGTACATCACATTTTCTGTGTAAAAGTAACTTGTTTGATGCACAGAATTCTACTGCAGCAGCATGAAAACACAACTATAATGAATAAAATCTGTAAAATATCTCTCTAGTATTCAGCAATGCTGATCTGCAAATACTTCTGTGCAACAAAGTTAGAAAATGTCCTTGCAGTAAGGCATCTAATAATTTCAATATTGTTACACTTACAAGTAATTGTTTTAATGAAAATGACTGTGTTAGCATCTGCTTCCCTAATGACTTTTTTCAAAGATCAGAACAATTGCAGATCAGGAATGCCCTGTATCAGAATGATATAAATGTGAAATAAATAAAAAAAGTCCAAGAACAAACAAACAAACAAAAAAAAAAACAGAAATGAGAAAAACTCAGGAATCTCATTGAGGAAAATAGGAGTAGGACATATGACTGAAGCATAGAAAGCCAAAAAACTCATGTCAGACAAACCCATGTCAGACGGCAAGAATTAATTTTCAACGAGCTCTGATGCTGAAAGCGGTTAAAAGCCATTATGCCTTTCCCCATTCATCTTTAACAGCGATTACTCTGCTGCATGTTTCTCTGCATACAGTAGAAGACTCTGAACACAGCATATCTGAGAAGTTACTTTGCAGCTTGTCACAACAGCCAGATCACCACTAGCAAACCTCAATCATCTTTAAAGACACAAAGGTAGCTTTTATTTGAAGTTTGTTTTTAATTGCTTTAAACACATATATCTGTATATCCATAGATCATATTCTTAAAAGAAATTTTAAAAAATGAATAAAAGTCCTTTACTTTAACAGCTATGACAAAGTGCAATCTTATGTCAAAACAATGATTTAACTCTTCTACATACTTATAAGATCAACATTAGCAATACCCATTTGCTGACACCCCCTTTAAAAATAAACAAACAAAAACCAAGCTCTATCCCCTTTTCCTGTAACCATCCTCAAGTGCTGACTTTTAAAACTAACTACCTGTTCTCTTTATCCCGTTAACACAAAACGTACATACAGAGAGTTAACCTTCTGAATACACTGAAAAAAGTCAGCTAGGTTTCAACTTCATGTTTGACCGAACTGATAACGTGCAACTTCACAGTATTTTGTGGGGAGAGCTGATGCTCTTTAAGAATGATGCATGGAAAAGTTTTGTTGCAGACTGTCTAGGAGAACAAAGAAGGTCTCCATCAGGAAAGCAGAGAGCAGAAATTTGGAGCTGTGAGATTCACTAATGTTCCTATAAGAAAGAGGCACTGCTGTACAAAGTATTTTGCCTCAGGAATGAGACTATGCCTTCTGAATTTAAATGGCTTACTTGCTTTTTCTTCTTATAAACAAATGAAATAGTTACAGCTACCCATCTGAAAGTAAAGCACTTTATAAGGTCACCGATTGAGTTGAATCTTTCAAGGAATCAACTACGGATTAGGCCAAGATTTTGAGATTAGCTATTTTTAAATACTTCAGTTTTTACATAGCTAGTCTGATGCAATTTCAAGAGAGAAGCGCACATCAAGAGCAGGTGGTGTATGTGCTCCGGTCAGAAATGTAAAATAAATAAATAAATAAATAAAATAAACAAGCTTTTTCAGTGATCTCAGTCTATTGACTGAAGTTGTAGAAACATGAATGATAAGTTAGTTACACATAAAGAAAAAAATGCAGTTTGGAATATTAAACAAACAGCAGTAGTGGTCTAACAATAGTTGGACCAAAGCAATGAAGTTAATGAAATAAGTTGCACTTTTTCCAATTTTACTGGAATTTTATATTCTACATACAAATTATTGTGTCAGCTTTTTGTGCATCTCAGGCATCAGCATAAAGGTAACTCTACACTGTGAAGCTACTAATGGCATCCTGGCATTTTCTTACAGAAGTACAGTTCTCTAAAGGACAGCTAGATATCATGGCCTCTTATGCTTATATAGCTTTCTCTGAATTCAAACACATCCTCTAACCCATCAAGTTTTGTTTGCTTGCTTGCTTTTTTTAACTGCCATTTTCAAATTCTTCCTTATTAAGTGTAAAACTATAAAAGGTCCTAAATTATGTCTCTAAAACTTGTAGGATATTTATGAGGGAACTGCATATTATGCTATGAATTAACCTAAATTCCTTGCCTAGTTTTAGCAATAAAGACAGTATAACAACATACTTCAGGATCTAATGTTTCCCAGTTCTTTTTTTTGCCTGATACAAGCCCTCCAAAAGAAAAGTGACCACATTTACAGCCAGTGTGACACATTTCAAGACAAAAACAAACAAAACTGAACCAGAATGTTGTAATACAACACTAGAGATGACTATCAAGCTACAGAGAAGTTTGGCTTCTTTGAACATGTTATTAGAGAATTTGTTATCATTCTAAAAGCGTGAAGCCAAAACATTGCTTGTTTTTATGCTTGTAAACTAGTAAGAGAGGATCAGCCAGAGAAAAGACCTGAACTACAGCAAAATGGCCTTTGGGTTGAACCTATGGAGGCTTCCAACTTGGAAGGAATTCAAGGAGACCCAGAACCGCTCAGCAGGGCTTATGGCAGCAAATGCCAGTAGAAAACCAGACCTGCTTCTGAGATGAACAAACTGAACACACAGGCTGTTATATTTCAGATGCCTTTTTATATTTAAGATGCCTCTCTAAACTGTGATGGCATGCTAATAATAGTATTTGTTAAAAATATAAACAGAAAGGCTGCAGAGAAAGCAGCCTATGTTCACACTAATGAAATCTTCGAAAATAATCAAGTGGTCTGATCCTTGAGCTCCTCTCTTATCTTCAAACCCTGACAGCAGTAATGTTTTATTTTACTTACTGGAGATACACAGTCTCAATGACAAATCAATGCTGATGCAGGAGGAGTCAAGAACACAAATAACTGAAAAGGAGTTTGACCATGCAGATTTTATTTATTACTAATCAAAACACAGCATTGCATTTCCAGAATTACAGACCTTCGGAACAGTAGATTTCAAAAGCAGGTTAGCAATACTGAATATTTTGTATTATGGAAAATAGAGTATTCAAAGTACAACTGCAGTTAAGGACTACTTCAGCATGAGATGTCATAAACCAGATTTTGCTTAAATAAGGAATTGGAAATGCAAAGTTTTTGAATCTTATGTCTTATGTTGAAATCATGTTTTATGTGTACACTGAAGAATTTTAGGTTGTCTGCAGCAACTTTTGTGCAAAAGTCAGCTTACTGCTTAGGTAGTTTTATTCAGAATTCAGGTGAGAGATTTTGAAGAAATTATAATTAAGTGGATGATTTTGGAAAACTCTCGTAAAAAGACTTTAATATTTAATTTTAGGATTTATTTATTTCACACTGGAGGCTAATCACTAATTTATCAAGTTGCCTTGAAAATGTACATCAATTCTTTGACTGATCCTTAAACAGCTATATCCATCAGTTACTAAAGTTCCAAACATAAGTTGAACTAGCGCTCTCAAAACTATGTTGGCAAACAAAACAAAAACAAAGGACAGACCATAAACAGGAAAAAAACCCAAAACACTATCAAAACAAAGAAAAATACTGTTCTTTATCAAAACAACCAGACACTATTTTCAAATATAATGGTTACTACTACTAGTGAAATGCAGAATCACACAGAAGTACCACCTACCTGAATATTTGCTATTTAGAAGAATACAGTGTTTATATGTTCTTAGGAGGAAAAAAAAAAACCCTCAACAGTAATGCTAATGATGCTTCTTAAATATGAAATATCAAAAGGGACTAGTTAAAAAATAAAGTCAGGAGCGTTCATTTAAATAGACTGCTGCTAAAAACAACAAATGAAATGGTAAAGATAAGAGTACTATGATTACTGAACCACATAAAAACTTACCTGCTACTCTTTCATCTGCTTCCCTATTGCCATCATCAGAGTATCTTGCAAAGTCTAAGGAATCAAGAGTACTGATGCTTCCAGCGCGATCTTAAGGGAAGGGAAAAAAAGACGTATGAAAAGTAGAAAAAAAGTCTTGAGAGTAGACTTAACTTTAAAGAAAAAGTCAAAGTATCATTTCAATAACTGTAAAGTTAATGTGAGATTCAAACTTTATTGTTTTCTAAAGGTCTGTCTCTGACTTTTTTAGTAGATAAAATCACTGTGACGAGAGCAAGACCATAAAGTTTCTTAGAAAATACATAATTCCAACAAAATCAGTGAACATCCACGTTAATAAATTCCTCCCTTTGACTCCCTGAAAGATAGCATTTTAGCATCCCTACATGCCAGGAAGATACTGTCTAAGCAAAGCTCTGCTATAGCAATCAGTTGTGCACAGAAAGGCAAACAGGTAAAATTGCTGTGCAACAAGTTCCCATTTTACAGGAGTCTAACTGCCCTAAATCCTCTACTTCCTCTCCCTTTCTTTTCTATTTTACAATACCCCAAGGTTGATAAGTGATTCTCCATATTGCCTCTTGATTCTATTAACTTCAGTATATAGCGTACTTAACACAGAATTTACTAAACTATGTATTAGCTGGCAAAGTGAAAGTAAAACAAGTGCAATTCACGGCATTATAGTTATAATGTACTGTAGAATTTAATTTCTACTTACAAAACTTTCAACAAATTCAAGAAGCAACAGAAGGTCCTAATCTGATATTAACATTTTTCATTTCTCAGTAAAAAATGAGAACAGTATGTGCACAGTTTTGGTAGTTTCGTGTCTGCTTAAGTACACAGAACCTTTTTACTAGAAAAAACAAAAAAATCTCCAGTAGTGACAGAACCCCAAATACACTGAGCATGTTCCTAATACAGCTGTGTATTGAACTATTATACCAAGTATCTTAGGATCTTCCCTTAGTTTTTTTTTTTTTTCTCTCCTATATAGAAATCAATTTCTATACACCTCTGCAGAAAGATAACTTCAATTACATCAGAGCACTTGTCACACTATCAAAGAACAAATTCTATACGGCTGTCAAAAAAAAAAAATTAAACCAACCACTGTCAGTGCTGTCAGGGGGAATAAATGCAATTTCACTGCCTGACAGTCAAAGTCTGCTTTGACTAACACCACAGAAGGTAAAGTATTTAAAATTAAGAGGAAATTAAATTGTGTATTGCATCATAAAATTTAGGAATCCATTAAAGGAATTTATTAATGATTTTTCTTTTTTTTTTTTTTTTAATGCTTGGGTCTCATGCATCCCTTAAGGTCTTGTGACATCTTCTCTACACAGCAGGTCAGCACGAGAAGGAAATAAAAATGTCTGGATTCAGACTGATTAAAGCATCTATACCTGCTTGAAAAGCTTTAGAGAATACGAAGCTTGCCAACTCCATCTAAGTTTTACAGTGCCAAAACTAACATATTTGGCAAACCTAATTTGTCTAGTTGATAAAGATACAGATACTGATAAAGCTCAGTATCACTTTAGCTACCTGCATTTGTCCTCTGAGTGTACAGACTTTGTAAACCAGCCAAAGAAATAGCTATTACTCCTAAATAAGTCTCCATTTAGTACTTAAACTTCACTGGTAGTTTGAAGGTTCTGATCTTATTGCACTAGGCCAAATATACGTTTTATAATTCACTGTAAGCTGTTCTTCAGTAAGCATGGCTTAGTTTAACATAGTTTAGTAGCATAGTAAAAATTATTTTTGCCATGTCCCCACAAAAACAGGAATTTTGAAGGCACAGCGAGAAAGTCATCAGATCTGACTTTTCAGAATGCCTTAAGAACATCATTTTGTTCAGCATAGTGTGAAGCCCTCCTCCAATTTCATTTGTAGCTGCAAGTTTCCTCAAAGAATTTTTGAGATCAGATTTCAGCCTCAAATTCATAAACCGAGAACATATGAAGAGAAACAACAATGAACAAGCACTTTTTAAAAAGTGACTCTGTCTTATATAGCATCACTGTGGCAAAAGCAGCAACACAATTCTTTTTCCTCTTGTAGCCTTGACACATTTGCAGCGCGACTTTACATTTCTTTTGCAAGGCAGCCACCTAATTTTTCAGGTCAAGTTGACCACATCATCATTACTGAAGCACCCAGGGCAGTATGCTGCAAAGGTGCTTTCATGTAACCAGCAGCACATCTTCAAGGCAAAAGCTCTTTTCCTCTCTCCCCGCAACTAATAATCTAGCCATAAAACACTCAAGCATTTTTATCAAAGCAGTAAAAAACATTTGTTGACAAAACAGCCAAAGCGCTAACAAGAATCCATGCCATGGCTAGTTCCTTGCACAATTAATTCCTTTTCCTGATCTTCCTTTCTGTGTAAAAAATACCCATCTTGGGCCTTTTCACTATCCTGCCCAGAACATGCTTTGCTGAGTGTACCCAGCCAAGCGACCCCTCTCTTGTAAATCAGCTGCCTTGAAAAGGTAAATTACTCCATGTTAAGCTTGGTGCTGCCATTACTAAACCAATCCAGTTTGGGTGCTATATTTTCACCCTACTCAACCTGAACATAAAGACCGTTTTCATTTTACATATCACATTGCATCTGGAAGAAGTGCAATCCAAACCTGCACTGAGAACTGTGCAGACTAACCGGAAGGCAATGTACATATGTAGGCTGATGAGCATCTTCTCATCAAATTTTTGTCTCTCTTGCCTATACACGATGCAGAACCTAAATGACATAGCTTGAGTAATGTAACAAAAGGCACCCACCACTACTTTGAAGTCCACGAGGCATAATTACAACACCAGGTGTGGCAGGAGCAGTGGTTTCTGCTAAGGCGAGAGGCCACCAGTGCTGAAGCCCTTTGGCAGAGACGCGCCCCGGCCAAACTGGCTTCACAGCCCCAGTGATTCACCCGTGCAGGTGCTTCGCCTTGCTGAGCCCTGCCATGGGGAGGGCCCTGTCACTGCTAGTGCCGCACTGTGTCCTGCTGAAGCACAGCTTTCACACGGTGGGCAAGGAGGGGGTGCAGGAACTGCTCCCTTCAGCGTGGAAGCTGGCTTCTGCTACCGACCTGCGCCTGGGAGAGCCGAGGTGGAAGAGCAGAGCCTCCAAGCAGAGGCTGCGTGAAACGGCCCGGCCTGGCAAGCGCATGGGATGCGATACCAATCCAACGGAGTCACCTGCCAGGGCTGTGCTGCGGAGTGTCCAAGCCAGACAAGGGTTTGCCCAGCCCAGATACTCACATACGTAACATTTAACCATGCCGAGTGGATGCTTAACTCCAAAGTCTGTTCTCCAGAAAATAATGAGGTACATGTTGCAACCTCCTATTTTATGCTTCCATAAACAAGGGATGTATTTGCACAGCAAAGGATTAAAGGCCAAAAACATTTTTTTTCCCTGCTGGCAATACGCTGGGCTCATTCAGTGGGAAGCGCCGTCGGGCAGTGTGATGGAGCCCAGACTGTGGCATGAGTGCTGAGCCCTGCGCCGTCATTTTGCGCACATACGAGGAGCCGCACTCCAGTACATTGACCCGGGGTATTATAACTAAAGTTAAAGTTATTTGGCTAAAAATAATCAAAGTAAATGTTGCAGGGGGGAAACTGCTGCAAAGAAGAGGTATGCGTTGGCTGAATTGTTACTGTTCTAGAAAAATATTGTGCTGACATTGTGATAGGAAGACATTTTGTCGTCATGATACACATTCTTAGCAACAGACTCCTGCACATGGATTTTTAGCGCTCCCAATTTGGGTTTTCTGAAAGAAAACATGTTTCTTTTCAGTCAGCAATTCCGTTCTGCTAAAAGCCTTCCCAGTTAATAGGCATGGTGGAAAAATAACAGCCCATAGGTTGGCATATCAGAAATACCAGAACAGAGTGACAACATTTTCTAAGATGAAAGGAAATCATACCAAATACTAAAAAATAACCAAATGGAGCACATGAAGTCTAGTAAGTCCATTTGTGTTCCTTAAAATTCAAGAAGCACAACAAATCCACTTTACATCTCTAAATATACATCCTCCCTTATACTGGAGAAATATCTGTAACCTTAAAACAGGACCATTACCACAATTTAAATTGATTAGGGCAACAACTGACTACTATAAGATTATTTTTTAATTGAATACATATAGAACAACAGGCAGTGCACAGGAATTGGCCTCCCAATAAACACCAAATGTACTTTCCTATACTGGAATACTCGATTTACTAAGACAAAGTTCTTTCCATTTTAAGATAAACTATGTATATTATGTAGGTACTATCTAGGGAAAATAGCTGCAAGTAGAAGATGTCTTATATCTACTTACTGTAAGTATTTATTATTGGAAGTTATTACCTTCTTTAGAGATTATTAAAGAAAACACTTTACCAAGGAAAAGAAGTTTCATTAGCTCAGATAAAAGTTATGTCTAGTATGATAGTACAAAACCATTGTCCATACTTCAGAAATCAATCCTAGCACATTACTATTGGAATAAGAAAACTCCTATTAAAAATATATGTGAATATATATATATAAATATATATATAATGTATAAATATATACATATAGTTTAACATAGTTCTACTTGTCATTTATGGTAGCTTTATCAAACACGACTATACAATGTAGCAGACAGACACTGCCATGGAACATTCTTCATACTACTGACTGTAACGAAGTTTATTTAGAGAACTTTGAATATTCATGCAAGCAGAGCTCCAGAAACTTTGCTTCAAGAGGCATGAATCAGACATGACTTTTTACTTTAGAGAAGGTTAAAATGCGTTAACATTAGTAATATAAGAATTATATAAGCAACTTGATATAGTAGAAGTAACCAACTCTTCGCCAAGTTTCCACTATGTAAGTTTTCACTAAGGAGAACCCTTACCAAGATCTGTCACGTCAGTCTCAAGTACAACTGTTTACAAACCAGTTTGCGTTAATGTCTTTAACATTTCTTGAATTAAGCAAACAAGTCTCACAGGTATTCAAAATTACATAAATGACCAAGTGAAGCTATCAAAAATGATCCCTTATCATCATCTGAATGATGAGTTGTTCTTCATTCTTGACCTATGAAAGTTTGTTTTGTAGAATACAAAGAGAAATAAAAATAGGGAATTGTTTAGATTTCGTTGTTAAAAAAGCACAGTAATTCAAATAGTGACACCTTCATGGATGGCAACAAAATCCCATTTTATGAAATACCATACAAAGAAAGTAGTTACAATTGTAAAGGTCAGGAAAAAGAAGACATTTTAAAAGAATACAATCCCCATTTTACAGCTCTAAGATATTATTTCAGATCCATGCTTAGTAAAAGATAAAAACATCCTCTACCAGTTATTTTCTACCTAAGATCCACAGACTACTGCTAAGGCAATCTTTAAGGCAGCTTTAGAAAATACAGGGAGATAGAAAATATAGGATTAGTTTTAGAAAAGGTAGGGAAGCTTCTACTGCAAAGTTTGGCTATGTCAAACTATGGCTATGTAGGACTACACTGTAATTTGATCTGGGTTAAACCCTTGCTTCTCCTAATATACACATACAACATTTTTTGGTTGGAGAAACCTTGAGTCAAATTTTCTATTTAAAAAAATCAAAGTAATTTCTTAGTGGATATGCAAATTGAAAAAAAAAATGAAAATCTGAAACAGCCAGTGGTATACCACATTTTGCATATTACAGATTACCTTTAGCTTTTGGACATCTCATCTGATTTTTCATTTTTCAAAGAGATGAAAGCAATTCAGCAAGTACTCTAACAATAAATCCTGGTTGACAAATTTCCTTAGACACTAATCAGATCTGCTACCTTTTTTCCATCTTTTTTTCCCCGCCGCTGTGCTACAGGTATAATAAAAGAGCTTTGAAAAATAGTTCAGGTTAAGGCCTAAGGAAAATGCAAGTAAACAAAAATATATTTCAGATCTGTTTCCCTCTGTGATAAGCAAGTCAGTCAAGTAGGTATTTTGCCAACTTTGAACACTTAAAAATTGCAATAAACTAAGTCTGCCCATGAAACAGATGGCATGCTCTTTTTTAGAAATACTGGTCTATAAAACCAACATCTTCAGCTATCCTTTATCTCATCACGGGCAGAAATGGCAGGACCCGAGGAAAATGGAGACAAAGCCGATGTGGGACAAAGAATGAGCTTTACTTTTTTTTTTTAACTTGCACATACTTAAAATCCTCATTGGTGCTCAACTGCATAAGTGTATGTGGGAATAAGACAATAGGCAATTGGGATAATCTTGTTCTGCATTTGTATATGTTTAAACACAGATTTTTTTTAATGGATTTCTTTTTACATCAATTAAGGGAGGAAAACAACATTAACATCTCAAAAGTAACTTGATCAATTCAGAGCTTGCACGCATGGCTGCATTGTGTAGCAACTGAAATAAGTATATTGCGCAATACATACAAGTGAATTAAGCTATTTAAAAAGTAATTCACCTCAAATGATACTGCAAGTTACTTTACGGTATGCCTGACCAAATTCCGCAAGACAACTGTTGAACAACATTATTTTGAAGTCTTAATGTGGCTGTTGTCTTTAAAACTTGTGCTGTCTTTCATCTATCCCTGCTGGATCAGCCAGCAATGCAAACTTGATGCACGACAGCAGATACCCTATCTAGCATAAGCTCTACAGGGAAGAAATAGGCTTTTTCATCCAAATTTTAAACCAAGTTGAACCTACAAAATGAACCTAGACTTCATGAACACACAGCACAATGCTATGGTTACTCCAATATGAAATTAGGAACCTTAGGATCTAATTTCTCATATCATGCACTGCATTTTAAGTGCCTGGCTTATCAACCTTGTTTTGTAACTGCAGATGACTCCCTTGCCCTGTCCCAGACATCCTCACTCAGTATGAGCCTAACTGAATTTTCAAAGTTGGTGTGTCCTGACAAAATGTTCTCAAACCACCAACAAATGAAAAAGAAATCAAGATAAGTAATGCCATTAGAATAAGTTTAACTTTTGGAGCAGCTAGAGCTTACAAGTTACCTACAGTTCTTCAAGAGTTTCGTTTTTAAGATAATCACTAGTCTATGAGAGTAAATCCAAACTAGACTGAAAACAGATGATCACTATGTTTATCTTGTTTACCAAATATGTATAAGAAAAAAAAGCATGAAAACAAAAACTGTAGATACAGTCCTAGCCCCCTTGGAGGAAGAGGTCTTCCTGCAACACAGCAGGAGTTCGTAAGAAGGAAACAGAAGTAGAAAGTAGATGAATCTTGCACGCTAACACAGAAACAAGCCACTCATGAGTAACCAAATTGTGTTAAGATACAGCAGACACAGATGCACCTCGTCTCATTTCACAGAGAGCTATACCAGAAAACAGCAGGGAGTGTTCTGTATAGATGGTCTCAGGTAGCAGCCAAGTTCAGACAGGGAGAGAATTAAGCTGGCTCTGCAGAAAGTGGTCCGAATGCTGCTGCAGTGAGCACCGAGGTCTGTCAGGGTTGGCTTGGACACAGTATCAAGCCCAGCTAGGCTCCCTACAAGCAAGCTGCAGCTTGAGCCAGTAGAGCTTCCCAAAACCAAGGGCTGAGTGAGGAACATCCCCAGAGGTGCCCTGCAGCTCCAGAGCCTCACGGGTTTTGCCAGAAGCCTGCAGTAGGGTCCAGCTAACTCCATACACTCAGTGCTGCTGCCCTGCCTTTCTCAAAAGGCATCGTATGGCTTGCATTGTGCGGAGTTTTCCATGCCCCACCAGGAGCTAACTCTCTGCATTTTCAATAAGCAAAATGTTCTAACAGTCCAATCTTTATAACTGGTTGTCCTTGATGAGGGACTATTTAAAGGATAATGTGTAAGATGGTGCCCATCTTAATTCTCAAGCGTTGCTTTCTCCCAGCTCGCTCAATATTTCTAATTCTATAATGTTTCCTTTTCCTTGGCTTCTTCATTTACCTCAGGACAAGAATAAATTTTAGAAATTTTCATCAACAATCATTTTTTTAATCTGTAAAGAATTAGATCAGAAATAAACTAGGGTATTTTTAGCATGATCTTTCTTTGACAGTCTTGTCAAATGACAGCATTCAGACAGGTATCTTTCTAAAAAGTCTGACAGTTCCTAACTCTCTCCCCCAACATCAGAAAGTACTTATTATATAAATAAGAAGTTCTAATTCTGTGTTTCTACATGCAAGTATTTCCTCCAATTCAAAAGCAAAGCTATCAGATGCCTTGCCATCATGCAGTGCTACGCTGCAGAAAGGGGGGAAGTAAATTGCCTCTCCCCTGTGTTGCACAGGGAGGAAGAGTCCAGTGTTTGTCAAAGGCTTTTTCATCCTGGTCTCTTGAAGAGGCTGTAAGTGCTTATTCAACAAACTTAAAATGCACTTTGTGCCATGTCTCAGGCATGCACATCATAAACAAAAATACAAGGCTTTGTGAAATGCTTTATTGAAATCACTCAGAGGTTTGAGCTCATGCCAAAGGAGAATCCAACTCAGCTTCCCAAACCTGTTCTGTCTCTGCATCTTTAAAATATAGTAGAAAAACAAACACAAGCAACACATTTAAGGTAAACAGTTAAGACATTGAACACACAACTGTATAATATTTTAGTAGAATAATTTTTATGACTTATCTTTATATTCTGATAAGGAAACAGAATTCTGATCCAACATTTTAAATACTGAATTTAAATACCTCAATATTACTATATATATATGTGTGTGTAAGTGTATACATCATATTCTAAAGCTTAATTTGAAACTACTATTTTTTTTTAATTGCCTTTCTACCTTTTCATTAAGTTTACAGGACACATGCCCAGTATTTAGAAATTTTAAACCAATCAAGATCAGAGACTTTGCACATAAATGAGCTTTTCAAACAAAGCTTTTAATAAATAGGCAACAAATCTTCTTTAAGATTTCCAGCAAGCATTCTCCCAGCAAGACAGAATCTACAGGTCACATCTTCAGCAAAGATAAGGCTCAGAAAGTAACTCAATACACTTCAGTCAGGACATAGTTCACACACAGTGGAGTGTAAAAGGCGTCTAAGGGTTGTTTCTGATGTGCAAATTTTCAGCTGATGTTACTGCCTTAATGTCCATAGTAAAAGTATCTTTCTTGTAGGCCACCTGCTCACTCACAAGTCCTGCTACCACCAGGGTCTGCAGAAGTAGCTAGCAAGACCACTTACATTTTCATTTATTTTCCTGAAGAAACCAACGAGGGCTCTGAGCTCACAACAAAGACTAGCTGACAACCAAAAGACCTAGTCATCAGAACAACTGATACTGTCTTCTTCCTAATTCCCATTCTTACCTAGACTGCCATTTAAGCTAAGATACAGCAAACTGTTTTGGAAAAAAAAATGCGGTGGATGCTGATCATAACAACGGCCTGTATACAGTTACTTTCTCTGCAATTCAGAGTTCAGAACTGTTATCTAAACACTCCTTTCTCACAAAAACATCTTCAAGATGTGCTTGCCATGCATCTTATTCCAGGAGGATCCATCTGAATTTCAAAGATCATAAGCAAAACCACAGAAAGAGTTGAAACAGCAAAATCTCAAACAAAAGTAGACAATTACTACACAGGAGCAAAATCAACCTCATATTTTTGTGCTCAGAAATTAGATTAATAAAGTCTGAAGGAACTCCACGGAAAACAACAAACTCTTCAGAAAAAAAAAGCATCTCCTATTAAACAGATGACTTGCATTAGAAATTTTGAGAACATGGAGCTTTTATAACCACAAACGAGAAATCAAATGATATGTTAAGACTAAAGCCAGTTCTAATAGTATCAACTACATCCTTTCAACAAAGGGCATTTGCTGAGTATAGGAATTGAAAGGCATATCACCTATGATGAATCACATGAAAAAATGAAAATCTTCATCTATTGTCCTCAAATTTGAATTGTGGCTGTCAACACACAGCGGTCAGCAGGAGAACATCTGAGGTCTGGCAGCTGGGATAAGACATTTAAAAGACATTATTTTTAAATTTAAATGCTTCATTTGTACTGTACTTGCAAATACAATGATGATAGGGAAGTGGACACAAATTTAAATCCAGTGTGTGTCGGTGCAAGTACCACTACGCACGTATACCATCGCCTTGTAAAAGATGAGAAATCCAGTCCAGAGCAGGAGCTTCCAAACTGCATATTCCTATCACTAGCTTTAGAAAAGTGGTATCAAAATGCTTAATGGAGCTACTGCGATTGAAAACAATGGTGGAAACTGATATAAAATAAGTCGGAGAAGATATAGCAGAGTTGTGTGCAAAGGATGAGGACTACACATGGGTGCTGTGTCTCTAAATGGACAGTTTTGACCCCTCAATCACAAACTGAATATATTAAACTAAAAAACCAGAATACTGGACAGCACAATTTCATATATTTAATCACAATAGAGCTTAATCTGTTTGCAGCTGGGACACATAATTGCTACTGGGAGAGAGAGTGAGGTTTGTGCAAGAATACAAGAAATCTCGGTCATGTGGCCACCAAATGCTTACGTAATCAAGTACTCTGAAGCACAGCTCAAAGAAAAAAAAACCAGCTTTTAAGTCACTTGCTGACCACATGATAATACTTTTTCTACTTCCTCTATTTCAATAAAACCTCCTCACAGCAGCCTAGAAAGAGGGGGAAAGAAAACAAAACAACAAAACACAAGAGATTCCAGCATGCACTTTCTAGTTTGCTTAAAAGGGTCCCGAGAACCTTGTCTTGATCCATAGAAATGGCCAGGCAGCATTCCAGACATGTTTTACATTCACTAAGTGTTGCCTGTCATACTGCTTTTGCATCCATTCACATTACTAAAACCTCAGTGCACAACTATGGAGATTTATCCAATTTGTGTTGGATTCAAAAAAAAAAAAAAAAAAAAAAAAAAATCACATCACAGGTGCAAGGCAAGTGCTGCAAAGAAGCTATGACTTAAAACATCAACAGAAATGATTTTTTTCTTTCATTTTGAGGACATTAAGATTTTTCTCACTCAGATATCAGATTCAAATATCCTTCAATGGTAATGCTGTTAAATACCACCACTTTTCTACATCAATAATTGCTGTGAAGAAATCTACCCTTCTGTTGCTGATTATATTTTGTGTGTAGCAAATATAAAAGAGTGGACACTGGACAAGAGAGTAAGTGGACATTTTTCACTACTTTTCATGAGAAGATCCATCCAACAGCTTAAGGGAACGCGGGAGCAACCGCCTGGGTTTCTTAACTGTACAGAAATCTTCCACTAAATTGGGATACTACTTGCAGGTTATTTCTTTAAGTAAACCTAATACCAGATGCCTAAGAGGGAAGTGGAAAAAAAATCTTGCAAAAAGATCATATAATTTTCAGCCCAGTGTCTTTTGCAATCTGTTCTTTAACATTTCGAAATTGGCTTAAATTCAGAGGTTGGAGACTTCATTATCTGTTGCGAACACTAACCACAACCAGGCTGAATATCACTGACACAACTACTTGAGATTCAGATCTCAAGGATGCCTGATGGCAGTAATTCCAAAAATCTATTTGAGTTACACTAATATACACTTTATTTTGTTGTTCTGTCAGCTTTCAATGTCATTCAGTTTTCTTTTGCACTATCTTTAAAACAAAAAAAAAAAAACCACTGAAAAAAGCTCTAAACTTGCACTTCCACTTAAGCTTTAACCTAGTGTTTATTGCTATCTCCACTGTTATGGTGCCTCAGTACCAATATACTGCTCCAAAATAAATTTTATTTCTCCTTGCCTTTTTTTTTTCTCCTTAAATAGTGAGGTGTAATCTACCACACAGCCTATCAGCACAGTGCTTATTAAGATGTTCTCAAGTAATTTAACATCAATGTAGAATCCCTAGAAGTGACTTTCTGCACGCGTAATGTCACAATTACACAGGCTGCAGGTTCTTCTAACTCTGCAGGTGTCAGCCAGCACACCATCACTAAGATTCATGGATTCAACATGAATTCACATCATGCTAACAAAGTGAAGAGAATGTTTAGTAAATTTGATGAATTAATTGGAGTCTTACACGAAGTTGGTTTTAATTAAAAAAATTTAGGTACTTGGTACCTAAAAGCACAAACTTTTCCAAAATTCTCCAATCTTATCCTGAAGAGGACTGCACTGAAGCACTCGGTCTGCCCAAGCCATTCCATTTTCTCCTGCAAGTCCTTAAGCCTTCAGAAGCCTGGTAGTTGGGCAGCTTCTCTTCTCACATAAAGACACACTTAAATATACAATGCAGACTTCACTTTTAAAACTCTTCTTGACAGAAGTGTCTCTTGATAAAGGAACCAGGAGTCGTGATAAAATACAGGAGTAACTTTATTCTGACCTACTAACTCCCCCACTAAACCTCATAGTTTCTCATGCTCAGCTCTACGCCAGTTTTTCAAGTGCCTGCACTGCCTCTTCTGCAGAAAGGTTTATTAAGTGAAGGTTTTTCCTCCCAGCGCCTAATGCAGGCGAACCCAGGACAGCTGGCACCCAGCCCGCTGCAGTCACGCCTGGACAGCAGCGCGCGGCGGTAGCGCTTGGTGAGCTGGTCCTGGGCAGCGGCTCCAGCACAGGGGCACACGCACCGCGCGCTCCTCGCCCTGCCCCTTCCGAGGACCTGCGGGTGCCCGACACACGCCCAGCGCCTCCCCGGGGCGCAGCGGCTCCCCCCGCGCCCGGCGCGGTCACTCACTGAGCTGCCCGGGCACGGGCTCCCTGCTGGCGCCGGGGCCGAGCGCGGTGGCGGCGCCGGGCGGGGTGCCGCTCGGCCGCTCGACGGTGCCCGGGTTGGCG
>JAWLRI010000970.1:736704-756090 GCA_034781795.1 Crypturellus tataupa
GTGGCGCCGCTCTCGGCGCGGGATGGCGGCCTCGGCGCCGGGTGTCCCCGCGTGTGCCCGGGGGGGCCGGGCCGTGCGCCCAAAGCGGGCCGGGGAGGGCTAGGCCCTGGCTGGTACCGGCTGCTACCCAGACTGGAGGTTAGGGTGTAACCAAAGTTTTTTTTTTTTTTTATAACTTACTGTTTAATATCGCCTGTATTACAGAAAAAAATAAGATGGTATTGATGTCTAGGCTGGTTGCTGGTCCCCTCTCTGCTTCCCCCTGCCTACACGCTTGAGAGGGAAAGAAGAACTTGGTGCTGTTCTGTAGCAGACTCTGGTGGCCAACTGCGGTGTTTACGTGTGTTTTAAGGCCGGTTGGCTGTTGAAACCGTCAGTTCTGCCCTTGAAAGGCAGGGTCATCTCCGCAGGCTCGCACCTGCCTTATAGTGAAGGCAGTTTTCCTCCCTTGCCTAAAAGAATCAAAAATATCCCCCTTAATAAAGTGTTTGTGAAGTTGGGATCAGAAATAAAGGTAACACAGCGGTGAGAAGGGTCTCTTGGAAATGCTTTCAGCTATGCCGAAAATGTGGTCACCCCCCTCGGCCTCTCTCCCCGAGGTCAGATGGGGCCCTGAGTGGGATGGGGAAGGGAGCAAAAGCAGAGGTGGGTCCACTTTGGTGGGAGGGGGAAGGTCTGGGTCTGATCAGTTTTCTGCCTGTAAACCAGTGGTTTTGGAGTGGTTAATGTGAACCGTGGGTATTTAGAGGATGTCAGAAATGCTGAAAGCAGATTGAGATTTTTAGAAAATCGGGAATGAAGCTGTTGGTGTTTTGTGAGATGAACATTATATTTTTGTGAGGATGAAGAGGAAAAACAAGAGTTATTGTTCAGTGAGGAACCTCAGTTGAGGGAACCTTCCTGTTCTTAGCTTCAAAATGTATTTGATGTCTCTTAAAAATAACTGTTAACTGTTCAAATAACCTTTAACTGTTTGCTGTTTGTGATCTCCTACCTACTGATGTTGAAGGACTCCCCTATTCTGGTAGCAGATATCAGGAAACTGCAAATAGCTATCGCTTTCCCCAGGGAAGAAGTGTAATAAAAACTAGAGAGATGTTACCCATCCGCATTTCCAAGCTTCTGGGTCTCTGTCCAGCTGCTCTTGCCTTGTTCTCTGAGCTATCTTCTACATTCAGCTGTTGTCCTAGTTTTCCAAGGAGAATTTTTGAGAGGTGGGGAGCTTTCCTTCTAAATCAGGAGTTCCTCAGTTGTCTCCAGGAATCCTTTTATTTCCTGGCTTTATGTGTACTGGAGTCAGTCAACAGCCAGAAAATAAATGTCTGTTGTGTACAAACGAAGTGTTCCGGTCTTTCAAAAAACAAACTTGAGCTCATGGTGTTTCAACAGAGGTTGTTTACAGTTTCACATTTCGTAAATGATCATTTTAATTACTGAATCGGCCGAGACTGCTGTAGGGGCAAAAGGAGAACTTTCTAAAGTAAGTATATCTCAGGCTGCAGTGATTGGTAGTTTCCGTCCTAAGGGCACTGGCGAAAATACTGTCTATATTAGCGCTCTATAACTATGTCTAGTAGAGGAAGAGATATAGAAAGAGGAGGTCGTTTCCATGAAAGCTTTTTAATAAAAATGAATGCTGTCTTAAAGTTGATATAGTATAGCCTTTTAGTGTTTTTTTTTCCGCTGTATTTTTCAAATGAGTTTTTGGAATTTCCTGAATAGTTTGCTTACCTACTGTGTGTAGAAATTGGAGAGATTTTTTTTCCACATACTAGTTTCTTCATGATAAACCTAAACCAATCTGTTCTTAAGATGGCGTTTCCTAATAGACCAGGATGTGCAATGGTGCCCAAGTACAGTTGGAACAGAGGCAAGATCCTTGGGAATATTTGCTTAGGACTTAGAAAGGCAAATAAGGTAAAAGATGGGGAATTTCCCTTTCAGAAGTACCAGAGAGAGTAAGTGCTGAATATGATCAAGTCATACTGGGAAGCATGAGTTGTTTTCCTGGGACATGGATGCTGCCTTTCATATGGGAGTACGTTAGCACCTTGGAGAGCAACCAGCTGCTGGGAATGGAGGATGCTTGTGCCTTTGGTTACACGTTATAAAAATATTTCATTTGGACATTAATCATTGTAACTTCTGTTTAATAATAAATGCTTACACTTTTAACATGCATGTTGATTAGTGAAATGTGTAGTATAATCTTTATTATTAAAAAAAATCCCAAGGTAATTTATATTACTTATAAAAAATAAAAAGAAGGGATGTGTTTACCTCAGGCTTTAAATGGGTTATTGCTCACAGAATCACAGAATGGTTAAGGTTGGAAGGGACCTCTAGAGATCAGCTAGTCCAACCGCCCTGCTCCAGCAGGGGCACCCAGAGCATGTGGCACAGGGTAGCATCCAGGTTGGTTTGGAAGAGAAGGAGACTCCACAGACTCTCTGGGCAGCCTGTTCCATTTTTCTCAGTGGGAAAAAAAAATTTACAGCAAGGTTGATCTAAAAGTAACTTAGTTAATGTTAGTTAAGTTTTGTAAGTGAAAAGTTTCTGCTGGGTAGCATAATTGGTTAAAGGAGTTATTTCTTGCACCACTAAGTGCTTTTTGTTGTTGTTTTTGCACCCATAAGCCCCTTTTTTTTTTCTTGCAGCTATAAACCCTTTTACTTTTAAACTACTTTTTTTTAAGAATGAGAAGCCTTGAATTGATTATCTGACTTGTGTATTTCTTTGGTGTTTTAAAAAATATTTAAAAATAGATAGCTTAGAAGATCTTACTTGAATTCTTTTCTCTTTCCTTCAGCCTGAAAATATTGCAGAGTCGGCCTTCAGAGGCTTATGTGCAAGATTCAGTAGATAGGTGCCTTCATACTCCTAAACTAATTTTTTGTTTTTTTTGGTAGCAATTGATATCAATTAGGAAATATGACTTAAATTATCACAAAACTTGTATGGGAGGTTATTTTCTTCTTCTTTTTTTTTAACTTTAATGCCTTCCTCACTCTTATTATTGCCTAAGGGACATTCTTTAAGCACTGTATTTTTTTATCCAAGTTCTTTTCTGTGCGTACAGAATAAATTGTAAGTTGGGTTTTGCAAAAGTTAACACAGCTGAAGTGTATTCTTTTTACCATCCTTTTTTTGTGCACTTCTGTACATAATGTATAACTTGGAGCAGGGATGGACTCTTCCTTGTTACTGCTAAGGGTAGGAACTATGCTGCGTCTGCTGCTGCACGAACTTTGTTGTATAGTGCATGTCTTAAAAAATGTCCTGAGATTTCTGAGTCCAAACCAGTCTCTTGATTTTGAGCCCTGGATGGTTGGGCCGAGCTCCAGTGAGACAGCCAGGCTGCTGTATACTCCTAAGCACTCGCTAATCCTTGGCCCCATTAGGTTTGGAAGCAAGTATGTTAGGCTCCATTAGACACTTCCAGGCTGCTCTTCTTGTCCCCCAAATATTCCATGTTACTTGTAAAATGAAAAAAAAAAATAAAAAATTGTTCATGACTCCAAACAGGGCAAAAACCAAACCAATGACAATACTAATTCTGTGGAGGAATAGAGAAGCTACACGAAGAAGCACAAGGGATTTTGACAGGAGAAAGAGTTAAGCAGACACTCCCAACTGAGGTGAAAATAGGACGTTGAGCTTTAGAAGAGAAGTGGTGCTTGAGGAAGACAAGTTGGTCAGGAAGAGCTGTGTGGCTCACCGGAGAAGGCAAGAAATAGCTAGGAGGAGTGAACCCTTCTGCAGAACAGGCTGAGGCCCCATGAAATGCCCTAGCCTGATGAGCTGGCCTACTTACAGGTGAAATGCAGGATTTGGATTCGTTGCCATTGACTTCTGCTTTCCTCAGATCTGAACATTTAACTGCCCGCCTGCTCAGCAGGTGTGATGCTGAATTCCTGCTCTCAGGTTTGTCCACTTGACTGGCAAGTGTTACTAAAGGATAAGAAGGACTGCTGAAGGATGCTGCTTTTGTGTGTGTCTCAAAGCAGTAGTCAGCGTTCAGAAACACTCTTGCATATCTTTTTTTCTATTGTTAACATGGTCCTTGTGTATGTTCCTGTTTCTGGGAGATTTGTGGATACTATTTCCTACATATACAGGTTAATTTGGAGAAAATTGCTTACGCTGACATACAGGTGAATTGTTGATAAATCCAAGATTATGACATTTGATACTTTATCTGTTGTTCTGCCTTTGGGCCACTTTCTTCTTAGAAAGTTTTGGCAAAGGAGGCATTTCTATCTAGAGTAATCTTGATTACGAAGCAGTGTTAAAAAGAATATTTAATTTTCTCTGAACTATTTGCCTCAGGTTTGGATGTACTTTACTGAACCACATTTAAAATTTAAAACAGATGTCATTTGTTATTGTATCCACAAAAATGCACAGTGAGGATGTTGAACATAAAATAATTTCAAACAGATGGTTTGAATTACAAAAGCCACTTGAGCGTGAGAGCAAGTGGAAATACTGTAGCTGTAGATTCATTGTCTGGCACAGCGTATTGCGCTTCAATGGGGAAAGAAAATGAAATTTTGGAAAGGATGAAAAGGGCCTGCATCATTATTCCACTTCTATTCACTGCGTAATTATATGTTGTGAGGCCAAGATGGAGAGTTTGAGTTTTCTGTGCTTGAGTGTTGCATGAGGGTACATGTGAGGGCTTCTCTGGGGCTGACTGCTGAGTGTATTGTATAAACAAACTTACAGAGTCAGTAGGTGTGTGCTTTTGACAACAACCATCACTGATTACATTTCTTGACTAATATAATTTCTTTTTAAAGTTTTAAATTAATAAAACAGTAGGGTGAGGCCTGCCAGTGCCAGTCTAGATGATGTATAGCTGCCATACCATGAAAAATACTGTCACTTCCACTAGCAATCTTCAATTTTGCTCCTTGCCCCTAAGCAAAAAGATCATTTTTATGTACAGACAAATTGTACAGTCACTGTTTTGGCAGCTTAAATTAAATAATGCAATACACTGTTTAGCTGAAAAAATGCATTTGTCAAGCAGAAAAATAGTAGACGTTCTCGTCTTTTATTTTTCTGTGGAAGATACTTACCAAGGCCATTGATACTTATAGAAAATGCATTGCCAGAGGATTTTCTTCATCTTTACAGACGTGATGTTTAGTGGAGTGTGGTCCTTTATTTAGAAAAAAAATTGACTGATGTGTCTGGAGCTTCTTGTCTCACCCCTTGGTCATTAAAAATATTCCTGCCAACAGGGCAGTGTGGTATTTTGTGCATGTTTTATTGCATATTTGAAAATAGAAATAGGAAATGTTACGTTTCTCACAGAGAATTATATTGTGCCCCCGTGCAAGTGCTGGGAGTGTTTTTTCCTGCTTTATTTATAATGCTGAGAGATTGTAACTTCAAGGAAATACAGCTTGGATGTTGATTGCTTTGGGGAAATGAGAGCTGTGTTTAGTTATGTCAGTATTCCTAGGAAGATTTAAAGAACCTGATTCAGCTTGGTGCTGTGAATGTGGGTCCTGTGACAGGCAGGGCTTGCTGCAGGGGAAGGAAGTGTTGGTTGGTGACATATGAGTAATATTTTGTTTTTTAAAAAAAGAGAAATCTTGAAAACTTCTTGTAAAGCTAAATATCAACTTGAAAAGAAGAAAGAACCAATGTGAAAGGAGCCCCTGGCCTCCAGCCTTTACCTGTTGGGCTTAGGTGGCTCCCGGAAGCTTTCCTGGCCCCATTCCTTGCAACTGGCCCAGGCCACATGGTCTCTGTTTAGGTCCTGCACTTACTTATGTGATTGCTGGGGAGGAACTTGCAGCTATTGTATTTTTTTCTATGTTTTTAATAACCTGTGAGTAAAAAAAGAGGAGGAGATTTGGTTTCTAGTAGGTGGCAGATGGGCTGAACTTTGTCTCTGAAGATCCTTTTAAAAAAATAAATAAATAAAAGACAGAAAAACTTCTTTAATCTGTTGAGATTCCATTATTCTGGAAAAACTTTAGACTAGACTTTAACAAAGGTGCCTGCGTATTCTACCTGGTCTTCCTGTGGGTCTCTATGTTCTTTTCTCTGTTCACATAGCAGAAAAAAAGGTTTGTTAAGTAAGAAATTATAAATGTGCTGGTAGAATAGCCATGACAGTGTTAATTTTCCATTTGTGTGGAGCACTGATATTTAATAAGCAATCATAGCTTAGTGGCTCTTTAATACTTTTACTTTAAGAGCTCTGAAAAGGATCCTTATTTAAGATTCAACACTAGGTTTGTATGATTGGCTCCAAATTATTAAAACAGAAGACGCCTTGTCAGGATGAACTAAATTCAGATATGTTGGGGTTCGGGTATCCTTACTGGCTCTGTATCTAGTTTAGGAGATGATGAAAGAAGCAGAAAAATATGGAGAGAAAAGAGTAACCTTAATTTGATGAATTGTTTGCTATGAGGGATGCATCTCTACAGGAGGCGAGTTGTCTGGGCTGTGTTGTAACAAGTCCAGTGTTGGGATGGATGATAAGAAACAGCACGTGACAGTGAACATGAGGGGAATGTGCTGCAGCCTGTGACTTCTAAGAACAGGAGTTGTGTCCTCTCCTGCTAGTATGTGATTAACGGTAGCTAACATTATATAGAACAATGCAGTCAGAATTTGGGGAAAATCGACGTCTTGCTTTGAGAAAATAAAGATGGTGGGAGCTAGCTTACTAAGAAACTTAATGTAGGAGTATCTGAGAAGGCATCAGAGGATGTAAAACTGCAGAGGTGTCACGGAGTCACAGGATGGTTGAGGTTGGAAGGGGCCTCTAGAGATCATCTAGTCCAACCCCCCTGCTCCAGCAGGGAAAGCCAGGGCACGCAGCACAGGGTGGCATCCAGGCAAAGGTCTTTTGAAGATCTCCAGAGAAGGAGACCTTATCTTTAGTTTACTTGACAGAAAGAGATGGAACTGTTTCCTCATCTTGTGACAGTTTCTGTCCACTCTTCAAAGACACAGTGCTTGAGGTCAGAGACATTTTTGTTGTAGTAATAAACTCTTAGGCCTGACTTCCTGTCCCCAAAAATGAAAAGGTGTATTAAATCTATTTGTTTCCTTCACTTGATTTGCTTACACCCATGAGGGCACAGTGGCTGGATTTCATTTCTGTATCTCATGTGAGCCTTGTTACGAGGAAGTATGTAGATAAATGTGTTTTCTGCTAGGGCAGATGCATGTTCCTGGGAAGTGTTTCCCATACCTAGTACATAGTGCAGGCTTGAGGGATGTGTGAGCACCTCAGCTCTTCTGGGTTAGCTCCTTCCTGCTCTTCCCAGCCACAGCAGCATGCCAGAGGGCTGCCGGGTTTGTAGGAGTTTGGCACCTACACTTCCATCTGTAGCTCCTCCCGATGCTGACGGGCCTGTCGTGGCACTCGGGAGATCCTGTTCAGTCTCTGGTTCCTACTTCAGAACCTGGGCTTTCAGGTTGAGGCTTGCTTTTGAAACATCCTGTCAAGTTGTGGTGCAAAAACATGAAGTGAGAGAAAAAAGGATGGAAGAGATCTCCATACTACAGAGACTTTGCTCAGTGCTCTGAAGAGCCACATTTTCAAACTTGATGCTGCTGTCAACCAGTTCCTGCTTTAGTATTGTCAAGGCTGCGTTGACTATTCAGTGGGATAACTGCATAGACATTTCCAAATCCAGGATCTTGCACTGTATCTTGAAGAAGACAGATCAAGTGATGCTTCTGGGCTGCTTGGAGGTGAGTATCCCTTACAATGTTTCCTTGCACAGTAAAGTGCACTGCAGGAGATCCCTACATGGACTCAATCCATTTTTGAAGTCAGATAGTCGTGCCACAGGTGCTCGTAATTGCACTTACACAGCAGAGACATTGCTTAGCATTAAGCCTCCTGTCCTGTGAAGGGGCATTCACAAATCCTGGAGGTCACTCCATCTGTTGCCTCTACTTCTTCACTGATGGCCTGTGCCTCAGTGATCCACAACAAATCAAATTTTTAATAGCGGGGTGCTGGGGGGTGGATGGCTGCTCTAAGAGGTCTGTTCTTTTTCTGTTACGTTGGACCGATCCCCATTTATATCAAATAAATGTAAATACAACACTCCCCAACAGAATGGAAGGTTGTAATCCATTCTAGACCTAAAAATACCTGCAAATGTAAATTCAAGTGACTTTGGCTTTGCTAATTCAGAAAAAGGATTGGGATTTGGCAAAAAGATTCGGGAAAAGGATCCCCAGTTTGCAGAATGCCTCAATTCCTCAAAGTTCACAATTAAAAAGAATATTGGCAATAAAGTACTAGTGGTTTGTCTTAGTCACGGATTGGTAGTTTTTAACCTTGACTGTAGTTGACTGTAGTTGAAGTGAAGTTTCATCTTTTGGCAGGGTGAAAATTCATTTTGTTAGTTGGACAGACGCAAACTGAAGGAGTGCCTGAATGACAGCTCTGACACTCCATTTGGACAGCTGTAACGCTGTCTGACTCACTGCCTTTTGTTGTTAAAAGAACTGTTTGAAGTCTCAGCTGGTAGTGATTGAGCCAGAGGATGAATTAGCATCACCTGGGACCTATCTTGCACAACAGATCAATAAGATGAACAAACTTTCTTTCAAAATGGAAGCTGGCTTGTGTATGGGAACCGCTTGTTGTGCGTGTTGTTCAGCCACCTGTGTCTGTCTTAGACCATAGTACATGAGTTAGGAGAAAAGGCATTCCTTCAGGAGGAAGTATTTTATTCCATTCCTATCTGAATTTGATGTTTATTTCCAAGAATATTTCCAAGTATGTTTCCAAGCATGTTTATTTCCAAATCTCTATAAGAGCTCTCATCCATATGTCCATTTGCAGTTAAATGACTTGATGTTACAGGCTGAGAAGAAACAAGGATGTGCTCTCGGTAGTAGCGTGTGTTGAGAGACCTGGCAGTGGGATCTTAGTGGACCTAGAGAAAGTTTCATTAAAAAACATAAAAGCCTGTTTCGGGGTGTTTGTCACCCACGGGTGGGTCTCAAAGAAATCCAAGAAGTGATTTAACTTCCCTTTTCTTTGAAAATCACAATTTACAGGAAATGTTGGTTATTATTCTGCAGCACTCTTTCTTGTTGGAACAGTGTATATTCTTTAATAGGTTGGCTATTCTAATAGAAGAGTGGGTACTTTAGGCTAGCAAGAAACAAGTGCAGTTGTAGCTTCATTAGCATGAAAAGGTGTAAGAGGTCATTGCCTCTCTAGAAGAGCTTGCTGTTGACTGTTCTTGCACGTTGTTCACTGAGCTAGAGCTTTCTCTAACCACAGAAGTGTGCCAATTTGCAAAACCTAACGTGACGCTTGTTTTGAAAGCAAGACTACGGTTTGGAAAGGGACCAAGGTGGAACTCCTGTGTTCTGCTCAGATGCAATTGGATATTTGCTTAAGAAATTTCCAAATTTAGCTCATTCCACTGGGAAAGAATTCAAGTGTGATAGGAGATACCTGTAATATTTTGTTGTTGACAATATTACATCACCATGTATAATCTTGCATGCTAAAGTAGTGAAGTTCAGCTAGAGGTGGAATGAGCTGCTATGGAGGCAGGTGGGTTGAGAACTGGCTGTACTGAAATATTCTCATAGTGATGAGCAGTTGGATACGTTTTGCCTGGAGGAATAGTTCAGTGTAAGGTAATTAAACTGTACTTGCAAAAGAAAATTCTTTCCTGAATTAATTCTGTAGATCACTATCATCAGATGAGACAGTATTAGACTTCAATTACTTTGCTGCGCTCCCTGCGCTCTTTAGGCTAGGGCTCAGGCTTGGGGAGTTAAAGCCAAGAGAGCTCTCTCGTGTTGAAAACAGATTAGCTTACTAATACTTTAATTAGAAGAATTTAGAATATGTTAAGCTTTTAGTGTTGTAGCACTGGGAATATACATCAGCAAGTATCTGATTAAAGTAGCTGCTTTGTTTAATAGGATATTTAGATACCTCGGTGTAAACCATGAGTACTTCTGGTTCTCTTATTTAAACAAACAAACAAACAAAAAAAACCATAACCACAGAAAAAGCCTGATGGAAAAAAAGACTGAGTAGAATAAGGTCCTGTGTTCAACCTGATGTTTTTTTCTGTGTCTGGCTGTGGTTTCATTTATTTTATCTTTGTGAACAGATCAGTATTTGAAAATCAGAACGCTTAAAAATAAAAAGCTTGAGTACTTAAAAAATGAAGATGCTGGTCATTACAAGTACTTGAAGTCTTACTTTTGGGACATGCAAGTGCCTGCTTAATGAAACATTTTAATCTCTTAACTGTGACCACTAGATGTCTCTCTCTAAAATGTTTTAGTTATCTCTGTTTTGATTGCTACCTTCTTTTTTCCCCTTGGTCTCTAAAGTGAGAAATCTTTACTATATTAATGTTTTTGATAGAGGTAGAGATGATTGCATCTGTATTTCAATAGGAAAAACAAATGAAATTGCAAGTTACAGTTTAGTTACATGTAGAGCAAAATTTTCTTTTGATTAAGTAGCAATGTATATAGCTGCTTTCTTATAAAATAATTTCTGAGTTTTTTTTAGAGTTAATGTGATGGTAAAACTTTTTCTGTGCATGAGAAAAATAATTTTACTGTATGATGATTGGCCATGTCTATCGGTGTTGGTATTTCTAAATACTGAAGTTCTGTAAATAACAAGAAATGTTGTCATTTAGAAACACTAACTAGTTTCTGCAGTGGACTTTTTCTTCAAGGGGGAGGTACAGGCTCTTGAAGATCTGACTCTTTCAGGCTACTTGGAACATATCTTTTTCAGAATCACTGAATAGAGATGCTAGTTGGGTAATGCAGATGAGTAATCAGCTTTTACTTAAATCAGGAAGCTGGCAGTGTGGTCAAAACCAACAGTACTACAGTGAACATGCAGGCTAAGATCCCAAATTTATTTCAATCAATATATGTGTTTGCGTTGACTTCAGTGTGCTTCAGACAAAGCCTTGAGTATACAGGTGTGTATTTCCAGTTTGCCTATTCCTTCTGCATCCTTGTATCCCTAGGCTGACAGGGTGTAAAGCAAATACTGTTATTCGCCTGGATCAGTGTTGAGCTGTTGTGCCTATGTCTCCTGCTGTGACATGGTTCTGTACTTAAACAGGGCCTCTTGTTCTGCTTTGTTTTTTAGATGCCATATAATGAGCCCAGAACTGATAGTGAAGTGAATCTGGAAAAAAAAGAAGAAAAAAAAAGCTAGTCAGCCAAGTCAGGGTAGTCCATACACTGTGTTGTTTCAGTCTTGTGGCACTGAAGTAAGAGCAAAAAAGTGCTGAATGCCAGAGGATCTGGCTTGTTTTATCGTCTTGTGAAGTCATCTGATATCCTGCTAAACACCATAGATGAGATGCTGAGACATGATGACTGTCGTAAGCCTGAATCTGCAATGCACTTCTGACCCAAAACAGAATGTCTGGGAGAAAATATCCTAAGTAGAGCTCAATTATGGAACTGGATAATGTCTCTAGCTATGGTACTCCTGTTCTATGACAAATTAAATGAGTCCTGCCTGATTAATTTCTCTTTCTCTCTCTCTCTTAGTGTTGAGCTTTGCCTTACAAGGCCCCTTTCGCCATGGTCACGCCAGTGTTCATCCTCGCGGGGCTCCTTGTGCACTGTGTCTTCCTGGCCTCCATCTTTGACATCTACTTCACGTCCCCGCTGGTTCATGGTATGACTCCTCAGCAGGCTCCCCTTCCTCCTCCAGCAAAACGTCTCGTGCTCTTCGTCGCCGATGGGCTGAGGGCAGACGCCCTGTTTGAACTGGAGGGCAGCGGTGCTCCTCGAGCACCTTTCCTGAGGTAAGTGCACCTGAAAGTGCTTTAGCAGTTGTTAACTAACATGGTTATCTTCTAAGCTACTGGTGAGGCTTTTTGGAGGAGTGATTAAAAAAGAAGGGCCTAGTAGATCTAACATGTTACCTCTTGCCGTTTGTTACACCTTCCTGGGAGCGGGACCTGCTGCCTCCCTTACGCTATTGCTGCTGTGTCTCATTGTGCAATAATGTGATTGGGCTTGAGACTGAAAAGCTAATGCACCACAGGGGAGTGCTAGAAGCCTTTTCCTCCAAGTGCCTGAAGTTTGTCTCCCAGGCTTCCTTGTTTGTGAATATTTGTAAGTCAAGTAATTTCCTAAACTAAAAAAAGTGAACAAAATTAAATAAGCCCACTCTTGCACAGTAGGATTGGTTTAGCTGGAATATCAGAACAAATCCAAATAATTATTCTTCTAGAGCTGTTACAACATCTCCAGTCTGCTGTGGAAATGGGAGGAAAATCTTCTGTGCTGCAGTGCTTGTGAGCATACGTAGGATTACTTGTAGCTGCTCTTGGTGGGTTGCAGTGTTTCTGTAAGTTGCTAGATGCCACTTGCAGTTGCTGCCACGTCAACATGAGTTTTCCATGCCTTCTTTTGGCAGTGGACTTCATGGATTCTCCAGAGCAGATTTTTTTTTCTATTGGTAGAAGTGTTGATCTTTTGTACAGTCAGCAAGCTGGGAATGCTGTAATGCCCCATCACCATGAGCAGTGATGAATAACAACTAGGGAAGAGTTATACAGAATAACGTGCTGTTAAAAGCGTGTCTTGAATTTCCTCAAATCAGCAATTTGGTAATCTAAAAATCTAAAAATTTATCTAAAAATAAAAAGGCAAACCGTTTATCTTTCCGTACAAGTCTTAGAGCTGGGAAGTTTGTAGTTTTGTTGTCTTTTCACTGTCTTGTTTGTAGAGTTACAGCAGACTTTTGTTTTCCAAAATCATGAAATTGAAACAATTTCATCTGCAATGAATATGTGGGGGCCTAGAGGGGAAGAGCTGCCTTACAACTGGGTCAGTGCATGGATTAGACTACCAGGGCAGTGTGCGGTGGCACCTGTGTGTATCTCACGCTGGCCCTGAATTCAGACGTGTATGTATGTAAGAGCACAAAAGGAAAGCACAGACTCTGCCTTCTGAAAGGTGGAGCGCTGGGTAGACCCCAGGAGTCTTTTCCGTTCTGTCGTACTGCTGGAGTTGGGAAGTGAACTCCATGTTGTGTCCTCAACGCCTCGAGCTGTCCAGCCTGCGCAAGTTCATCTTACAGAACAGGCCAACAGGATCAGATGCTGGTGGCTGGAACTGTGCTTTCTGCTTCATTCTTCCAAGTTATTGCTGTCTGTTTGCCCATTTTGAGATGGCCCAAAATATAAGCAATTTTACATAAAAGCTCATTTTTGTACATTCCTTCCAAAGTGCCAGGTGTTCAGTCTCTCACTCACTTTATAGGAGGCAGCAGGGCAGCCAGACGACTTCTCATCTGGGTGGAACATTTGGGAACCACTGTCTGTTAATGAGGAAAGATTATCATTAAATGAGCAAGGGCCATTCTTGTCCTAACATGCTGGGAAATGGAAGCAAGGTTTTTAGTAGATACATAAGATTAATAATAAATATAACCCGTTACGCTTGGAGCAGATTGCTGACTTGAGGTGTGCCAGCTCTCTGGTCTTTTCACCTACAAAATTGCTTCAAAAATCAGCACTTTCAGCAGTCTTAAGAAAAAGTTGCAAGGAACCCTGGGCAGCATCTTCAGAACTGCATTGCCGGTGTGTTGAGAACTGTGGGAAGACTTTTTTTCCCTTGCTTGGCACATTTCAACTGTATTATTGTGTCATGACCATTGTAGGTATGAGTTGCTGTCTCTACTATCAAGGAAAGTAATTTTTAAAAAAGATTCTCTTCAGTAAAGGGTTTTGACCTATTTTTATGTGACTAAATGAATTTTGCAAAGGTAAATGCCATTCTAGCTATGTTTCTTCTACCTGACTTGTTCAGATTCTGTTACAGAGGACATTAAAGGCAAAGCCAGAGGATTACCCTTCAACTTAATAAAATCAGTTTCTTACCTTTTGTCACTGCAAAATGCGAGTAGGGCCAAAACATTTATTGTCATGTTCCACTAATGCTAGTGCAGTGTTTCAAACAATCTCTAATAGAGAGGGAAAAAAAAGTTAGAAACCTCTTTATCTGGTACTGACATTCTTTTTCAAAGCAGTATTGGTTATAAATATAACTTGTCTTAAAACATAGTGAGCTGTGAACTAGGAGTATAAGAGAGCATTGTATCACCTTTTTCATTCTGCACTGTAATATTTGTGTTATATGTTTGAAATAGACCTGAAAGTGTGAGATGAGTTTAAAACAAACAAACACAAACCCCAAATCCAGTGAGCTTAATGTGAATCCTAGTCTTTTAGATTGCTTTAACTCTTATTTCATTACTGAGAAATAGGTTTGAAACAGAATGCATAGATCTTTCAACTAACAGTTGAATAAAAGTAAGGGTGTTCTCTATTAAAAGTAAAAGGTTTCAAAACATGAACTGTGCACACATGCAATAAAATAGCAAATTCTATAACCTCTATTTTGAACAATCAAGTTTAGAAACTTCTACTTTTTTATCTTTTTCCTTTTTTTTTTCTTTTGCATCTTAAACATTAGTATAAGGTATTTCCCATTTATTTTACCTTGCCCAGTTGGTGGGCAGTGAATATTTCTTCCAGAAGATGGAGACAAGAAAACAGTGCATGGTTATGCTCACTGCTCACTCTCTGACAGACTCCAGCTATTAATGTCTCCAGCAGACAGGAATAACTTGTAAGGCTGTCGCTTGTGCTTGGGCTTTTGTCCTCTTGTTTTCTCATCTTTTTATCAATTACTGCTATGTATGTACATGTTATTTAACAGCTAACACTTCCATACATTTGATGAAAATATATCCTCTCTCATTTTGGTGAAATTGCATAAAATACGGGGATTGCCTGAATTTGTCTGTGTTTTCAAATGATTTGCACCTTAGGTTTTCCTTTGTTTCTAAATCCCCTTGATGCTGACTTCCAAGATTCAGCACAGATAAAGAAGACAGACGTGGTTACAAGAGCTAATTATAATTGAACATATTTAATGAATAATAGGAGATTAATCAGGACATTTTCAATCTTAATGGAAAGAACAAAGAAAACATTATACCAGACAGCAACAGTCTGGTGAGAGGGGAAAAGTAAACAGTATTAGAAAAGAACCAAAAAATAACATTAATTCTAATGTACCTAAACTTGCCTCTTTGAAGTGCCTATGGCTTCCAGTAGTAATGATCTCTGTCATTTGATTTGATGATCTACAATTTTGAACGGCTTGCAGGTTAATGTTCTGTTTGCATTGCAGAAGAGCAAACTACAGGCAAAATTTGTTCAAATTGGGGCTTTTTTTTGTTTCTTGCCTAGTGTCTACCCATCACTCTTAACTACCGTGGAGTGTTGAGCACTAATGACCTTTTCATCTTATTTTCAGGAGTATTCTAGAGAATAACGGTAGCTGGGGAATCTCTCACACCCGTGTCCCCACCGAGTCTAGACCAGGCCATGTTGCACTTATAGCTGGATTTTATGAAGATGTCAGTGCAGTTGCTAAAGGTATGCTAGTTCTAAAGCTTTCGGTTTTATCCTCCAAAATAATGTGTTTTAGTGGTGCAGTAGGTTTCTAAATGATTGCTAAATACTGACTTAATTGTTTATATACTAAGATTATGTGGAAAACATAAGCTTCTTCTGGAGGGATATTGTTAACAGTGAATATTAACAGCAGAGGAAAAAATATTCATGGGCTTTCATTTTAGAATAAGTTACTATTTTGCAACAGTGAAATTTAAGTATAGTGCTATTAAACTTTAAAAGCAAAGGTGTCTTATAGGCTGACTTCAGCAGTTTTTAATTATGAATAAGGATACACTGGGAGGTGGTTGTGTAGATAACCCATAAACAGGAAGTGAACTATAGCATTTGAACTGAACTACACTGCTAAACTGAGTCAGAAGATCAGTAGCAAATGAAAGCCAAAGCCCCAGCTCCGTGTTTTATCCAGTGAGCTGCTGCTGTGTGGCTGATGGTTGGTAACGTGGAGCAAGCACTCACATTTCTGCCTTACTGTGCTGTCCGCAGCTCTGCCCTGTCCCAGGCCCAAACACTGTCAGTGTTGTGTGTTGTTTTTGGAAAGAGGTGAAAGGAATCTGATGTTGTTCATGTTTCTAATCGAAAGGTTCTTCATTCTCACATCTATAAATGTAGATTTGGCAGGAACGGCTGTTAAGAGCATCTCTGTCAACTGCCTGTCATGGAAATAGAAAACTTGAAGGTTTTATTGTGAAGGGGTAGAACATAGCTGTTAATATGATATATGAGTGTAATTTATTGCCTGAAATGTTGAAAGCTGAACACAGAGGTCAGACAGCAGGGAATATAGCATTGAGAATAATTTTAGCTTTGGAAAAGGTAAAAGAGCTGGGTTTTTTTTGTTTTGTTTTGTTTTGTTTTTTTACTCTGCCTAATAGGATTGGCTTAGGTTTTCAGCCCATTTCATATTGAGTGGGGCACTAATTGCAAACGAGCTGAAACTGAAGTAAAACTGAGACCTGACTGTAGAGTGCATTGTCAAATAATGGAGATGTTTAATGCATTTTTGCCTGCACTATCAATGAGATGCCTTGGCAACCCCGCTGAAATCTCTTGTGTGCTCTCTGTGTGTGTGTGGTGGGTGTTCTTGTTTTTCTTTACCAGGCTGGAAGGAGAATCCAGTGCAATTTGACTCTGTTTTCAACGAGAGCAAATACACTTGGAGCTGGGGAAGCCCAGATATTTTGCCAATGTTTGCCAAAGGTAAGATTTAAATTTTGTGAGTCTTTAATATGCATCAGGAAAAATAGACTCTTACAGTTTTTAAGAGTTAAAAGTGAATGAAATATTTCTGCTTCACAGTGGAAATGTGTTTTTACCAGTCTTCACAGGTCTTCAGTTCTAGTTTGTGAATCTCTCAGTGGCTGGAGAAAAATAAGCAAGTTTTTAAAAAGGATATCCCTATCTGTCATTCGTTTGTTAAGCTTTACCTATTTCTGTTGACATACAAAAACACACCCATAAAGAAAAGGAACTATTTTTTTTTCCTTTGGTTGTAGTTGAACATCAAAGCTCTTGTTTGCTGCTGTGCAGCTAGGGCTCTTGATCTTCCCTGCAGCTGAAGTGAATCTGTTGATGGAGCTGGAGCTGTCCCTTTTTATGTGCCTGATCTGGAGAAGTGGCTTAACATGCATTCATTCAGCAGGGAAATGTGCAGAGAGCAGAGCTGCATGCAAGCTCGGTATCATCTCTGTCACTGACATCTTTCCCCTTACGAGTAGCGCTTTGCTAGTCTCTGTCAGCCCAGAGCACTTGATCCCTAATGGGCATGATGTGATAGTTAACCAATGTTTCAGCCTTCTACAGAGCCTCAGAATTTAATCTCATTTTGTTGGTGGAAAAATGGGGGCATACGCACCATTTCCCTCAATCTCAGCATGAGGCAAGGAAAGCTGAGAGAAGTAGAAACCATGGGCAAATCCTACTGTTGTATTTAAATATTGATATGCACAAATTAGAAAGAAACGATAGAATAGCACTAGAATCTAATTTTATAAAAATTTTGTATTTTTTTTCTCATGAGAATTTTTGAACTTTATCTCAAATTTAGTCTCTTCTAACCCCATACTTCCCACGCACTCACCTCTTTTTTACATTCCTGGATTGACAGTCATAACAGTTTATGATAAGCTATTAAAATATCTCCTCCTGACAACTTTGATAATTTATGCTTTCCCAGGACCTCTGATTGCAGCTTGTATTTGGGAATCTTGTCTGGGATGAGGGGGTAAGGTAGTAGTACACTACCCTTGTGCAGATTATTTACATTTCTTGGAGCCATGTATTCTTGGGAAACTATTTCTCAAATTAAAGAACTTCCCAGAGCCCTGTCCTTTAACCACTCTTAAATATTAGAGTAAGAAGGTAAGCAGAGGACTGGAAGTAGCCTTGATGTTGCTTGGAGGGCCGTACAAGGGTAGTAACTACAGCTTCTGCATGTTTAAAAACACGGCTTGTTCTGACTAGACTCCAAGTAGCAGAACTTTAATCTGGTTTTGCTCTCCCCAAAAGTCCACTTTGTACAACCTATAGCTCTGATGCTTGAGAAACACTTTGTGTAGTACTGTATTTGAGAAACAGATGCTGCCTTAGAAAAAGGATTGTAATTTATCATGGTAGAAAGAAGAAATGACTCCTCTGAGTGGAGAAGGTATTTCCCCTTTTCTTCTCCAGTGTAAGCTTTATCTGCAAGCAATCTCTTTCTGACCACACATAGACTAATTGAAACCACTCTTTCTTTGATAGAATCTTTTGCAGAGAGAGAAACCTTGGGTTTTTTAACAGTGCAGAAAGGAATGGAAATAAGCATTTGGGGTATCTTCTTTCCCTCTTTCCCCATTGCAAATCAGTGATCTGTTTGCAGGACTACTTTGGGGTTTGGTTTTATTTCTTTTATCCTACCAAAATGTTCAGAATTTTAAGAACTATTTCACTGTTTTCCTCAACTGATGAATAAAGTTTATATAATGCTTACTGCTCTCTGGAGAGAAAAATCCTTTATTTCCTATCATTGTCTGTATACTTAAGGTTCTTGTTCCATCATTAAATAAATATATATATATATATTATTTACCACACGTTTTGGTCAAATGGGCATGGATCTTATGGAGAAAGTAATTTGAAATAGTTACCATTCTTTTGCATATCAAAATATTGATATGCAGATAGTCTGGATGTGTCAAGTTTCTTTTCTTGTTTTATTTTTGCCCTTTTTTGGCTGTGCGGTTTATTAGTGCTGTTAAAAAATTTCTAAAGTATCTTCAGAACTAGACCTTGTCACTTTCTAATGATTCAATATGATAATTGAAACAAAACTAGCCTGCAAGTTCTGACTTTATTTTTTGTGACTTTTTGGGACTAGAATGTGTATCATTTCCTAGAGCTTTGTGCCCTTGAAGTTGCCTGGAAATCAGGTGCTTAAATGTGTGTAATTTATTTCTAGAATGGTCTTCCAGAATTTGAAGTTTTCTTCTAGACTTGCTAGAAGTTGAGATTTGACCTGTCCTGTTTTGTCATGGATCTGGGCTGGAGTATAATCCAGTGTATTAAGAGTCACAGTGAATAGAGAACTGAAGCTCTGCTTCTGCTGAGGGAGGTAAATATGAACCCTTTGCACCCAGATTGTCACTTACTCCATGAGTTCCCATTCTCCCTCTAGAAAATTAGCAGTAAGGTTATAGGGTCATTGCTTAGCCTGAGCCGGTACGATAAAGACCATGGAGATCGTAAAACGGACAAGATTTCAACTCTGACCAGGATTATTCTGGAGGGACTGTGTACCTGAGTATCTGAATTGGGACAGTCCCGTGCCGAGGACCACTACCGCGAGACGGAATGAACGACACTTCAATGTGAAGCAGATTCAATTCGCTTTACTTGTGAA
>JAWLRI010000970.1:762311-797547 GCA_034781795.1 Crypturellus tataupa
ACTTTCTCATGCTTGCCGTTCAAGGACTTTCCAGGATCACATTCCTTCAATTCAGGGAGTATCCGCTATCTTCTTTAATTCAGCACTTTGTAGTCACTTCCCATGGAAAGGCCTCCGTCCCTTAGATATGTTCCCTACAGTTTTCCTTATCTAACTGGACTTTAGTATTTTGAATTGGCTGTTTTGTCTCATCCTCTTTCCAGTCACTTCTGAGCAGAGTAGAGTCCATCTCCATCCTTTCACCCCCTCACCCTCCCAGGAGGTAGTTGTAGGCAGCAGCTGGGTCTTTCTGTAGCCTTCTCGAAACTGCAAGAACTGAGTTCTTTCAGACTCTTAATGTAGATCATGTACTCCAACCCTCAACTTGGTTGGGTGACCCTCTGCTTAAAGATGCAACGAAGGTAATATCACTTAACAGAACAATTAAAAGGATTAAAGGGGAAATCAAAAATATCAAGACAATATATGGCAGTTAGCATACAGCCATGGCTTGGAAATTAGTGTCAAATAGGTCTTAAGTTTTGCAGATCCTGAGTACTAAAAAAAAAAAAAGAAAGATGCATTTAATATGCTACAAGGGCATATGAGGTTCCTGTTGGTAACCACTACAACAAGAGTAAATGCTTATTGCCCTTCTTATTTGCTGCTGTCCACTTGCAAACTCATCACCTTTGTCAGCCTAAGACAACTCCTTGCAGTGAACTTCCAATTGGCTTTTTTCAATAGACCTTTCTACAAATGTTCTGTGGGATAAAGTTTGCTGTTTGCACATCTGTTACACTCTCCTTCCTTTTGTTGTCTTTTAATTAGTCTGAGGTTAGGCAAGCTGTTCTGACTTCTGCTGCTCTGGGTTAAGAGGTTTCTTGTGCTTAGGGAAGGGAGGTATCTTTGGAATGTCATGGGAACCCATAGGGTGGAAAAGAAGAATTTCAGGCCTTGCTTTGCTCCTGGAAAATTTTATTCATTCAATTAGTCTTTGCTGGAAAAAAAATACCTTTCTCTAAACCTTTCTTTAATTGTGTTAAATTTTATTTAACATAACATTTTATTTAACATCATTACAACTTTTGAAGGTTTTAATTTCAGGAATTTACTGTTCATCTGCTTTGAAATGTTATTGGTGTGCTCTGGAAAGTTTTTTCAGTATGCAGTTGAATAGGTGCATATGGACTCCTGTGGGAAACTGAGACCTCTAAAAAATCATTGCATTGCTATTAAAAATCAGATTTTTTTTTTAATTCTTATTTAAAATAACTCTGGACTTTTGTCATCATTTTTTGAAGAGGGGCTGAATTTGAGAACATGATAGCACTTGCATGTGAATGTCAGTCTGCAGCTTGTGTATATTCAGAAAGTCTTTGCTTTCTTGAATTTGCTTTTATTAAGGTGGAGTCAAGTATTGCCATGATTTCCTGACAAAGCTGACAGTGGTTTTCTTGCTACCAGCTTGGTTTTCCTCTAGGGACAGTGACTTTGGTTTATATAATGTTTGAGCTTCATTTTTTTGTGCTTTTGAACTGAATCCTACCCAACTTCGTTTCCTTGGGCAGTGCTGCTGTTGGGGAGATGGTGCTGGAGTAGCTGTCTCTCCACATCTTGCATTGCTGTCATGTGGGTGCTGTCCAACAGAATGGCCATGTCAAAGCCCATGCAGCCTGTGGGAGAAATGCCCCTGGCATCAGCCTCGGGATGCTTAAGTGGAACACGTGCAAGGCAAATATGTCCTGTAGTCCACAATATTTACAAAGCCCATGTGTGGTGTTATTTTCTTTTTTGTTTGTTTTGTTTTGTTCTGTTTCACTTTAGTTTCTATAAATGATTGTAGCTTGGTGCCTCAGTCCTGCAGAACCTGTTTCCAAAGCAAGAGTGCTTGAGATCTTTGCTTCTAGCTTTAAATCGAGAAACTGATGGAAATGGAAAGCCATAAACGGAGCTCGGGAATGGTACATAGCCATGCTAATGTATGAGGCAAAGAGGGGAAGAGGCAGTTACCTGCTATCACTATCTAAAGAAACTAAAAAAAAAAAAGTAAATCAGGAAGTAATTATTTTCTCTTTCATAACTCTAATAACTGCTAGTATTGAGACATGAAAACAGCTGCATTTTAGCTTTAGTAGGCTGCCTGTCATCTTTTTCCATTATAATCAAGTTAATATCTTGATGTCTTATTCCATACAGGGCTTCTTTACTGCTTCGAGAAATAATCAAACGTTGTATTCTGCACTAAATGAAGAAAAAGTGGTCCTGTTCCTGCATTTGCTAGGCATAGACACAAATGGGCATGCTCATCGACCAAACTCAAGGTAGTTTGAGAGACTAAGTATGTAGCTTTCCTATTAGTGTTGAGTGCATATCCTTACCATTTTTTCTCTTTTTTTTTTTTTCCAAAACTGTTTTTCTTAACAGTATTGCATACCAAGACAAAAACATGACTTGTCTTGATGAGTTTCTATATTAGGCCACATAAGTCATTATGACTACTCATGCTCTTAATTTTGGGGGGAGGTTGCTGTTTTGAGATCTTCATATATGAAGTGACAAATGTTACTGTTTTCCTTTGCACTTGGTAATCAGTCATATCTGATTTTTAGCAGTAAAGGTATGCGGGCATTACAGTTTTAGATGTAAAAGTGGAAGCAGTTCTTGAATCCCGTCTGTCAAAAAGAGTAAGGTTGAATTTACTGAAAACAAAAAGTATAGAAATAGTAATGCAGCCCTCTTTTAGCTTTACTAGGAGACTAGGGAAGAAAAAGGTTTAGATCAACTTAAAATGTGCTATTTGGGAGCTTTCCTTTCACTTCTTGAAATGCTCTGAATGTAGAAATCTGTATTTTTCTCTTGCATGCTTCAAAATCCCCACCCTAATTTCTTATACCGCTGCAAAGTTTGGGCTTGCTGTGTGTCTCATGTATGTCTCATTTTTAAATTAGTATTTCAAAGATTTTAAAGTATTTTAAAGAATCAAATCTGGCTGCACACAGAAAGCTTGATTTGTTGAAAGTTATAACTACCACTTTTTTTTTTTTTTTTTTAAACACAGAAATTTTGGGGTCAGCGTCTGACCCACAAAAGGGTCTATCCTGGTCTATGAAATATTTCAGACCAGTCCTTGCTTCACAAATTCTTTATCTAATCAAGTTTCTGTTTCCTGGAATTCCTTTAAATTTTGGCATTCGCCTTCGATTGCCTAATTGCTGTGAGTGATTAAATTATAGTCTGCAATCCATGACTGATCAGATTTGAAACAGAAATGAGAAGCCCTCTGAAAATGTAGTTTCAGGAGCCTTAAAACTGCCCTATGACAAAGTAGCATTGCCTCTAAGGAGTGGAGGAGAAGTTTCAACTCTAGGATGCTTTTTTTTAAGCTTAGGGTTCTGTAAAGGGCCATGTTGTCCATGATCATGGGACTAGATATGGAGAACTCATTGTCCAAGAGCCACCTTGATCCTAATATTGTTTTTGACTTTTATTCTTTTTTACAGGGAATACAAGGAAAATATTAAAAAAGTTGATGAGGGTGTAAAAGAAATTGCTTCAATGCTTGAAAATTTTTATGGACATGATGGAAAAACTGCATTCATCTTAACTTCTGACCACGGAATGACAGATTGGGGTAAGCCTTTTTAGATGTTGATAGTTAAAGTTATTGGTGAATACCTGGAGTGGGATTAGAGGTCTGTTCCTGTGGAAGATTTGAAGCCTTTGCTTTGATTTACGCCATTTGCTTTGATTTAGCATTTATGAAGCGTACATCAATTAGGGAAGAAATAGCGGGCTGCAGGGGACCTCAGCAGCCTTGTGAAAACAGAAATTGATACCTGGGCTGCAGAAAGAGTTAATAGGATAGAGCTCAACTCATTCAGCAGCTGCTAGTGGGTGAGTCAGAGTCAAGAGAAGTGGGAGAAAAAACCCTAAATACTGCTTTTATCAGAAGGAAACTAGCCTGCACAAGGGGTGCTTGCCTTATTTGGCTGCTAACAGCCGCTGTGGGCTCGCTCAGGACCACAAGGGACAGAAACACCACTTTGTTGCTCTGGAGCACCTGGGAGAGGTGGAGGGAGTCCGAGAGGTGGAGACGATCTGTGTCTTTTTGCTTTTTTTTGGCCCATAGGTTCAGGAGGGAGGATGGGGCTGCCACATGGCCTTTCCAGCGGAGGCTGGAGCCAGAGAGTAGGCGGAGGGGATGAAAGCAGCAGGAGGGGAGTGAGGCAGGTGGCTGGCCGGGCTGGTACCCGCAGGGGGCACCTGTGACCACGGTGGGCAATGACTGGAGGCAACTTTGGCATCACGAGGTTGGGGCAGACTAGGGAGAGCTTACTGTGGTGAACTTGTTTAGATAAACTCCCCCTTCTCTGCCCTAAGATTTTTAAGAACATTTTTGTATTTGCTTACAGCTGATTGATGTGTGTGGAGGAAAAAAACTCTCCTTTAATACCATAACACAAGGATACTATTTGGGATACCAATTAACCTTTAATTTTTGATTAAGTTTTTGCAGGGTTGAATTACTCTTTTATACTGCTTTTGTATTGGAGGGGAAAGTGCTTACTATGGTGTTCTTTGATCAGCTCAGATTTTCCCCTTAAAATACTCTTGCTAGCCTTTAAAGACATTATTAGTGGCTGTGCCTAAGGGGCAAGTTCATTTGTAAAACCTCAAATACCTATTTTTGTAAACATTAATAAAACAGTAATTCTGCTACATTTCAAACGATAAAAAGACTTTTTAACAGTCCAATGAGGCAGCAGTAGTGCTGCAACAGAAGCTACAAAGTAACTGTAGCCTTTTTCACAGGTAAGCAGAGATTGGAGAGGGCTGTGCTGCTATTTTCAGGTTTCTAAGGGAATTTAAGTGGAAAATGCCTAAACCTTTTAGTAGAAAATTTCTAAAAAAGAAACCAAAGAAAGAAAAATACTCAACCAGACAAACAAAAAAACCTCCAAAGTCAGTACCCCAGCTTTGGAAGAGAAATGTAAATTAAAAAGACTATAAATTAAATTACACTTGTGCGGGATGCCATACACAACTCCTGAAGGCTGCAGTATGAGTCAAGCAGAAATTGCTTTATTCCGCGTTACAGCACTCTATATACCTCTTACATTTCCGCAAGTTCTTTAACCACACATACACTACGATTGGTTACATGCTACTTTCCATGCATCTTCTACCGCATTTGGTTGGCTGTGGATAACGGGCATGCATTCACACCATTGGTCTGTGCACAAGTCCTTCCTTCACACTGACAAGCTTAATTACAGGTCCCTCTCGCCCAACTTTCTCATGCTGGCAGCTCAGGGACTTTCCAGGAGCACATTCCTGCAGTTGAGGGAGTTTCCACTGTCTTCTTAGTTCAACTCTTCGTAGTCGCTTACCATCAGAAAACCTCCATCCCTTAGATATGTTCCCACACACTTGCTTTGAACAGCAAGTACCCAAAGCACGTACCAAATGCAATAAGTTCCTTGTTGTAGGTGGTCACTGTGATTCTGTGAAAGAAAGCTTAGGGCTTCTTTCACTGCTGTGGTATCTCAGCCGTTGAACTGAGGGATCAACAGGTCCTTCAAGCTTCTGTGGCTTCTGCTTCAGTGCAGCTGCTGCCAAGACGTTGTATTTATTATTAAAGCTTTCTCCTTTTGGCAGCTGATACGTTAATTTCGAGGAAACCAACTTCTTCAGGGAGGGAAGTCATGTTTTATCAATTTTTAAGGAGTATACTACTGGGCTTTAAAATGGTAAAAATTAACTTGCATCAACAGGAAAGCATGGCTGTCATGCACATTGTCTCTTGTTTTCAAAATAGAGGTCTAATCCTTATCTAAGTGCCAAAGAGGTGAGTTTTGTATAATTTTAGACGCCTGCTTGGTTTTGCGCAAATGAATTGTGTCTGGTTTCCATGGAACACTCAGGATAGTCATGCACAGGCTTCTTGAGAAGTGGACACGTGTCCGCCTTTCCAATACTTCTGTTTTGATTCCGTCTCTGTATTTTACTAATGGAGAGAAAAAAATGTTAAAACACCTTGTGTATTTTTATAGACTTGATTTGTGTAAATAGCAATTTCCATCCTTTATCTTAAGATCACACTTAAGTAGTAGAAAATAAGGTGCGAAACTAGTGCAGTTTGTCTGTAACAGAAATTTAGATGTATGTACTTTATTTTTTAAAAAACACAATGTATCTTGAATTTTGTTTACACTGTTTTCAATTTTGTGCACCTTAGGATCCCATGGAGCTGGCCATCCCTCAGAGACCTTAACGCCTCTAATTGCTTGGGGTGCTGGAGTGAATTATCCACAGAGGGTTGCATCCCAGTTCTTTGAAGACAGTTTTTTGAAAGGTATGTAAAATGCAAAACTTTAAGTGCAAATTTTAGTTGAAGGGTTGTGTTTAACTATTACGCCTGTTTGGCTTCACCAAGTGGTTTCTCTCCGTTTAAGGCCATGTGTCTTGCTTTGCGCAGTGTGAAAAGAAGGTGACAGGACATAAGTGTGGAGAGTGTTGCAAACTTGTGTAGGCAACACCAGAGTAATGTTTTCTTTTCTAATTGTTGAATTGAGGCTCTTTCTCTCTTTGGGTACAGAATATTCTGCGAACTCTTTATTCTAGGGAGGCTTAATTCTTAGGTACCCTTTGGGAGGTTAAAAGCTATTTGTACAGAAACATGAAACTTGGCATGTCCTAAGACCCTTTTCCAGCTTAACAGTAGAGCCCTGGGAACTTGCCAGGGGCTGTCTTATCTCATGTTAATCCTTGTGGATCTTGTGGAAATGTAAACAGTCTTTTTCAGTAAAAAGTGTCATGACTTTTCTGTGTTATTTTTCTTCCTTGTAGTTTATTTAAGGGGAGAAGACTTCACTTTTTTTTTAACCTATTTAATAGTTCAAACATAATAAATAGTGGCTTATTGGAATATTTCTGGGATTCTAACAATGCATGTGAAAACTGTAAGCCCTTCCTTATGCTTCTCATATGTTTCTCATATAAATGCTCTGTTTTTGGAGCCTGCTTTACTTCTTAGTGTTGAATCTCTTAGGTTATTACTCAGGATCAAGGAGGTAATGGCTTTCTGTTTTATTGAATTGTTTGTCAAGCTACATTAGAGGAGAGAAAACAGACAGAAATGTCTTCAGGTCTGAAGTTTTAACTCTACCCTGCTCTTGAAGATTCACGGTAGCTAAGATTATTAAAAACATGACTTCTCAGATCTAAATTATGCTAATGTTTCGCTTTCTGTGGTCACTGGCTGGTATAAAATTATAGCATCTCTAATAGATCTGAAAATAAATTGTGGAACAATGGAAAATAGAGTGGACTGATTGTGATACATGCGTATGATGGATTATCTGCGAGTATCTTTAAATGTCAGTCCATAGTAGAGCTGATTTTTTACAGCTGTTGTAGTTCTTATCATTTTCGGTGGTTTTGGTACAGACCTTTGCATCTGGTTGCAAGTAATGATGAAAATGCTGTGGATGTATTTGGAAAGGATGAAATCCTTTCCAAACTGATCTGACTTCCAGGCACACAATGGAGGATTTTTAGCTGTTACCTGTTAGAAAATGCTTGCCCTCCTAAAGGAGGGAATGTCTGCACTGTGCTGTGTCCCCCTGGATAGTTTTGCACTGATTTAAAACAAGCAAACAAAACCCACAATTCCCCTTTTCTTCCAGGCTTACTCTGCAGTCTTCCATCTGAAAAGCATGGTGTAAGTCTGCTTAGAAGCTCTGTTTACAACTTTTTAATTGCTGGGAGTAATCTTGAGAATATCTTCTGGAGGCTGAGTGCGCTCTCTCTGCAGCAGCCCACTGCAGCTCCCAATAGGCTCTGTGGCTTGAAAACAAAGTGGTTGCTGAAATGGAACTTGGCACTTTTGCAGGTCAGTACAGGGAACAGCTCCTACGCTAAGTTACAACCTCCCGGATGTTTTCATAAAGCTGAGAAATGAGAGAAAATATCTTTATAAGAGTCTCTGTAAAGTTCTCTGTTTGCCTTTTCAGTTCCTTGAAGAAGAAGCTGGAACTGTGTGTAGGCTGGGATTGCTGTGTTGCTGTAGGTGCCCAATTTGCATCTGGCACAGCATGCATTCCAAGTTCTTGCACCCACTGGCAATCCTTCCTAATTTCTCCAAGTTGGGAGCTCATGGAAACAGCACAATATTTTTAGAGCTGACCAGCTTATTCTCTGTTCAGTGCGAGCTGGCTCTAGGAAGTTCGGTGAATGGTCTCTTTCCTTCAGCATGACCAGCAAGGGTAGGTGTTGCCAGAGACAGTGCCTGCAGCACTGGAAGCTTGTCCCATTCGGTGTGAGTACTTGCGTTTAGGGTTGTGCTTCCTTATCTAAGGCAGTGCCAACAGATATCATAAAAAATTTTGTGCCTTTTGGAAATAATTAAGTAATGGAAGACAAGATTTAAAAGCTTCTAGCCAAACTAGACATGCCTGTAGCAGAGCTACTTTCTCCCTACCTTAAACATATTGTGGTTGTAGACAGTCAATTGCCTTTCATTAGAAAATGTTAAAGGAAGACAAACCGTGCAATCATATAATGGAAATATAGGCAAGAATTAATATCTCTAGAAATACAAACCTGTAAGCAAAAATAACAAATTATTTTGTCATAAATTTAACACAGATTTCACGATTAATGCTACTAATGCTTCCCATGTATTTGCCTTGGGAATGCCTTGAAACTGTATTTCTTGTTAGCTGCTAAGACTGCTGTATGCACCAAATTGCAGAGAAGCTGTAATCAGACCCCCAAAAGTAGCTGTGGTATAAACTAATAGCTGAAAATTAGTTTTGCACATATATACAATACTTAAAATAGCAGTATTTCCTGTTTCGGGCAGTTTTCAGCCTAGATAGGCTGGATCTGGCATTGACAGGGTCAAATGAAAGATGGAGATGGAGACTGTCTAGGACTAGTGTGTTCTTTAGAAAATTAAAAAGGACCAGAATTTTGAACTCTGGTTTACTAGAACTGCTAGTGTGGTGTGCGTCTAGTGCATTTAGACCTGTACTCTTACACGAACACAAAGGATGCTTTTGGACAATGTGGTTATACAGGGAATAGTCTAAATGAGCCAGCTGCAATCTGAGGTGCTAGGCAGTTTGGTCTGTGCTGCTCTGTATTCCCTGAGGTCAACTAGAAGCTGTAGAAGACAGTGTGTGGCCTGTTTAGCTTATGGTGTATACAGAGGAAGGGGGCTGTGTCCCCTTTGCTAACATTAGTTGTGGCTTTGCAGTGGAGGACAGATGGGGTGAAGAAAGAAAACAACTAAACTCCATTTTGAAGTAACTTTCCACCCTCAAAGAAAACACAGAATCACAGAATCGGACAATTTCCTCTTCATTTCCCATGAGGCTAGTGGGGAGCAGAAAAACGCTGCTTCTGAACCAACATTTTATATGAGATGCTGCAGCTTCAGGGGCTAGAGGTACATTTGGGTCATCTGTGCTTTCATTGCACTTGTTCCGATTGCTAAATCATTGAACTTTTCCTTTGAGCTTACTCTTGGCCAGCATTGTATATGGCAGACGTGTGAAGGGTGTTTGCCACCCTGTACCAGTATATGGGACTTTGGGTTAACCTTTTTAAAACTATTTAAAAGATTTAAACAGACCTTTTCCTAAACCTGCCTTTGAATCTTCCAGCTGGCACAGAGGTAATACATCCCTTCATGCTGTATTGAAGAAGAAGGAAGAAAATTCAAAAAACTTGGCCTTTTTTCAGCTGATCTGGATCAGAATTTCTGTCTGCAATTTATTCGGAGGGATAAAAGAAAATATGAACTGAAATGAAAGTATTTTACTCTTTCTGCCTGTTGAGTTCCATCTATAAACCCTCTTGAGCTGGGATCCAAAAACCACATTATAATTTTCTCTAGTAGCAACAGTTTACGAAAAATGGCAGCAAGACATCGTATGTCAACTGAATTATCCATTTGAAATCTATTTAGATTAATAGTTCATGTGTTTTCTTATTTCTTGTAGAATGGAAATTGGAGAACTTGAAGAGGATGGATGTCAATCAGGTATTAAAAGTATCTAATTTAGTAGTCATAAACTCTCTTTTTTAAATAATAAATTTTGTGCGGTTTAGACTAGTGGAAGGAGCGTGAATGAGTGGTCAAAAAGACATTTTCCTAGAATATGTTAGGTAATGTTAAATGAAGAGCTGCAGGAACTGCCCTCAGACTAAACATAACATGAAAAAGCTTTAATCATGTGTTAACACATGTGGCAACTACCTACAATATCTCGTGTTGTATGACAAGAAGAAGACTTAGCACACCATTGGGAACTATTTGGTCATAGGGCACTGCAGAAAGAATGCACAACAATATGGTAGATACTTCCTTGAAAGCTTGGTGCCAGTTACCTCCACAGAACTTTGAGTAGCATGTAGTGTTTTCAGGGTAAGCTCCACCCCGCCCACCAAAAAAACAAACAAAAAGCTTTAGAAATAATTTATAATGTTTGCCTTCTGCTTTCTAACTTGAAAGTGTTTTAGAGTGGAGCTCACACTTGCTCCTCTCTGCATGCTGGAGAGTGCCCAGCCAAACACGAAGCGTGGTTTAGTGCTTGCCCTGCTTAGTGAGCACCTGTCAGGTGCTTTTTTCAACACTGTCCAGCCGCCTATGTGTGTGTCCAGTGTGGTTTTCTTTTTGTCACTTTTTTTTTTTCCAGATACTGCTATCATTATTAAATCAGCTTTTGCTATGGTCCTGGATTATGTGTAGGGATTTTTGTGTGCTTTATTTTGTTTTGTTTTTCTTTTTAGTAAGGTTTGTGATTAATCCCCAGCCATGTGGTAATTTAGACAAATATATAGCATGTTAATGTAAAGGGAGAAAAAAGTGAAATTTTTAACCTTCGATTCTGAAGCAGCCTCATTTATTTTTCTTTATCATGAGAGTAGCACATGGCACACATACATGCACATACACAGAAACTCAGGCTCATAGGTTGAAGTTCAGGAAGTTGTGAATCAGCAGGTTTCACTGAGGCGTTGGTGTGAAACTGGAGATGAATTTGGTCTCAAGGGTGGCGGGAGTCATGGGAATGTTATTTCTAGAGTCACATAGAAGACTCTTGAGTGAGTGACTTTGTTCCCAGTAACGGATTTTGCAAACACAGCAGTACATGTAGAATTAAGTGTAAAAACAGCAAATTAGTTTCTGCTTGATATTGCACGACATGGGTTATGTCCTCCACAAATAATGCCTTGGTTTTTGCCTTTGTACAGTAAATCTAAGGCTGTAGCAGTGACTTTGAGTTTGATATAGTTGCTTCAGTTCTATGCTGGAGAAAAAAAAAGCAAGAGTTTTGGTACGTAGTTTTGCATTAAGGAAAAAATATAAACCTAATAAGAGCCAGTCTTTATACAAGTAAAAAGTAACAGTAGGTCGTTTTATGAGAAATCTTACTGTAGATAAAGGGACCTCGCTGACGATTAGTGGGTGAACGGGCATAGTAAGCTTACAGAATCCCTCTGCAAAGGGGAGAAGGTGAATGGCAAGCACTGAAGGAACAAGGGTTCAGAAGTGCTTTTAAGACAGAGTTATATGCATAGCTTAAAATTGTAAATATGGAAATAGTTCTTTCTGTGGTGTAAATAGTAATAAAAAGTGGTATGCATTTCTGAAGGCAGGGAAAGATGTATTGAATTTCTGTGAATATATACTGTGAGTGTTTTAGATTTGCCTTTAAACTAAATGTATTTTTAAATCAGTGCTAGAGTCTCGCTTTTTGAATGTAATCATGTCATGATGACTACTTGAAACAGTAAAGAATATTATGAAGGAGTTTAATACTGTGAAGTTCTAACATATAATGCCATTTACTTTGCCAAATACAGATACATTAAAACTAAACTAAATTTATTAGCTCTGTAAGCTGGAAGTATGTTAAATGGAGATGCTTCTATTTGCACAGGCTGATATAGCACCACTGATGGCTTCTCTTATCGGTGTTCCTTTTCCCCTGAATTCTGTGGTAAGAAGTTAAAATTTTTTCCTTATGATAGGAGTCCTCTGTTCTTAGAGGAAAAAGTTTTCTAGAGAAGACCCGAGGATGTAAGGGAGGGGAAGATTACCGTTTTGGGAAAAATTGTTGTAGAGGATGGAGACTGTATGTACTTTTAATTTTGTGTGTGTGTGTGTGTTTTGAGATTGGACAACTCAATCTTCTGATATATTATTTAGATTTAAAATTTCCAATTGAATAATCTACAATTTTATGGTCTTAAGATGTGTGAAAGTTTTGTTGATTTGTAATTAGGGCTGGTAAAAATACAGTTTGGTTCAAATGACGTTGAGCCTGTAAAGCCACCTGTAAAGCCAGTTCCTGCAAATGTTAAATCCTTTTTAAACTTAGTGTGCTGAGTCTTTTAGGTGGTATCTTGTACCATTAATTTGGTGAACAGTGAGGTTCCTCACTGTGAGATGACGTTTTCTTTGTATTTGTTTTCTGTATTTTCATATAGTCCAGAGGGGGTCTAATATATTTTTGCTAATGATCAATAACATCTGTAATGTGTTTTCTTATTTCACATGAAAAGCATCTATTTTCAATGTACTTCAAATATTTTTTTCTGGAAACTTGCATCAGATTCTGTCTCTGTACTTTTATCCATTGCTGGTCATTTGAACTGTCTTGTAAGGAAAGTTTCCTAGCATGCAGAGAAAGACCTAAGAATTGCTCTCTCTATCTCACACTGTGAATAACGGTGCGTCAGGCCGAGGCAAGGGTTTGGATGAGACAAATATTTAAAGAGTGAATTCTGATTACTGGCTGGGGTTTTATTATTATATAGAGTATAATGTCACAGCTTCTGATGTAGAGAAAGGATGCAAAAGGGCTATTTCTAGTATTAATGGAGTTGCAGCAATTTCCTCAGTAGCAATTTGAATTTTTTTTGTTCATTTGTCTTGCCATTCAGTTCAAGAAATTTCATGTCTCTTCAGTTAGATCTTTGACATGTACATGTGTGTGTATAACTATCTGTCTATTTTTTTCAGGGAACTCTGCCTCTGGACTATCTAAACAGTAGTGCCCATTTCAAAGCGGAGAGCATGTTTACAAATGCTGTTCAGATTCTCGAACAGTTTAAGGTAACTAAGGACATACTAAAAAGAGAGAAAGTATCATTTTGAGTAATAATTCTTGCTGTTCTCTAAAAAATATTAGACTGAAACAAATACTGTTTGCAGCATGCTATAACTTCGAAGAACTAAAACTGAACGCAGATATCGGGTGATAGTGATTGACTAGCTGTGAACCAAATGGGAATGGATTTGAGAGACTTTAATGAATGTCTTTTTGGAAAGAAAATGAATAGCTTCTTTTTTTGATTTTAACATAAATGTTGGTGTTTGTTGCTTTTAGTTTATCATACCTGCATGCTGTGGATAGGTAAGCAGGCTCGATATGGAGTGCTAAATTTTGAAAAGGAAATATTTCCTTTGAAACAGTGACTGGGACACGCAGCCTAAACTCAGGATCAGTAAACAAATAGATCAAAAGATGGTGGTGACCTGTCTTAACAAAATGCAATTAGTGTCTTAGTTACCTTTTAGCTAACACTTTCATACCAACCTTTTCTTCCCTGCCCCATCTGATACTAAATATTATGTTAGGAGAAGCCTTTTCTTTCCTGCTCCATCTGATGATGCATGTTACTATGTTATGAGGACACATCTGTAGAGCAAAGGTTCTTTTTCACTAGGTGATGTTCAGTTGTGGAGTAAGAAACATCCTCAGATCCTCAAATCTCCCTTTTGGTAAGACCTAGAGGTGCTGCGATGCAATGACCAGGACAGAACAAGGAGCTTAGCTTCAATGTGCTGCGTGAGATGAGCGTGGAGGTCAGCGCTGTTGACATCTTCTGTCTCTTGAATGCACAGGCTCCCAAGTGTAGTTTGTATAGATATTACATTGGAAGTGTTGTTTTCCAAATCTGTGGTGACAAGCTTGCATGTAGCTTGCAAACTTGATAATACCAGTTGAACATGGCTTTAAAGCAGTTTGTCCAACATCCCAGTAGGTATAACCATTGGAGTCCAAGGACCTCTGCTTTAGGCACTGTCAACTCTTTTCTAAGTTAAATTGATGTCTTAGGAAATATTTTTTTTCTTAAGCAGGCCATTCTTTCTCTAAATTTGGGGTTTTTTTTCAGTCGTTTTGTAGTGTTAAGTCTATTTTTTTTCCTCACTAGCGTGTTTCTGGTGTTGTTTTGGACAGATTGTGTGTGAACTCCTTTGGGTTTCTGTGCAGGAGAGCAGGAGTCGTGCACGGCTCAGACATGCCAGGCAGGCTCTTCCTTTTCCTGTGATGAGCTGATCTGACCACGATTCGTGCTCCCTGGAGAGCATGTTGTTTTGGACAGATAAGATGCGACATGTAGATTGCTCCTTCAAGCTGTCAGATTCTGGGATGCAGTGTACTAGGAATTTCTTCGCTGTACTTGATGCTAGCGGTCAAACTGGTGAAGGAGGCCTCAAAGATGTTTTGAAGGGCCTTGGGCAAAGCGATGCCAAATGCATCAAAGCCATTGCCATTACTCAGGTGCAGATTAATCAGTCCAGTAGCAGCATAACAGTTCTTTGAACATAGCTGAACGTTGTGGGGTTACTTTCTTTAGAGTGGATCTGGGCTTTTTAAGCACTCAGAGGAGCTACAAGTGCATGTCCGGTCATTAACAAGAGAGTAATATCCAGTTTCCTGGACAGTATATTAATCATTCAATAAAGAATATATATATATTTATATACATACTTTTTTTTTTAATGCAGGTTAAGATGACTCAGAAAAAGGAAACAACATTGTCATTCCTGTTCACACCATTTAAGTAAGTGAATGTAAAAATTTTGTACATTTTCTTTTTGCCTTATTACTTTGATATTTCAGTGGGATGCAACAACAAAGAAATTTGGTCTCACGAGAGTGCTTATCCAACTGTTAAACTGTTAAAGTTAATGCAGTTAATTTCTATTTAAAAATTCTAACCAAAGAAGATTTTTCTAAAAAGCCTATCCCTTAATCCTTAACTGAAGGCTAATGTATTATTTGCTTATCTTTTTTGATAATATAGCTGTTTATAGGCTGCATGGTAATTTTCACTGATTTAAAAAGCAAATGCCTTAGGCGGTGCAAGTCCCTATAGGCTTAAGGAATACCATTCATTTTTATCCTTGTTTATATGTAGAAAAAGTAGAACTAGAAAAAGTATCTTCTGAGATTTAAAAACTAGTACTCAAAAAAAAAAAAGGGGGGAGAGGGGGCAAATAAAACTCCCTGCAGCCAAAAGAGAGGCTCAAAATCTTCAGAATTTGCATCGTCTGGCACTAGAGTTTCCATGGTCGTGAAAGAATTTCTCAGATTTTTGTGCATCTGTGACCTCTGTGTTCTAGCATATAGACTTGCTCACTACTCACTTCTTACTTCTCACTTAAAGCTTCATTTTTTTTCCACTGAAAAGTTTTGTAAAGCTTTCCTATGGGTGTATATGGTAATAGTCAGTTCTGCCTTCCGTTTGTGGAGTGCTTCAAAATGCTTTGTCATTGAGAGCAGCTGTTTTCCTTTGGGAAATAAAACTGATGTTAATTAAGGTCTGTAAATCATAGGAGCTGTAAAGTATTTGAATCTTTCCTATAAAGTATATTTAAGTGCTAAATAGGATTGCTCTCTTTCTGAACAGAGATTTACTGTGTTATTTTATACCAGTAGCTTCTTCAAAGGGAGAGGTTGAAAATACTTAGTTTCTGAGACCTCAATCAAGTCTTGGCCACATTATCTTGGGTGCATAATGAATGTTTTAGCTAATGTTTGATTAAGAGTGACAGTTTCATTATCAAATAACTTCTTGCTCCATATGGAGCAAAAATGCCATATGGAAAGGTTGCTCAGTCATCCTTTTTTTTTTTTTTTGGTTCTGTGGGGAAGGCTGATAGTTTAGTTTTGCAACTCTTGTTTATATTTTATTATCTTCTTGTCTTCTTTTCCCAAGAAAGTTGTTTCTATAAACAGGAGGTATTTTTCTTAAGTTAATGCTAAATTTGCCTCTGAAAGAACTAAGTGTTACTGATTGCCTTATGGACTAGTGTTTTTCTCTCCTTTTTGTAGTACACTGGATTGTTTTAAGTGGAAATGCCAGAGACATTTATTACTTCAAAAATATGAATAAAACTTGATATGAACATGATGTTACTTTGGTACGGTTGATTGCAAAAATACTTTCTTTAGATACTCTTAAATTGCCTCTGAACCGAGCTTGGGTTAATGGTCCTTCCAAGGCCTATACATGAAACTAAAAGAATGCCTTAGGTGTGCAAATTACGTGCAAGTTGTGTGGAGAATTACTTTGGCTCCTAAAGAAGGTGATTCTTCACCCTAGGAAAAAAAGAAAAGATTTCATAAGCAAGTTGTCATGGTACTAGTATGAGTATTAATATTGATACTGCTGTGCTTGGGCACTGTTAGCTTCTTGGTTTTCACAATGCTCTTTGACTCCTCAAAGCTGCCCTGGCTCTGGGAAACTACCAACCTCCCTTGTCCAACTAACAGTTTGGATGAGGCAGTTGAGCACCAGCTTATTTTTAAGCAGAGGAGTAACTTCCTCATGGCCCAGCTTACAGGAAGGGAAGGAAAACCTTGTCATGTCGTGCCTATGGATCTGTGGCCTGTTCCTGCCCTGGAGGTTGCAGTGTGGGAGCAGTGAGCACAAGACTGAGTGCCAGTTGCTGTGGTTGATCTGGTGCATTGAAATAAATGGACCTTCAACGGGTGTCGAAGCTAAATTTGCAAAACTGTGCATGATAGGTCTCTTTCTGCTGCCTTTATGGCGACCCTGCAGCTAGGTCAGGTGTTGTGTGTGTTTTGGGCAGGCACATTTAAAGTTATCACAACTAGCTTTGTCAGTGTGATCTTTCAGTTCCCTCAGACTAGCTAGCATGTAAGGGCTTTTTACCTTCTGAGGACCTAGTGAGCACCTAAGAGAGACTCAAGCCCTAAAGGAAGCAATGTTATTGCCCGTGGGATCCGGTAATGGAGTACTACTGGTATCCCTATACTGGATTAAAAACTTGCAAATGAAGCCTGAATGCAATTTTGTATTAGCACCCTCTTCGAAGAAAGAGAAAATAAAGAGGAGAAGAAACAGTAACCTGTATTTCACAGAATCACAGAATGATTGAGGTTGGAAGGAACCTCTGGAGATCATCTAGTCCGACTCTCCTGCTACAGCAGGGACACTCAGAGCACGTGGCACAGGGTGGCATCCAGGCTGGTTTGGAAGATCTCCAGAGAAGGAGACTCCACAGCCTCTCTGGGCAGCCTGTTCCAGTGCTCTGCCACCCTCACAGGAAAGTTCTTCCTCACATGGAGCTGGGACTTCCTGTGTTTCAAGCTGTACCCACTACCCCTTGTCCTGTCACTGGCCACCACTGATTTCTTCTTCCTTTTTTTTTTTTTTTCTTTTCCTAAGTACAGGTTAAAAGATTGATACTCTACCTTTTTCAGGAAGAGATTTAAGAAGGCAATGCTCTGGGGACAGCTTCTTCCCCTACTTGGAGCAAGAGCTCCCTTGGTCTCCTGTTACGTTTCAGAATGCTTAGGGTTTGATCTCGGTACAGAGGTTCTGTTTCTGCCTGGCCACACAGTATGTGACCATCTCAATATAGTGTTGGTAGAAGCTTTCCCACAAGTTTATATTAGTCTCTGATTAGCCCTGTCTGCTGCTGCAGCTAAGCACAATTCTGCATTGTCTTCCTGTCACTATCCATCTCATTAAGGTAACCTCTACCACTATTGATTTATTTGAATTTTTGTACGAAGGAATTAAATGTCTTTATTCTTTTTCTTTTCATCCTTGTGGTGCTTGAAACTTTTAACTTGAAACTCAGAAGGAGTGTATGCCATTGTGGTGCTGCATTCCTCCCTAGTTGTTTTTTTGAGCTTAGTGAAGCATAAGTCATGTCTGCTAAGTGCCTTAGGTCCATCAAGCTTGTGTGGAAATAGAAAATGTAAATATTCTGTGTTAGAATATTACAGATTTTAGGTATATTTCAGCATCACGATTGCTTTAAAAATGAACAAAGTATGCCTACAAGAATTGGCTGACTAAAATTTGTTAGGTAGCCTTAAAAGCTGTAGCTGAACAAATGGTATTTAAGTCTGTGCAATGGAAATGCTGATCTGAGTTACAGAATTTAAAATGTCAGACTAAGACATTCTCTTTTCAGTGAGGTTAATGTAATTATTATTAAAGGTGTGTTTAGGGCTTAAATATGTTCACAGACCATGTATTCTGTAGAAAATATGACTTATCAGAAACATGAGCTTTTTCCAACCAGAAATAATACAAAAGTGTCATTCCAGTATTCTCTGGGGAAAATTGCATTTACCAGATTGAGTCTTCATATATTTTATTTCCAAGTGACTAAAAAACTGTTCATGACCTTCAGATGTAATGACTTAAAAACTAGTCTCTGGGCTGCGTGCTGAATCCACCACACCTGAAGTGTCATCTAGCTTGTCTGCCTGATGAGCCTACTTTTGCTACCTGCTCCCACAGAGCGAGCAGCAGAGAGGAGGTTCATTGTCCTGCTGTAGGATTCTTCTGCTTTCCACAGGAATTTGTTTTCTGGAAGCAGTATGGGTAGCACAACGGACAGAGGATGGAGATGGCAGTTTGGAATGTGCCCTTTCTTTACTTGGGTCCAAACTGGACCTCTGGGAGAAATCCAGCCGCCGAGCGTGTTGGGGCCGGGGGAAGATGCATCTGATCGCCGTGTGGGGCCGTGGGAGTTGGGGAGCGTCTACATGGGTGGGTTTGGGGCGGGTTGGAGTTGGAGTGGCTGTAGCCGTTTGTGAGGATGTCTGGCTGTCAGTGATGCTGCTTAATCAATGCCCCTTCATCAAGGAAGGAGTCCAAATGAAAGCCTGTGTGGAGGCTACCTGTGAAACGGAGTGTTTCAGCATTTCCAGGAGAGCTCAGATGCAAATGTCTGCTGATCCTGCCCAGCAAAGTGCTCGCCGGGCGGGACGCCCAGGAGGACAAATACAGAAGGGCAGGAAAGTGTCCGCTGCCTTGTATGCAAGTTAGCTGAAAAGCTGATGTTCAAGAATTGCTTTGAATAGTGATCTGCAATTCCAGCTGGATACTTGGAGAGATTTACTGTCTTAAAAGAGTTTAGTCCTCCCTCCTTTCTACTCCCTGCATTTTTCTCCTGCTATGGAAGGCAAGGTTTCCAAAAGTTACTTTCTTGGCAAAATCAGAAGCTCATCTTTCCAGAGACGAAGGCACAGTGCTTTGACCTTTATGGTTAGAAAAGGCAGGCATCAAGATGCTGCGGCTTTGAAGGAAGAGTGAGGGAGGACAAATCTCGATTGCTGACAGGGGAAAACTGATGCCCAAGAAAGTTCACTACGTTATTGGCGTTCCAACCATTTCATGCACCTTGAGGCAACTGTAGAGCTGGCACAGCTTGCGGAGCAGTGCGCCAAGGGGCCAGATGCTGTTACAGAAGCAACCCCACAGCTGGCATCTCTGGGCTGTCAAAATAATCCTGAAAGGAGCAGGACTGTTGTACTGAGGTGAGTAGATGGGACATCAATGCTGCACTAAAATCCTCTTAACCAATTAATTCTATTTGATTATCCCAGCAGGTGCAAGAGATTTAAAATATTAAATCACACAAAAGCACAGAGGTGCTTCTTGTATATGCAGGGTGTGTGTGATTTTTTTTTTTTTGAGGGAAAACTACTCCCAGCTGTTAGGGTTCTTGTGGTCTCACAGTAAGGTGGAAAGTCAGTAGTTTAAGAAGAGACATATACAAACAAAGCAGAGCATGACCAGCTGTATTTTAATTCCTGCTTGCTTTCCACTAGCAGTGGTTTCTGTTGAATGTCTTGAGCAGTTTACACTGATAAGAGTTTTCTTTTGGCAAGGGAATAACTTATTACTGTTTAATATCAAGTTTGTGTCTTCTCATTATGAGAAATCCCATCATAGCTTGACGGTGCATTTTTTTCAGATAACTTGATTTTTATGGGGATACTGCATGTCAGTCACCCTAAGAACTTAACTTATTTGTGCGTGTGTGTGTGTATGGTATAGTTATATCAGTATTATTACATAGAAAGTCACTTTTTTTTTTTTTTTTAATGACTGTCTGGTATAGAGCTGTTAAATAAAAATGTGCCTCTCCCTCACTGTACCAAAACGTAACTCTTCCCCTTCCCTCACCTCTAATGTGGATTTAGACGTAACTGCTTTATGTGTTTGCATAGGTTTGATACAAGAAAATAGCAAATTGGGTAGACTGAGTATTTTCGTATAATTGTGCATCATGTATTTGTTGTAGTGATAGAAAAGAAAATCACTTTTTCATAAGGTGGAATGTGTCTTTGAAGATTTCAGCAGCTTCAAAGAAATCCCATATGCACAAACACCTATTCTTTTTTCTTCCTGTGATGATGAGAGGTACAGCCCTACATTGTTTTGTTCTGCCTGATGTTCTTTCATAACGGAAATAATAGGCATTTGAACATAACGGAAAATAATAGGCATTTCAACATTTGAAGCCAAGTGGGATGATTGTTCTCCACCATTAAGTGGGGCATGCTTTGAAGTTCATCCTATTTTTGTTTTATTATTGAAATAAATGAGAGTACCTGTGGCGCATCTGTGACACGTTGCATCAGCAAGCATTAAGGATTGGGTGTTGGGAAGAAAGGGTGAAGCTGTTGCCGTAGGGAAAGATATTTCTGATAGTGATAACTCGCCCTGCTTCTTATTTTATAGCGTTATATACACACACACACACACGCACACACACAGTTTTTAGTGGAGTCTCAGTGCACTTGTCCGAGTGCTTTGTGTTTCACGAAGCACCTTGGTTTATCCAAGGCCCAGGAGGGCCCCGGGAGCTGTTTCCGCTCCGTCTCCGCTCCGTTGCAGCGTGGGGATCTCGACATCTCCTTGCTCCTGGACACCTATAGGCACCTATAGCCTGCGGCTGACATGGAGGGAGTCTGGCCCCCTCCGCAGGCTCCAGGCTCAGGGAATACCCATATGCTGTAGGCATAGCAGTGCCCAGCTGGGAATGGCAGTATAATATTGCCTGGCTGATTGAAAGTTAAATGAATTACCTCTTAGATATGGGAAAAATTAATGCCTACGCCATAAGTTACCTTAGCAAAAACGCCAGCTCGTGCCTTGCTGACTGTGCCGTGTGGGAAGCGCTCGGCAGAATGTGCATGGGGAGGATGCAGCCCTGCTAGAAATCGGGCATCCTGCTGCTCTCATGTTTCAGCATGGAAGCACTTGGAAGCTTTTAACTTTTACACTGAAAGCTTATGAGCAGTGGCTTCTGCACAGAAGGGTTGGACTTAATTGGATTTACCATGAAGTAGGAAACTGTTCCTTCTAACGACCTTACCCAAGAGACGAAGGTATTAGGTAAAATATCACAAGAGTTGCTTGCTTCCCTGTTTATATATATAAAATCTTTTTGGTTATCTTTTGGAAGCTGCAGAAGCGCTTGCAATGAGGATGTGTGTAGGCAGGTAATGGGGATGAGGAGGGCAAGGGGGCAGGTTGCAGGGCGGCAGCCTCCTTGGACTTGCACCTCCTGGCAGGTCCGTGCCCTCCCCATCACACGAGGCTGTGCCCTCAGGGGCAGCTGCTGGCGAGCAGTGGCCACTGTCTGGGCGCTGCCTTGATGCCTGCTTGCAGCTTCTGGGCTGCCCTCGTTGCTGGCATGAGGGCTCCGTGTGGAGCCAGCCGCGCGCAGCCGCCTCTCCTCATCCCTCCTTCCTGCTCAGTGAGTTGGCAGCTGGCAGTTAGCTCGTCTGCTCCTTTTTCTCTCATCTTTGCTATCTGAAGGATTTACATAAATATCCTAAGGCACTTTACTGTTGAATACGTGACTATGCTGCACCAGGGATGGTAATTTGTGGGAAATTGCAAGGCTGTTTTAGTTTTTTAGCAACTGACAGACCAAGATGAAACCATTGTTGCTCAGAGCACTTCTTGTGGTTTCGCTTATGTCCCACAACTTCTTCTTCTGCTTGTCTGTAAATATGAACCCAAACCCCTGTGTATACTGATGGGTTTTCAGAATATCTCAGTAAAGATGCTATTTGGTATCTCTGACCTCTGAAAGTGTACCTTTCATCCCTTCATTCCGTTATGCTTTACAGAATAAGAAATCCCCAAGAACTGAAAATAGTAGTTTCTTACTGCCTTTTCTGAGCTTTCTTCAGGATGCCTGATACATGCAGTGGTACCTTCTAATGCTTCTTTAAAAACTTTGCAGAGATGACTGGATACCAACTAACAGCAGTCAGAACTGAAAGCCACAGAAACTAGATGCGCCCCTTCTAGATACTACAGGTCTGAAAAACTGATGGAGTAGCAGGAGAGAGAGTGGATCAGGACAGGAAAAAGAACTTTGAGGGTCCTGGGCTTCAAAAAGCTGTCATAGAGGAACCTTGCCCTTCACTGTGGGCTTATCTGGCCTACCTTTCCTTTAGATGAGCGCAGCCTTTTTTTTTTTTTTTTTTTTTTTACATTTATAAATTAGATATTTCATTTGTAAATTAGAGGAATCTTGTTTCTGAATTAAGAAAATTAAGTTTTGTGGGACTGTCAGTTTTATTTCCTTTCCTGAAAGCTTTTATTTTTTTAAGTAAGAAATTAAAAGGTCATTTAAAAGAGAGAAAGGTACAACTGCGTCGACCACTGAATCATTTAATCTCTGAAATTTTACCCTTTGATCAACATTAAAGCATATGTGAAGGTCTGTTTGTATCTCATAGTATGTGTTTTCAGTTTCTCTTGGTTAGAATCAGTGAAACAATTCTTCGAGTAGGTGCATCTTCTAAAGAGCTGCAATGAGCACATTTTTAAAATGGGAAAATCAGCTTCAGAGTGACTAAAAATTCACATGAAGATGTAGTTTGGTAAAGTCCATAGAACTGTGATGCACTATATTTTTTTTCTAATTGCCTTTAGAATCATGTACTCTGTACTGTACAGTGAGTTCAGTTGCAGTAAATGTCATGGTTACAGGCTTTGATTTTGAAATATTTATTTGGTTCCTTTTTTTTCCATGGTTCACTGAGTGACTTTGCATCACTTGCCATTCACTTTCTTCATTATGATGCTCTGCTCTTGATGGCGGAGTAGAAGGGCTTTGTATATTGTGCACGCTGTCCTGCCCTTGCCTGTGCACCAGGCCTTTGAAAGGAATGGTAAAATGACAAGGTTGTGCTAGTGTGCAGCAGCACTGTCATTAATGCCAAGTCTCTACATTCACAGATTGCAAGTTGCTGTGAATTTGAAATGGGTCAGGAATGAGCCTGCAATCATCCTTCTGCCAAATGAACAAATACTGCATTGCATACTAGTTGCTTCCCCTCACCTGCCTGCTGCTTGTCGGGAAGCCAGCTGTGTTGCATGGTGAGAGCGAGTGAAGGCAGCTCTCAGGAGACTGCTGTTGAAGTCTGGTGCTGCTTTGGAAAAATGGGAGCTGGATAGCACATAGCAAAGCAAGTGGGAAAGTCTTCCCTTTGCAGTGTTCGTAAGAAGTTGACACACAGAAAGTCCTAGTGGGCTTTATTCACACAACCTGGGGAACAGTAAGGAGTACCTGTATATTAACTGATAAGGGTCAGGTATATGGAGTTTGTGTTGAGGAAAGGTCCTTCTGCACAAAATTAGAGTCCTCAAGCATGAGGACTTCAGTTTTGCCTATGGCATGGAGTGAGGAGTTGGAATGAAGCAACCTAAATGATTTGTTTTAAATTGCCTGTGAGCTGAGCAAATAACTCAGCTTTTTTCTCTGTGCATCACTCCTGCTGGTTTGTGATGCTTCCTCGATGTTCGTTATAAAATCTGGAGCATTATAAATCTTGATTTACTGCAGATCCTGAGGGGTTCTTTTTTAAAGCATAATTCTGGAAAATTTACTGTACAATAAAATGGCTATAAATCATTACCCATAAAACCAGGCATAATAAAATTAACATACAAGCAGCGATGGATCCAGATGCACTTGCAAGATGCCTCCTTATGCTCTAAGGTTTTTACTGTGCTTTGCCTGCACCGTGCTGCCTGTGCTGCTGGGCATGGGAGCTTGGGCACACGCTGGTAAACTGGAGTGGTTGGCGGGACGGGGCCCCTCCAGAGACCGCCGCAGTAGCTGCGCTTCATCACCATCTTGTTGCCACTGCTGTCAAATAGTGCATGTTAGACGAAGCCTGAATGATTCATTTTGTCAGGTATACCTGTGGCAGGGGTAATTAGCAGCTCTAAAGGGCAGTTTACAAGCACTTGCACAATTAGCCTGATTGTTTTGTCACATCATTAGTTATGTTTGTTCGTGGGTGAAGCTCTGATTTCTTCTTCTAGTTTCCAGCTAGAAAGCTCATTTTTGATAGACATCTTGAAAAACAAAGGTACTCTTTCCTCCTACCACCTATATTTCCTAAGAATGTAGCTCCAACACTTTACATTCCCACCATTATTGTCCATGCTTATGTGTTATTTAGAATATATGGGATCATAGAGCTCTTGTTTTTCATGATGTTAAACATCTCAGAGCTATACTTGAAAGTGCAGAAGTCTTGCAAGTACTTTTGCAAAAAGAAAAGAAAAAGATAAGAAATCTACTGACTGCGTTCTCTTTATATGTATTTGTTAACTAATGGGAGAGATGGCAGAACTTCTTGGATATTCTGTGTTTTAGGAAAAAGGACTTGATTTCACCATTCAGTCTGTATTCTAGAACTGGAGTCTGGTGATGTTTAGCTGGGAAGAGCATACATACCTTAAAGTTTCCTTGCAGAGTTTAGGACTTTTTAATACTGACCAGTAAAATGATTTTTTCTACTCTTTTTTTTTTTCCCTAGTTATTTTACTACTAATTACTCATAAGCATGTGTTAACCTTGCAAGTACATTGGCATACTAGCAGTGCCCCTGATATGTTGCCTAATAAAGCAAGGGAAAGTAACTCTAATCAGATTAAGCCTTTTTCACTGTCTGTTTTGGAGTCTCAACCTTTCAAATGGTGGGCAGTGGTTCGAACAATAGTTCAGGCGGTTCGAACAATAGTTCAGGCTTTGACTTCTCACACTTAAATTTGTGTTGTTTTGTTCTTTGGTCACATTTAAAATCAAAACCTATAGAAATGTTTACAGTTCTTATTCTGATAATTGGAAATAGGAGTATCTTGCTATCTCAAACTTTGTTTTGAGATGGTGAAATTCTTATGATATCCAATAATTTTTGTTGTCTGCTGTCTGGAACTAAAATCCTATATGTATTCAGAAAGTTCAAATTAGCCATAATGCTTAATCATCCTTAAATACAAGTGATTCTTGTTTACTCTGTTTTGGGTGGTTCCTTTCTGTCTGCCTCAAAAGGACAAGTTTCAGCAATTTGCAGCTTTATTTTTCCTTCTTTATGTGTAATATTATGCTATTGTGGAGCCTCAATACTGAATATGGATGGAGCCGAGTCAAGTCATTTTTACATTGCACTTAATTCTCACTAAATATTCTTGATATCCACAGCGCTACTTTAATAAAAAAGGTCTCTGGTGTTGTACATCCTTCAGCACGCTGTGTTTCATGTGTGATTTTGGCACACAAGAATTTCTTTTTTAGTCTCCCTGAGCCTGAGTGAACTGCAGATTCCGAGCAGGCACCAGTTCTGTTTGCTGGAGACGCCATCCCATGCGTCTGCGTGCTCTCAGTTGCGTGAGTTTTTCCTCTTCCTTTTCCTTCCCACTTCTGTGAAACTTTTTTCATGGTGACCTTTCATATGTGGCTTCCACCTTGTGATTATTCTGAGTATACAGGCCATTTGTCCTGGAGCATATTCTTGTTGAAGTAAACAGAAAGGTGCAAGTTTAGCAAAAACTCCAAGATGACTTGCTAGTTTAGAACTGGATGTGCAGAAATTCATGAAATCAAATTACTCTGCATGCATTTCTCTGTCTTTTTGTTCTCTACCCTGTACGTTCCTCTGGGCTAAAGTCAAGAGTGTCGCAGGATTTCTAGACTCACCTCTTTTGAAGTTCTTGGCTTTTGTCTTCTTGTAGAGGACTTTCTGTATCTCAGCCTTCTCTCTCCACTTTTTCTGCTGTATCTAACAAGAGACTCCTTTTTTTAAATCTCCCATCATCTTTGTCAGCTTTAGCAAATGACCAGGGTCTTCAACAGATAATAAACTTTTTACAGCGCGCTATGCCCATTCCTTAATGGAAGGGTAATCCAAATATTTAATAACTCTACTTTCTAGCCTGTTGCAAGATGCAAAATACTCCTGTCACTCTGTAAGAGCTCAATATGGTGACAAAAATATCTGAGAAGATAAGCCTTGCTTTCAGGATAAAACATGCATTTTCATACAGGTACATGTGAACAGTCCTTCGTAGTATTCATAAAGTTTGCAAAAATGAAATCTGTAGATTCTCGTAAACTTGGCATCTAGAAAAGCATGATAGAAGTAAGATAAAGTATGTGGTACAATATTAGATAGCTCTTAAAAATTAACAATGCACTTGCCAGTGGTAGCTCTTTTGACACAGTAATTGTGTTTCGTACTTGGCTTGCTGAAATTTAACTGCTTAAAAGCCCCATTATTCAGTTACGCGATACAATATGCAGAGATCCCAGGAGCTGTCATCTAAGAAGGAATAGGAAAAGGCTGTAACTTGTTCATTAATAATAAAGTGATTCTCTAAGAATAAAAAGATAATTAAAGGGTTTATAGCTAAATGACTACATGGAAAGATATAAAGTGAAAGATAAAAATAGGGCTTTTTTAGCATGTTAAACCTTGACATTGAATGTGACAGGAATAAAATTGGTAGAAAAAGGTACAGGTGTAAAATAGTAAGAATGAGACAGTGCACATGGGAACATCTTAGACGTATTTGAGTCTTAAATAAAGCTGCTCAACATTTATTTTGGATTTTTAAAATCCTATTTAAAAGCTAATTTGCCTTCCTTTTTTTTTTTTTTTTTTTTTTTTCCCTCACTTTCCACTGCCAAGAAACTTAGCAAAACATGAGGGATTAATATTTCTGTAAGACAATACTTGGGTCTTGTTAGTCATTTTGAAGAGCTGATTCTAACATCAGCCCTGGTCCATGCGCACTGCCCACATGCTTCTCACTCTTGGCCTGTGAAGCCCTATGGTTGGCTTTTAGAGGGACATAGGGTGAAGGTGCGGAGTGAACTATTATTCTGTGCTACTTTTCAGATCTTTGTTTTCTCTAATCTCTCTCCTGCACATACCAAATTAAGGTGGTCAGACACCTACCGTCACCTTATCTATTTTTCTTCACCTTCCCCCTTTGGTCTTCAAAAAGAGCAAGAAGGGAATGACAGGCCAGTCAGCCACATCTCCATCCCTTGAAAGGTGGTGGAGCAACTCATCCTGGATGGGTAGGTGAGGGGGGAGCAGTGGGTGTTGTCCTTCTTGACTCCAACAATGTTTTCAACACTGTCTCCCACAACATACTCATTCATAGGCAAGCTCAAACAGTGGGAGTTAGATGAGTGGACGATGAAGTGGACTGAAAACTGACTGAATGGCAGAACTCAGAGAACTGTGATCAGTGGTGCTGAGTCTAGTTGGAGGCCTGTAGCTAGTGGTGTCCCCGCAAGGGTCCTCACTGAGTCCAGTCTTATTCAATTTGCTCATCAATGACTTGGATGAAGGGAGAGAGTGCTCCCTCAGCAAGTTTGCTGATGATACAAAACTAGAAGGAGTAAGTTATACCCCAGAGGGCTGTGCTGCCATCCAGAGGGACCTGGATGGGCTGGAGAGAGGGTTTAGAGAGGAACTTCCTGAAGTTCAACAAAGGCAAGTGCAGGTTCTGCTCCTAGGGAGGAATAACCCCCTGCACCGGGAGAGATGGGGAGCTGACCTACTGGAGAGCAGCCCTGGGCATCTTGGTGGATTGCAGGCTGACCATGGGGCAGCAGTGGTCAAGAAGGCCAGCGGTCTCCTGGGGTGCCTTGGGAAGAGTTCCCAGCCAGTCGAGGGAGGTCCTCCATGTCTACTCAGCTGTGGTGAAGCTACACCTGGAGAGCTGTGTGCACTTCTGGCCTTCCCAGTACAAGAGGTAAATGGAACTAATGGAGGGAGTAGAGCATAGGGCTACAAAGATTAGGGGTCTAGAGCATCTGTCCTGTGAGGAGAGACTGAGAGAGCTGGGCCTGTTCAGCCTAAAGAAGAGAAGGCTGAGAGGGGATCTGAATGTGTATAAATACCTTGAGGGAGGGTGCCGAGAGGGTGAGGCCAGACTCTTTTCAGTGGTGCTCGGTGACAGGACAAGAAGCAGTGGCCACAAACTGAAGCACAGGATGTTCCACCTGAATTTGAGGAAGAATTTCTTTACTGTGAGGGTGACAGAGCACTGGAACAGGTTGCCTAGAGAGTTTTTGGACTCTTCATCTCTGGAGATCTTCAAAACCTGCCTGCACGTGACCTTGTGCAACTTGCTCTTAAGATGCCTTGCTTCTGCAGGGCAGTTGGACTGGATCTGCAAAAGACCCCTTCTAGTGTTAAACATTTTGTGATTTTTTGATGAGAAGTACTTATTCGTCAAGGAAATGATTGCTAAGTGCCACATATTTTAAGTGTGGAACCTGAAAAACTGATCCCAGGTTGACAAGCTTATAATCTGCTTATAACTGTTGGTATGAAATCAGTTAAGTAGCTTAATTCTTGCATGTACACTGTTTCTAGTCCAGAGCAATCACCCATAACAGTGCAGAAGTTGTAGAGTTTTACTAGTACCATTAGGTGGGAGTGCCTACATAAAAGAATTGTCGCTTAATACAGAGATCTTGGGATAAATCAGACAATAGCCATATTGACTCATCCATGAAGAATGTACAGGAATGGATTATTTCTCTAATGAAGTTCGGAATATCTTGGATTTCTTCATTCCAGAGTCATAGATTTTTCACCTCTTCCTCTATTCAGGACAAGAAGCAACATTAGTGTTTCTCTCTTTTGTGCTACAGGCCCCTTTCTGATTCTGAACAAATTAATTTTTTAAAGAAAACAAGACTCTATATTCAGCAGGAAAAGTACGATGAAGCGGTAAGTGTGTCTTTGCTATTTACCTTCTAGAATTTTTTTATTGGAACTGCCATTTTATGTAAATATGTGTTTAAATATGTATTTAATTTGTAATGAAACTAGGAAATAAAATTGTCTTTTTTTCTTCTAATGCACATCTCATTTACTAAAACGGAATATATGATCATTTTAAGTCTCCAAAATTCCACACTCTATACCACTTTTAGTTCTAAACAGTGCTGACTTGCTGTTTTTCTCATGTCTTCTAAACTGTTCTTCTACTACTGCCCAGTATACTAAGATGCAATCTGTGTATTCGTTTCCACTGTGAAAAGGGGTAGTTTCAAGCAGAAACTAAGGTATATAGCTCATGTTTGCATTTCTCAAGCTGTTAGTTCCATTAAAAAAAAAGTATGTCTTCCCCATCATAGATCCTCTTTTGTTTTTTTCTTCGCTTACCTGAACCAGCTGTTCTTGCTTTTAATTTCGCATTCCAGATTACCAGACCCTGAGAGCTGCGTGTAGAAAGAACCATTCTGTACTTCCCAGTTCTTGTATTGTTTTCCAAATATTTGCTACAAGTCGCTCCCAGACAAGGGATGTGTTGATCATGGTTCAGCAGTGCTTGTATTCTGATGTTCACAGAAATCATTTGTAGAGTTAAGTGGTACAAAGAAGTCTCAAGTTTTAACAGGTTTAGGCTAGTTACTGTCATTGGTGTTAAAAAGTACACATGAAAGTTGAATATATACATTTCATCTGGCAAATGCATGCAAGGATAATTCCATTATGTGCTAGGATTTAGCTCTTTTTTTTTTTTTTTTGTTCTCCCCTGTGTTTCCCAGGGAAATCAAACTACTGTTTTATGCACAGAATAGCTACATCTATTTTATATATTAATACCTTTTCATTTACCTCTTTGTAAATTGGAATTACGCCAGTGGAAATCAGTGAATTTGTTTGGAGATTCATTGGCAGGGGAACAGGGTTGTGATATTTTGTTTTTGTTTTGTTTTGTTTTCCTAGTACTTGTTGACTGTTATACGTTTACTTATAGAAAGTATTTTATACATTTTACTGGTAGAGCCTGTGATTTTGAGTGTTTTATTGATTATACATGAGTTTTATCCCTTGTTCACTTCAGAGTCCCATGTTCAAGGTTACTGGTTTGATCACTAACACATACTGGGTTTTTGTCTGAGCCTTTGTTATCCTCAGCTCCCTGAACTGGGAGGCAAAAAGGTGGTCATGCTGCCAGCCGCGGGGACACAGAAGATGCTTTGCCTCCTCCAGAAGATGCTTTGCCTCCTCAACAATCTGCAGCTCATTGCAAATGCACGTTCATGTTTGTATCATGAAGAGTGACACAATCTTGCGTGTGTTTGCCCGTTGGCAGATTCGTGATTGCGTCAGTAGCTGATGTGCCTTTTCCTATTGATTGTTGCTGGGATTTTTTTTTCAACTTCTGTGACTTAAATAGGAATGCCAGTGTCCTATCAGTTTATCTAAAAACTGCAAGGAGGTGGTATGATCCATTTATTTTGGGGGACTTTATGCCATTTCAAATATTTTGTATGTAAGGCCACTTCTCAAAGTATTTTGTCAGTGAGGCACACGTATCTTAAAATAATGTTGGCCTGCTTCTTGTACCTGACTCTTATTTGACTGGAACATATTCACTTTTCTGAAGTGTCACAGTACTTTGTGATTATACGTTATTGATTTAGGCTTGCTGAAATTCAGCTGGGACTGAAAATGAAGTGGGCCAAGAGAAAACAATGTTATTGCCTCTGCTGGAAGATAGGTATCAAATTTCCATTGACTATGCCTAGATTTATGCTCCATACTGAGTCAATTATCAGAGACAATAATAAAGAATGGTAGTGGATACCAGGATACATATAGTAAGCATCATCCTGTATGTTCAACTTGTTTCTTGGCGCCTATTCTTGTTTTTATCCATAGAGCTTTAAGAGAGTCCTGTGTAGCCTAGTTATACAGCTGGGTTTCCCACCTTTGGGGAAATTGTGGGTGTCAGCACATCTCTCTTTAAGGAATGACCCTCACTGTGGGAGAATCACAGTCTCTGTTACGGTGTTTCAAAACCGTTACTAATGGGGAAAAGGTGCTGAACTAAGGGACCTCAACAATCTTATGTTGAAATGACTTGTGTTTCAGAAGCCCAAGGCAACTCTCTCGGGAATTAACCCGGTGCCCCAGATCAGTCTCTGAATTTACCTCTCGTGCTCAGGCAAGGTGCTTGAAATGTTTGCTACAGCTGAAGTGGAGAGTGTCCCTCCCAGGAAGGGATATTTCAGGCTGTGGAGAGCAATCAAGTTTAACTCCATCCCTCGTCCTCCTGCCATTTAAATGTTATGCCTTTGGAAGTGCGTAGCTGCCTTGTGGCTCACCACTCCTGGAACACGTATGACCAAGTGCTCATTGGAAAAAACAAGCAGCTCACTATATGTTAGGTGTCACACGAGGTGCACTGTCTGTGTCACTTGCACAATTTTCCTGGCCACTGCTCTGTTGGTAGCAAAAGAGCCAAGTGACGATGGAAACCGCATCCTGCAAGGGCTCCAAGTAGTGTCGTGTTCGTGTCAGCAGCTGGCCCCAGCGCCCTGCTTGAATGCCGGGAAGGAGAAGGCAGGTGCCAAGAGTGGCAAAGCTGCTTGAGCTCTGGCTTACCCTGGGCTGTATTTGAGGAGTGGAGCTTGCAATATTCTAACCTTCTCCTTGTGTGTTTTGTGTCTCTCCAGGTATCCCTGTGCAAAACCCTGATTAACCTTGCTTTGGAAGGCCTGTCTTACTACCATACTTACGACAGGTTATTCCTGGGCCTGAGCATTGCCATGGGTTTTGTGGGCTGGACAGCCTATGTGATTTTGGTGATTGTCAAGACCCATACCAATCTGGCTAAGGCTGCCCAAAGTCATGGCAAGGTAGGTCAGAAATATGCAGTGTTTTTTGCTATTGGTTTTCAATGCTGTATGTATGCACAGTCTCCCAGCGGGGATCATGAGTCACCTGGTTCTCTTGACTTGTGAAAATTGGCAAGCTGTGACGCTTTGCAGCCCCACTCTTTAGTTCCTTGATGAGGATCAGTATTCCTGAGCACTGCATGTCTGCCATACTGCCTTCAAGTGGGCACAATGCATTGCAGGGGATAAGTGTTGGAAAAAAAAGAAGGGATGGTTTTGAATCAGAGCCAAACCACAATTTTCTTGCCACAAAAATACAGGTAGCTTCAGGCTCTCATGACCTTCCACCTCAGCTCTTACCTGAAGAATCCTCTTCTCACAATTTCTTTCAACCCACATCTGGAGCACTGCTATTTCTTCCTGTCCTTCTGCATTTAGCTAAATATTAATGCAAATACAAGCAAAGACAGTAATTTAAAACTGTTAGAGGGTCTTTCCTTGAGCAGAAGTCAGTTTTCGGCATTAATTGTGGAACAGTTGGCACTGTTTGGAAGAATGGATGCTACAAATATATTTTTGTTTTTATGTCTGTCAGTTATTATAAGGCCAAAAAGTGTTTGGCATATAAATTTTCTTTTGTTCCTTTCTCTCATAACAATCTAAAATCAGTCTTCTGAAGCTGAGCAGTAGTTTCATCATCACATTTTCAAAATACAGAACATATTCTAATAGAAAGGTGAACCGTGGTTTCACAGTTCATCTTACTCTCTTGCTTCTTGTGATTTGCAGAGAGCAGCAGAAGGCATCAAAGATGAAGGAGTTCTCTTTTACAAAATTATTATGGTTTGATTTTTCACAAAGTACAAAATCCTAGGAAATTCATTTTTCTTTCAATCATTCATCAAAAAAAAGATATACCTCAAAGCTGAACAGGATAAAAAACACAAGAGGAAGATTAAAGCCTTAAGGAGAAGGGGGAAAAAAAAACAAACTTCAAGAATTTGTTTCAGAATAAAAGGAGTTGTTTCAATTAGATATTGTAAAGGAGAATGAGCAGTCACTTAACATCTTTACTACCTTCAGTAAATTACTCAGAAAATTCTTATCATGCAATCCTGAGGATTTTACTGCTGGCTGAAATGAGATATTCTTGGCCTTTAATGAAAATGATCAAACAAAATTGAAATGGAAAAATATTCATAAGTGCCATACTCTGTGACTTACATTTTCTTTCATCAAATAACTGAGAAGAAATCCAAGATGCTTGTTACATTAGATATGAACAAAATAATTGTAAGAAAATAGACTGAGTATATTAATAACAACATAAAGCCAAAGGCTTATATTTTGATCAACAAGAGTAAGGAAAATGTTTGTATTTTTAGTCAATGTCAGATTTTCATTTCTCCGATAATTTGGTATATACATTTTTTTTTCTTGTGTTGAGGAAAATTTTTATTCCTGCGGCACTCATACAACAAATTGAGTTTTTTTTATGTTCTTTGTCTATAGATTTCTCTTTCTCTAGTTGTAGTAACAGGCCTTTTTCTGTAGAAGCCATCTTATTCTTAATGCTTCTAATTACTTAGGGAGTCACAGTGTGAGACTAATGCTTCTTATGTGGAAGTTATTTGGTTTATAGCTAATATTGAAGCTACTTAAAGAATTTTTCTATGAAATCTACCATTAAAAATCAGTCTTCTGAATAGCACAGATGTAAAATCTGGTAGGAACCTTTGAATAATGAAAATACATATTCTGCACATCTACAAAAATTTTGCTCTTCTTGCAGTGCATATGAAAAAGCTTGTTCTTTTAAAGTAGTGTGTTGTTTCAGTTCATGAGAAGCTCAGCCTTTTAACTTATTTTTAAAATCTCACAGAAAATGCAAATCTTGCTTTTGTTTTCAGTGCATGACCAACTATTGGATTCTATAATATTTATATCTCTATATGGAATAAAATGTTGATTGTGTGTTTACTCATTCTCTGACAGATTGTATTGTGAGCATATAATATCTATACATTTTCATTCTGTCTGTATGTCAGCAAATGTGAAATTTAAAACTAATAGACTAAAATTGCAGTAGGTCAGTTTTCAGTATGACATACTTTATCTTTCTTTAATGGCTTATCTTACCAGAAATTCTGTTTTAGAAATCATTTAGATCTTACACTTGCTGTCAGTTTAGATCAAGACAGCTTTATATCAATTACAGTGTGGGGGGAGGAACAGAAAAAAATGATAACCTCTCGGTGTAAACTGCTAACTGAGTGTCTGTCGTCTCGACTTAGACAACACAGCCCCGTGTTTGTCAAGTTAACTCCTTCAAAGAAACAGAAAGGCTGTTCAGAAGAAAGTAAGTTTCTTCTGTCATTAGCTACACCACAGTCTGAAGGGCCTCTGTTACTGAGGCTGCCCTTGCTGTGTCAGGTTGCAGTACGTAAAGATAGGAATGTTTATTTAAAATCTGTACCTAATCTGCGCTCACCAGTGACACTTCAATACTCAGATGTTCCGAAATTAGGAGTGGTTCGATGGCCAGGTAAAAGGCAGATGGAGAATCTGTTTAATGTTCCCCTTTGTGCAGATAAGATACTGCTGTTAACCAATGCTGTGGCAAGGATTAGCCTGTCTGCCTGAGAAGATCCATTTCAGACTTTAATCTCTCTTTGATATTCCTCCTTACATCTCATGGTTTAAGATGATGTTTGTGTTAGTACATGGTGGGAAGAATGTTCTAATCTCACAGAGGTCTTAAATGTTTTAAGAGAAGCCCAAACTTGGCTTTGGAGTTCAGGACTAAATGTAATAACTGGGCTAGTTTGTCTGAGAACCTTTTAGTGCATCTCCCTGAACGACATTCAGCTCTAGTCCTCTGTTGCATATGGAAATTTTGAGATGTCTGAGTAAGGCAATCTCTTTTCTGCATCTCTAGCACAGCTGGGGGCTTTTGAGCTGTAGCAACCCCTAAGTAGCAGAAGCATTTGCTAAGTTGGAGCCAGCAGGCAGTGCGAACGTGGAATTCCTTCATGATTTAAGCAGTTTCTTTCAAATACATGACTCCAGCCCCCCGGTTTGTACGTGGTGAGGCTGCAGTGTTGGCTGCCGAGGCAATGGCTGCCTGCAGCAGCCCTGCTCCCACACGGACCCCTGCGGCCCACCCTTGGGGACACGCTTGCCGCACGGAGCAGCAGGTTG